>CM060952.1:213435885-213913385 GCA_030765055.1 Mantis religiosa
TAGCAGCCAGATCAGATGAGTAGGGAGCCTGAGCAATCACTTCAAAGTTGTTGTCACAAAGAAACTCCTGCGTCGCGTTCGCCCGATGCGCTGGTTCGTTGTCTTGATCAAAGAGCACACGCCCAAACTTCTCCACCCGTTTTTCGCCCAATGATGGGAGGAGTTTATTCTTTAAAGCATTTTGGTTAGGATGCAGCCGTCACCGTAGTGCTCTTTGGAATGCAATGAGTAAGGATTACACAACTGCTGTCCTAGAAAATGGCTACCATCACTTTGTCACCACTGACGCACACCCGACAGTTTTTGGTGGCGGTGAGTCTGTATGCTTCCATTAAGCTGACTGTCGCTTCGTTTCAGGGTTGAAAACGGGCATTCACGTCTCATCCATTGTCACGATCAATTAAAAGAAAAAGTTCCATTCATGCCGCCATCACGCGTCAACATCGCCTGACAATTTGCCACGGGCGCAGCCTTGTGATCATCCGTCAGCATTCGTAGCATCCACCTGGAAGACACTTTTCACATTTTCATATCTTCATGCAGGATTGTATGCACAGATCCCACGGAAATGCCAATGTTGGAGGCGATGTCTGCAACGCTCAATCGGCGATCCTCCAAAACAGCGCTCTCCACTCGCTGGATCATGTCGTCAGACCGTAACTGTCTTGGTTTGTTGCCACACGATGTTCTGCCTTCATTGAACCGTCGCACCCAGGAAAAATGAAATGTGTAGTGTTTAACGCCAGCTTTTACTACATACGGTACCGCAGGCGATGACACCGATGGTACATGAGATGAAGATGGAGCACCGGTGGAATGAGATGGCGAGGGAAACCGGAGGTCCCGAAGAAAACCCGCCCCAGCGCCGTGTTGTCCTCAACAAATCTCACCTTGTGGTCACCTGGAATCGAACCCGGGCCGCCTTGGTGAGAGCCAAGCGGTCTAACCACTAAGCCACGGCGCGGCCACAACCAGGAACGCACATTGGACACATTCATGGTATCATCACCACATGCCTCACTCAATTGTCTTGGTTTGTTGTCACACGATGTTCTGTCTTCATTGAACTGTCACACCCAGGAAAGTACATTAGAGACATCCATGGTACCATCACCACATGCCTCACTTAACTGTCTTGGTTTGTTGTCACACGATGTTCTGTCTTCATTGAACTGTCGCACCCAGGAACACACATTAGACACAACCATGATAGCATCACCACATGCCTGACTTAACTGTCTTGGTTTGTTGTCACACGATGTTCTGTCTTCAATGAACTGTCGCACCCAGGAATGCTCATTAAACACATCCATGGTACCATCACCACATGTCTCACTCAACTGTCTTGGTTTATTGTCACACGATGTTCTGTCTTCATTGAACTGTCGCACCCAGGAACGTACATTAGACACATCCATGGTACCATCACCACATGTCTCACTTTACTGTCTTGGTTTGTTGTCACACGATGTTCTGTCTTCATTGAACTGTCACACCCAGGAACGTACATTTGACACATCCATGGTACTGTGACTTTGTGGCTTTAGTTGGCTGAGGTAGTCTGTGGTGGTAGGCAGGCGGTGGTTCCCGAAGCGGTTTTCCAGGGCTTCCCGGATGTCCATGGGCGGCGCCGCTGTCTGGACCAGATATGTGCAGAGGTTCTACTCCCATTAGTCCTGGACCCGTAGGACCAAGGACCCGGACCTCCTTCTACCCGGGAGCGATGGATACTCCGAGGCTCTTTCCATAGGGCAATACCGGATTTCTTAAAAGGTCCCGCCGCTGAGCACAACGTCAAGACGGGATGGAAGTGGATACGCCACTTACGCGCGTCAACCCCGTAGGGAAGACTACCGAAAACCTCGGTGGGGCCGCCTGGTGATCTCGCACACCTTCTACTAGCTCTGCAGGCTAGTACCCGGGACTTATGAGGCAACCCTCTACCCCCTCCGGGTGGCCGTAACCTGGCTGGAGATACCCCATCTCCCGCGGGTAACGGGGACACACTGCCCTCTCGAGTCCAACCCAATCCGAAAAACTCCCCGACGGGAGGGGCTCGGCAGTTCGGCCCGAGGTTCCTCTAGTAACGTCAGAGGTACCAGGAGTGCCCGAGGTGCGCAGCACCTGCAGCACGGCAGCTGTAGCGGACGGATCCCCTACCCTACGGGACTGCGTTCAGGACTTCTACGGCCCGTCCCTGGAGCCTGGCTATTAGCTGTGCGACATCCTCCTCTGGTGACCACTTGTTGTGCTTGGCCACCGTGTCGATTTGGCGGCGGAAGACTTCGAACGTGGACGTGCCGTCGTACTTTGGCGGTTTGACGCTCACAGATGTGTCGCGTCCCGACGCGTCGGCCTTTAAGTATTTCATCCTTCTGCCGACAATGTCCTCTACCATGGCGTTCAGGGACTTAGTGTTGGTGTCGGCCATTCCCTCGCCAGGTCTTCGTGCCGTCCGTGACGTCCTCCTTTACGCCGGCCAGCTACTCCTAAAATTTGGCGGCGAGGACTTCGTTCGCAGCCTTCTTTTCCGCGTTCAGTTCGGCCATCTTCGTGGTCGTCTTCGCAGCCAAGTTTTATTTGCCGTCTCCAACTTCTCTTACATTTTCTCATTGATGTTATCGTTAGCCGCCTTCATTTGTTTCAGTTACTGTACAATCTTTTCCGATGCAGACTCCATGGTGGTACGTCTCACTCGTGACACCAATTGTGACGTTGTGGGTTCGTGAAATTAAAATTCCAGATTAAAAACTCTAAACATTGCTCTTTATTTCCGTAGAAACACACTTCGTACACCAACAGTCACATACACAATACAACTTGCAAGGCCACAATCAAAGTTCACTATCACAGCTCTTCACGTGCACACGTTCAATAATCGACTGACTCATTGTGGCAGACGGCAGCTCCCTTTTTATAGATTACTCACTATCCGTAATCTTCTCAAAGAATCAAGACGGCAGTAGAAGAACGACGAACTCCCTAGAATTCCGCCTCCTTCCCCTCACCATTTCAGCGAGCTTTTATCTCCGCACAGCGCTGCCCGTTTCTTTGAACTCGTTGCCCGCACCGCCTCAACAATGCGTTCGTGACAGTACCATCACCACGTGCCTCACTCAACTGGCGATGAATTCCAATAGGTGTGACACGCGAAAATGGAGAAAACGAATGATTACACGCTGTTCTTGCCATTTTAAGTATAAAAACATTCCAAAGAGCTCCGCTCTTCTCCTGCCTAAGGTCCGAGATAGGCAACCGGATTGGTTGCTGAGGTTGAGGCAGAGGCTAATGCCCTAGGTTCCCTCTGCCAAATACCTGGGCGTCCTCCTCCATCGTGGCCTCACCTACGCACCTCACGTCCGGGTCAAAGCCGGACAAGGGCATGCAGCACTAAGGCAGTTATACCCAATACTCAAATCCACCATGACAATGCACCTCATACGACGCCTGTATCGGGCGATTATACCGCCCCTCATTCTGTACGGCTCCGACCACTATTCGCAGACTACAGCGCGTCCAGAACAGAGCACTGCGAATGATCTACGATACCCGACGTAGATTCCCGTCCCACATCCTTCACACCTACTCCGGAGTCCCGTAAATTGTGGACGTGGTGCGGGAGAGATCCCGCTCCATCTGCGATAAGCTAGACTGCCATCCCAATATCCCGGTGAACACCCTTGGCCGTTACGACCACGGGGTTCCTCGCCGCCGACCGAGCTACCGGTCGCCCAAAGATGCTTTGGGTAACCAGAACTGAACAGGGCTACATTCCCCTGACTTCAACCCCCCAAGCCCAGAACTGGTCTTGGTAAGTCCAATACCTAAGCATTGTTCCTTTACCTCTAGCCTGTTAAGCGGACTGTGCTCAGATGCCTCCCAGGCAGGCGGAAGAGCGCAGCCAGCACTGGGCGCATAAACCCCCACGGGGCAACAGCGCGTATAAGGCTAGATATTCCACTGCCGAAAACAACCGCCTGAGACATAAGACGACTCTATTATACTGCCCAGATAAAGACGCAATAAGCGGCTAGGTGCTGGGCAGCAAACACTCCGACTCGATTCTTCTACTGGTCTGCTGGTCTGCTGCTGGTCGCTGCCACTAGAGTTCTAAGAACTGTACAGTGGTAAAGTCTGTTTAGTTAAAGCATGTGCACGTCGGCTTCTGCCTTTGACGAACCCTTATAATCGTTTTACAACCCCCGAACCTCCTTCTCCCAGACCGTTCTGCAAGGTTGCCACCTTTCTCGATACATCATGAGTATCGTACGAGGTTTCGTCTAAATAAATAATCTTATGTCCATTACTGCAAAACTTCCTTAGTTTTGACAAATATATATATCACCAAGCTACAATTCTACTGGATACCATAATAACCCTTATCTTATTCAAAGTGCAGTATTTGAAACCCAGCTAATTTAGGAGACCACGCAAAGTGCAGTGCCCATAAAGAAAATCAAAAATTTCTTGCAAATGTGCAACCAATTCATCTAAGGTGGGCGCTCTCCCTTTTTCATAGAATCTATAAATTTCTCGACGAATTAAATCGCACGTGAAATTATCTACTTTAGAGAAACGTTTCCTTTTGTTTTCACACTTGATCGGCGTCTTTGGTATTCCTTTCGTCACAGTATTTCTCATTGTATTTATATGAATATCCAGAACTTATCAGGTTCATTGCACGACCCCTTACCAAGATTATTTGTCAGCACATATTTATATGTGTTCAAAACAAGCGCTTGAATTTGCTTAGCAACAGTTCCCGTTATAACTTTGTTATTTTTTAGGCTTTTCCAGTAATATAATTCGGCCCAATTATTCACGCTGTCTTCACTTTGATTATTTATCTCTACTTCATTTGCATTTACCACTGCATTTCCCTCCTACGGTCTCCACGTTGTGACACACAACGAATTTCTGTACGTAATGAAACAGATCAACTGGAAGATGGAACTTTGGAACCTGAGACTCCACGTGAAGTAGACATGCGACTGTCATTTCCAGAAAATCAGGGTGGCTATTGGTCCTCAACGACAGTGTTCCATTTCTGAAGTGTGGAGATAGATGTATGACGGTCATTAGTGGGCGGGCGGCTCAGGTTCCTTTGACTCGGAACTGCACATGCGTCAAGTAAACGGACTTTACGAGTTCTGCCACTCATTCACAAAGAGTTCACGTGTATTTCAAAAAACACCAGAAGTTCCTATCTCATCCCAGTCCTGAAAAAATAGGTGGTTTCCGCGATCGAAACACACTGTTATGGAAGCGTTGGCAGCGGCCGTGGACCATGTGTACGGCTAGAGGGGGATTACGTTGAGATGACACACTATTATGTGTTTCAAATGGTAAAAGTTCTAGCCCTTAGCGAATCAGATGTGTTAGCGCATTCAACGCTGCCACCTAGTTATCCTCACTCTTTTTATATTTCCCCCCCTCTCTCTCTCTCTCTCTCTCTCTCTCTCTCACACACACACACACACACACACACACACACACACACACACACACACACAATTGTGAGTCCTCTTGGCGCTAGACGTAAGGGAACGCAAACCGAATTTTCGAACGTTTTATAATAATAAAGTTGTTATAATCACAACTGCAACATGAATATCCGTATATGACGCAAATGTTTTAAATAATTAGTTTAAAGTTAATTATAGTTTATGAATTACTTGATTTTCTAATGCAATGAAAATACCAGCCGTACACCCGTGTAGCTGTGAATGTTGCTTACGTTAAGAGATAACTCGTCATTGTCATTGTCTTCAAAGTCTGAGTCCTGCAAATTTATGATGATAGGTTCCAAAATGTCGTGACGTGTTATTTCTTTCCCAAAGCCATCGTCATCGCCAGTTTTTAAAGGTTTGACTCGATTGTGTTTCATTTCGACTGAAGCACTGGCCTACTCCATGATGAAAAGCTTACTGTTTTTAAACTGTATATACATAAGTGTTCTTGGGTTTGTGAGGTACAAGAAATACAAAGTTTAGTAAGGTCTATCCGAAAGTAACAAGACCCCGGCCTCTGTTTCCCGGGAGCGACAGAAAATTCCGGGGGTCTTTCCTTGGGGCAATAACTTGAGTCTAAAAAGCCCTCCCCTATCGAAAACAACGTCAAGTGGTGTGGAAGTGGATACGCCACTTACGCGCGTCAACCCTGCAGGGAAGACTACCGAATAACCTCGGTAGGGCCGCCTGGTGATCTAGCACACCTTCTACTAGCTCTGCAGTCTACCCGGGACATTTTAGGCAACCCTCTACCCCCTCAGGGCGGCCGATTTCCCATTTGCCACGGGTTACGGAAACACACCGCCCCCTCGAGTCCAACCCAATCCGAACAACTCCCATTCAGGGAGGGGCTCGAATGTTCGGCCCGAGTCTCCTTTAGTAACGTCAGAGGTATCACGAGTGCTAGGGATCCGCAGCGCTCCCACCACGGCAGCTGAAGGGGATGGATAACCTCCCCTACGGGGGTACAAAAAATACAGTATTAAATATCAGAAGTAACTCCACACTATAAACAATAACATCTTAATCAGCATTCAACTCGATACAGACCTCGTTGTGAGAAAGCTGCCTGGTATAAGATATAATAGCAGTGTCATTTAGTAATTGTTAAATAAAATGAAGCTTAATTTAACATAATAAGTTAGCAGTGTGTATAATTTCACCTGTCTTTTGTCTTATCTGTATATAGTATACAGAGTACATCTATGTGATATGTGAAGCAGAAAGATAAAATGTGAGGCTATTACGTTTATAATAATCGAAACATTTGAATGCCTTTCTCTCTCCGAAATTAGCTCACACAGAGCAGTGATCAGAAAACTACTTACAGTACTGCACTTAAAGGAGGGGTTTATCCTACGTATGCAAATAAAAGAAAACGTCCATTAACTTCGCTAAACCAATCAACAGCTTAACCGTTTTCTGTCTCTGTCTCTCTTCCAACCCAGATGTTTACAGAAGGATTAAACTAGGTTGAGATAGATTATAAACAAACCACAATGTACCTACAAGTTTATAAATCTCTGGTAGTTTCACAGCTTTTTCTTAATTATTCTTACGGTTGCGGTTGCTGTTTGAGGTTCGGTAACAATGTTTGGTGTGCTGGGTGTGCTGTAGTTTATCTGATATCTCACGTAGTTTTCCCAGTCTTCTTGTGTTCCTTGTCAATTTCTTCATGAATAAGTCGCTCAACGACAGTCAGTTTAAAAATATTATTTCTGTTTGCAACATAATTTGAGCCCATAGTAACTCTATTGGAGTGTTTTAGCAGTAGTAAGGGGAAGGTAGATCGTATCTCATTGATCCAGCTGATACACTTTTTCATGGAAGAGTAACTGAATAATACTACTTTGAACTCTCTAGAGTAAATAGAGATTACGAAACATTCATAAAAAAAGATAAAATGTGACCAGACACGTTCTGCCAGACTAGCAAGATGCTTTTGTGTGTGTGTGTGTGTGTATGTGTGTGTGTGTGTGTGTGTGTTTGTGTGTGTGTGTGTGTGTGTGTGTGTGTGTGTGTGTGTGTGTGTCTGCTGGCATTCCTTATTCAGGATAAGGGTAACCTCGGAAAAAACTTTATTCAGGTAACTCACCCTGACTGAGATTCGAACTCGGGACCTCTTGAACGTGAGATAGACATGCTACCATCTACGCCACCGAGGCGGGCAATAAGTGTTTTGTTTCCTCTCATCGAATTTAACAAACACCTTGGCTTATTCAAAGTACATATTTCTTTTATCACGTCATGCCAAATGTTAACGCTTCAGTTGTGAGTAATTTCAAATATACGTTCACGCATACATGGCCACCAATTATGATATTCATTACAGTGCTTACGTCGTAATGCATTGTTGTAATTTAATGGTAATTAATGGAAATTAATTATTCTTTCACACTGGCCGTGTGTAGGCTAAATTGTGGAAACGTAGAGTCAGACTGAACCACGGATCTTCTGGTTTCCGTCCAACCGCACTACCATTGTGCTACTATGGCTACTACGGCTATGGCATTGAATTTTTCAGTCTGACTCTACGTTTCCACAATTTAACCTACACACGGCCAGTGTGAAAGAACAATTAATTTCAATTAATTGGCCTAATAGTGGTTTACTATATGAAGCCCGGGCCTTGAAGTATTTACAGCATAGTAAGTCGCCATTAAGGTAGTTGTCTCATGTGTTTATGAGAACTCCTAGTGGTTTACTATAAAGCCCGGACCTTAAAGTACTTACAGCATAGTAAGTCGTCATTAAGGTAGTTGTCTCATGTGTTTATGAGAACTCCTAGTGGTTTACTATAAAGCCCGGACCTTAAAGTACTTACAGCATAGTAAGTCGTCATTAAGGTAGTTGTCTCATGTGTTTATGAGAACTCCTAGTGGTTTACTATAAAGTCCGGGTCTTAAAGTACTTACAGCATAGTAAGTCGCCATTAAGGTAGTTGTCTCATGTGTTTATGAGAACTCCTAGTGGTTTACTATAAAGCCCGGACCTTAAAGTACTTACAGCATAGTAAGTCGTCATTAAGGTAGTTGTCTCATGTGTTTATGAGAACTCCTAGTGGTTTACTATAAAGCCCGGGTCTTAAAGTACTTACAGCATAGTAAGTCGTCATTAAGGTAGTTGTCTCATGTGTTTATGAGAACTCCTAGTGGTTTACTATAAAGCCCGGACCTTAAAGTACTTACAGAATAGTAAGTCGTCATTAAGGTAGTTGTCTCATGTGTTTATGAGAACTCCTAGTGGTTTACTATAAAGCCCGGACCTTAAAGTACTTACAGCATAGTAAGTCGCCATTAAGGTAGTTGTCTCATGTGTTTATGAGAACTCCTAGTGGTTTACTATAAAGCCCGGGTCTTAAAGTACTTACAGCATAGTAAGTCGTCATTAAGGTAGTTGTCTCATGTGTTTATGAGAACTCCTAGTGGTTTACTATAAAGTCCGGGTCTTAAAGTACTTACAGCATAGTAAGTCGCCATTAAGGTAGCTGTCTCATGTGTTTATGAGAACTCCTAGTGGTTTACTATAAAGCCCGGACCTTAAAGTACTTACAGCATAGTAAGTCGTCATTAAGGTAGTTGTCTCATGTGTTTATGAGAACTCCTAGTGGTTTACTATAAAGCCCGGGTCTTAAAGTACTTACAGCATAGTAAGTCGTCATTAAGGTAGTTGTCTCATGTGTTTATGAGAACTCCTAGTGGTTTACTATAAAGCCCGGGCCTTAAAGTACTTACAGCATAGTAAGTCGTCATTAAGGTAGTTGTCTCATGTGTTTATGAGAACTCCTAGTGGTTTACTATAAAGCCCGGACCTTAAAGTACTTACAGCATAGTAAGTCGTCATTAAGGTAGTTGTCTCATGTGTTTATGAGAACTCCTAGTGGTTTACTATAAAGCCCGGGCCTTAAAGTACTTACAGCATAGTAAGTCGTCATTAAGGTAGTTGTCTCATGTGTTTATGAGAACTCCTAGAGGTTTACTATAAAGCCCGGGTCTTAAAGTACTTACAGCATAGTAAATCGTCATTAAAGTAGTTGTCTCATGTGTTTATGAGAACTCCTAGTGGTTAATTATAAAGCCCGGGTCTTAAAGTACTTACAGCATAGTAAGTCGTCATTAAGGTAGTTGTCTCATGCGTTTATGATAACTCCTAGTGGTTAACTATAAAGCCCGGGTCTTCAAGTACTTACAGCATAGTAAGTCGTCATTAAGGTAGTTGTCTCATGTGTTTATGAGAACTCCTAGTGGTTTCTATAAAGCCCGGGTCTTAAAATACTTACAGCATAGTAAGTCGTCATTAAGGTAGTTGTCTCATGTGTTTATGAGAACTCCTAGTGGTTTACTATAAAGCCCGGACCTTAAAGTACTTACAGCATAGTAAGTCGTCATTAAGGTAGTTGTCTCATGTGTTTATGAGAACTCCTAGTGGTTTACTATAAAGCCCGGGTCTTAAAGTACTTACAGCATAGTAAGTCGTCATTAAGGTAGTTGTCTCATGTGTTTATGACAACTCCTAGTGGTTAACTATAAAGCCCGGGTCTTAAAGTACTTACAGCATAGTAAGTCGTCATTAAGGTAGTTGTCTCATGTGTTTATGAGAACTCCTAGTGGTTTACTATAAAGCCCGGGTCTTAAAGTACTTACAGCATAGTAAGTCGTCATTAAGGTAGTTGTCTCATGTGTTTATGAAAACTCCTAGTGGTTAACTATAAAGCCCGGGTCTTAAAGTACTTACAGCATAGTAAGTCGTCATTAAGGTAGTTGTCTCATGTGTTTATGAGAACTCCTATTGGTTTACTATAAATCCCGGGTCTTAAAGTACTTACAGCATAGTAAGTCGTCATTAAAGTAGTTGTCTCATGTGTTTATGAGAACTCCTAGTGGTTTACTATAAAGCCCGGGTCTTAAAGTACTTACAACATAGTAAGTCGCCATTAAGGTAGTTGTCTCATGTGTTTATGTGAACTTCTAGTGGTTTACTATAAAGCCCGGACCTTAAAGTACTTACAGCATAGTAAGTCGCCATTAAGGTAGTTGTCTCATGTGTTTATGAGAACTCCTAGTGGTTTACTATAAAGCCCGGACCTTAAAGTACTTACAGCATAGTAAGTCGACATTAAGGTAGTTGTCTCATGTGTTTATGAGAACTCCTAGTGGTTTACTATAAAGCCCGGACCTTAAAGTACTTACAGCATAGTAAGTCGCCATTAAGGTAGTTGTCTCATGTGTTTATGAGAACTCCTAGTGGTTTACTATAAAGCCCGGACCTTAAAGTACTTACAGCATAGTAAGTCGCCATTAAGGTAGTTGTCTCATGTGTTTATGAGAACTCCTAGTGGTTTACTATAAAGCCCGGGTCTTAAAGTACTTACAGCATAGTAAGTCGCCATTAAGGTAGTTGTCTCATGTGTTTATGTGAACTCCTAGTGGTTTACTATAAAGCCCGGACCTTAAAGTACTTACAGCATAGTAAGTCGTCATTAAGGTAGTTGTCTCATGTGTTTATGAGAACTCCTAGTGGTTTACTATAAAGCCCGGACCTTAAAGTACTTACAGCATAGTAAATCGTCATTAAAGTAGTTGTCTCATGTGTTTATGAGAACTCCTAGTGGTTAACTATAAAGCCCGGGTCTTAAAGTACTTACAGCATAGTAAGTCGTCATTAAGGTAGTTGTCTCATGCGTTTATGATAACTCCTAGTGGTTAACTATAAAGCCCGGGTCTTCAAGTACTTACAGCATAGTAAGTCGTCATTAAGGTAGTTGTCTCATGTGTTTATGAGAACTCCTAGTGGTTTACTATAAAGCCCGGGTCTTAAAGTACTTACAGCATAGTAAGTCGTCATTAAGGTAGTTGTCTCATGTGTTTATGAGAACTCCTAGTGGTAAACTATAAAGCCCGGGTCTTAAAGTACTTACAGCATAGTAAGTCGTCATTAAGGTAGTTGTCTCATGTGTTTATGAGAACTCCTAGTGGTTTACTATAAAGCCCGGGTCTTAAAGTACTTACAGCATAGTAAGTCGTCATTAAGGTAGTTGTCTCATGTGTTTATGGGAACTCCTATTGGTTTACTATAAAGCCCGGGTCTTAAAGTACTTACAGCATAATAAGTCGTCATTAAGGTAGTTGTCTCATGTGTTTATAAGAACTCCTATTGGTTTACTATAAATCCCGGGTCTTAAAGTACTTACAGCATAGTAAGTCGTCATTAAAGTAGTTGTCTCATGTGTTTATGAGAACTCCTAGTGGTTTACTATAAAGCCCGGGTCTTAAAGTACTTACAACATAGTAAGTCGCCATTAAGGTAGTTGTCTCATGTGTTTATGTGAACTCCTAGTGGTTTACTATAAAGCCCGGACCTTAAAGTACTTACAGCATAGTAAGTCGCCATTAAGGTAGTTGTCTCATGTGTTTATGAGAACTCCTAGTGGTTTACTATAAAGCCCGGAACTTAAAGTACTTACAGCATAGTAAGTCGCCATTAAGGTAGTTGTCTCATGTGTTTATGAGAACTCCTAGTGGTTTACTATAAAGCCCGGACCTTAAAGTACTTACAGCATAGTAAGTCGCCATTAAGGTAGTTGTCTCATGTGTTTATGAGAACTCCTAGTGGTTTACTATAAAGCCCGGACCTTAAAGTACTTACAGCATAGTAAGTCGCCATTAAGGTAGTTGTCTCATGTGTTTATGAGAACTCCTAGTGGTTTACTATAAAGCCCGGGTCTTAAAGTACTTACAGCATAGTAAGTCGCCATTAAGGTAGTTGTCTCATGTGTTTATGTGAACTCCTAGTGGTTTACTATAAAGCCCGGACCTTAAAGTACTTACAGCATAGTAAGTCGTCATTAAGGTAGTTGTCTCATGTGTTTATGAGAACTCCTAGTGGTTAACTATAAAGCCCGGACCTTAAAGTACTTACAGCATAGTAAGTCGCCATTAAGGTAGTTGTCTCATGTGTTTATGAGAACTCCTAGTGGTTTACTATAAAGCCCGGGCCTTCAAGTACTTACAGCATAGTAAGTCGTCATTAAGGTAGTTGTCTCATGTGTTTATGAGAACTCCTAGTGGTTTACTATAAAGCCCGGGCCTTAAAGTACTTACAGCATAGTAAGTCGCCATTAAGGTAGTTGTCTCATGTGTTTATGAGAACTCCTAGTGGTTTACTATAAAGCCCGGGCCTTAAAGTACTTACAGCATAGTAAGTCGTCATTAAGGTAGTAGTCTCATGTGTTTATGAGAACTCCTAGTGGTTTACTATAAAGCCCGGACCTTAAAATACTTACAGCATAGTAAGTCGCCATTAAGGTAGTTGTCTCATGTGTTTATGAGAACTCCTAGTGGTTTACTATTGTAACGGGAAGCGCTGAAACACCGTGTGAGCAGCTGGCAACGGAAGACAGGGGAGGCTCGGTTAGCCACGCCTTTCCCTCGTTTGTCTTATAGTGGTGACAGCCAGCGGTCGGAAAGAAACATAATTGTGCGTCTGTTTTCTTTCCACCTGGTTCTCGATCTTTCTGTTACCAGAACAATCGTGTAAACACCAGAAACCGGCGATATTCCTATAAAGAGGGTTACAGACAGACAGTGTGAGTCAGTTGTTGAGTTGGTTTTGGTGTAGTCAGTCAGTTGTTGGTTTGAGTTGGTCAATCAGTTGGTTAGTGAATGAGGACAGTTCTTGGTGTAAGAAGGCAGTGTTAGTGACGTGTTAATGAACGAAAGGGTTGTGCAACGGAAGACTGTACGAACTGTGTATGGGTATCGAAGTTTATGTAATCGCGAGTACAAGTGAAGTTGTAACGGACGAACTGGTGAATTGTAATTGTGTGCAGCAAGTAATTTTGTGTAATTGGCAAGTGTTAAACTGTAAGTCGGTGGAAATAAAGAACATTGTTGAGTGGTGTAATTGGACTTTTCATTTCACGAACCCACAAAGTCACACTGGCGTCAGAAGTGGGATATAACACAAAGTCACACTGGTGTCAGGAAGCGGGAAAACAACATCACCGAACATTACAACAATGGAGGCAGCATTAGAAAAGATTTTAGCGGAACTGAGAGAAATGAAGACGGCAACTGAAAACCTCGCTGCAAAAACAGAAGCGGCAAAGAACAGCCTGGCCGCGAAGCTGGAGACTATAAATGACAACCTCACCGCCGAGTTGAAAAAAATGAAGATGGCTAAGGACAACATCACCGGGAAGATGGAAGAAATGAAGGCCGAATTAACAGCGAAGATGGAAACGGCAAGCAACAACTTGGCCACGACAATGACCGCAAAGATGGCCGAACTGACAACAGAGATGAGGGAGGCGAACGAGGTCCTCGCCGCCAAGTTTGAGGAACGGTTGGCCGGCGTGAGGGATGACGTGACGGAGCTGGGCGAGCGGAAGGGTCAAGTAGACGACCGCCTTAATGATTTAGAGGAAAAGGCCGACAACATCGCAAAACCCCTCACCCGCCTGACGGAGGAAAACCGGCCTTATGTGTGGACGGAGGACGCCGAAGACGCTTTCCAGCACCCGAAGGGGACCCTGTTCAGTGCTCCAATTTTGGGTTTCCCACAACCGGGTGGCGCCTTCATTGTGGACACCGACGCTAGCGACCATTACATTGGAGGTGTCCTACCGCAGATCCAGGACGGCCACGAGCGCACAAGAGTGGAAGAGAAGGAGCGTGCCGCAGCAGTCCGAGTAGTTGTGGCAGTGCCTGCTGAAGGCTGGGATAGCGCAGGCCTGAGGAGGGAGCAGCTGGCGGGCGCAGACTTGGGGCCACTCTTGAGGGAAGTGGACGCAGGGACGAGACCGACCTGGGAGGACATCGCACCGAGGAGCGCCACCTACAAGTCGCACTGGGCCCAATGGGACTCGTTGAAGACCAGAGTGGGCGTGCTGTTCCGGGTATGGGAGTCACCCGATGGGAAGGCGCAGAGAGGACAGTTGGTACTTCCCCGGAGTAAGGTCCCGGAAATCTTGGAGGAAGTGCACGCCGGTACTTCAGGAGGACACCTGGGAGCGAACCGAATGATTCACAAACTACGGCAGCGCTACTTCTGGCTGAGACTCCGAGCAGATGCTGGTGGTACACCTGGACCGCCTCGCACGCTACGATGGGGCTGTTCGAGGGCGAACAGCTTTGAGAAGGGAGCAGTGTAACGGGAAAGGCTGAAACACCCTGTGAGCAGCTGGCAACGGAAGACAGGGGAGGCTCGGTTAGCCACGCCTTTCCCTCGTTTGTCTTATAGTGGTGACAGCCAGCGGTCGGAAAGAAACATAATTGTGCGTCTGTTTTCCTTCCACCTGGTTCTCGATCTTTCTGTTACCAGAACAATCGTGTAAACACCAGAAACCGGCGATATTCCTATAAAGAGGGTTACAGACAGACAGTGTGAGTCAGTTGTTGAGTTGGTTTTGGTGTAGTCAGTCAGTTGTTGGTTTGAGCTGGTCAATCAGTTGGTTAGTGAATGAGGACAGTTATTGGTGTAAGAAGGCAGTGTTAGTGACGTGTTAATGAACGAAAGGGTTGTGCAACGGAAGACTGTACGAACTGTGTATGGGTATCGAAGTTTATGTAATCGCGAGTACAAGTGAAGTTGTAACGGACGAACTGGTGAATTGTAATTGTGTGCAGCAAGTAATTTTGTGTAATTGGCAAGTGTTAAACTGTAAGTCGGTGGAAATAAAGAACATTGTTGAGTGGTGTAATTGGACTTTTCATTTCACGAACCCACAAAGTCACACAATAAAGTCCGGGTCTTGAAGTACTTACAGCATAGTAAGTCGTCATTAAGGTAGTTGTCTCATGTGTTTATGAGAACTCCTAGTGGTTTACTATAAAGTCCGGGTCTTAAAGTACTTACAGCATAGTAAGTCGCCATTAAGGTAGTTGTCTCATGTGTTTATGAGAACTCCTAGTGGTTTACTATAAAGCCCGGACCTTAAAGTACTTACAGCATAGTAAGTCGCCATTAAGGTAGTTGTCTCATGTGTTTATGAGAACTCCTAGTGGTTTACTATAAAGTCCGGGTCTTGAAGTACTTACAGCATAGTAAGTCGTCATTAAGGTAGTTGTCTCATGTGTTTATGAGAACTACTAGTGGTTTACTATAAAGTCCGGGCCTTAAAGTACTTACAGCATAGTAAGTCGTCATTAAGGTAGTAGTCTCATGTGTTTATGAGAACTCCTAGTGGTTTACTATAAAGCCCGGACCTTAAAGTACTTACAGCATAGTAAGTCGTCATTAAGGTAGTTGTCTCATGTGTTTATGAGAACTCCTAGTCGTTTACTATAAAGCCCGGGCCTTAAAGTACTTACAGCATAGTAAGTCGTCATTAAGGTAGTTGTCTCATGTGTTTATGAGAACTCCTAGTGGTTTACTATAAAGCCCGGGTCTTAAAGTACTTACAACATAGTAAGTCGTCATTAAGGTAGTTGTCTCATGTGTTTATGAGAATTCCTAGTGGTTTACCGGGAAAATACGAGTCAGTTGGAGAATTTAATGTCATATCGGCACGTTGGCCATAGTAGCACAATGGTAGTGCGGCTGGACGGAAACCAGAAGATCCGTGGTTCAAATACCGGCTATGGCATTGAATTTTTCAGTCTGACTCTACGTTTCCATAATGGTATCTACTTTATTTATTTGTATTAGGAAAACTATTTGAGCTAAAAATATGGGGATTTACGATTATGCTAAATACATTACTCCCTCCTTCTTCGTGGATCAGTTTTTGCAAAATCTGAACTTTTGTCTTAGCGGGAATAGTATTTAATAGAGATTGATGGTTTGGCGTTCGTCACACACCACTTAGCGGGAGTGCAATACGACAACATCGCAGTAGTCTGATTCGTTGCTCAAGGACAAACATCATCGCATTTGGAACACATGGAAGTTTCATATTTTTTGTGATTACCTTGTGAAAACAAAATAGGAGGTTTTATAGCTTCAACACACTTCGTAGTTTAGGTTTTATTACTTTTATTTCTTCCTGTGATCTGTTTTCCCTGGAAATTTATTTTCTATTACTCTTATGGTTTGAATAATGGTCATTTCAGTTTTATACAGGTACAACGCTTGAGTGGTTTACTGTGGTTAAGAGAATGATGTTTTCATTAGTGCAGTTTCACTTTAGCGTGCCAGTGGGAAGCAAAAAATAACCACGGGATCTCCGCTGTCAAAATGTCCACGCTATCTGCTCTAAATGCACTCACACGCAATGCCAAAGGATTAAGCAGTGAGCTCACATTCATTTGTCTTATCACACGTTACTCAGCTTAACAATTTAAAGATAGGTCACGGTTAGTGCGACATTTCTCAGCAAACAATTATTTCTGTGGTCACCAACAGAGTGTATCGTCTATGTTACTTCATTGCTTAGTACCGACGAAAAAAAATACCAGGCATGTCCCTAAAATAAGCCCTTCAATTTTATTTAATATAGAAAACATGTTTACTGTCAATGACTGTTACATTGATGGAAACGCGGGACTTACCGCTATTTTTCAACGTAATCATCATTGTGATCGATGTACTTTTGCATGCGCTGTGACAGTTTTTTTTTATTTTTATTTTATTTATTGTTATCTGAAAAGGTTCCCAGAGCCATAGCTCATGCTAGGGAACAGTACAAAAATATATAAAATGATGGCAAACAGCCCTTAACAATACTTATATTACATTTTCTTATTAGGAATGAATTAACGTACAAGAATAACATATATGAAACATACAAAGATACAGACATTCACTGTAACTCAAGAAATAATAGTAACAAAGAACTTACAGAAAAATAGAAGCTACATATTCTATGGGACATTAATCCATATTACTTTTTAAACAGTTCAGCTTTCAAACCAGCTATAAATGTGTAACACTTTATCAGCTATCAATATATGCCTTCAGTAAATTTTCAGCAACTTTCCTTTTAAAACCTTTTATGTTCCTGCAGCCTTTCAGTTCCAGTGGCAGTGCATTATATAAGTTGATAACGTGTGAGGTTAAGCTGTTCAGGCCATAAGTAGAAGTGTTCACTGTTGGTTTTCTTAAGTTTCCTTTATTTCTTGAATTATATATATGTGAGGAGCTTTCAAATGTTACATTCGACTTTAGAAGATTATTTTTTATTTTGTGGAGATATATTAGCAAGGACAACTCTATGTTTACTTGTAATGGTAAAATGTTAGTTACATGGTAGAGTGTTTTTGTGTTTGTTCTAAAGGGTAGATTGTATATTATTTTCAAGGCACGATTTTGAAGTATTTCGAGGTCATGAATTAAATATTTAACAGAGTTACCTCATAAGATATTTAAGTAATCCAAATGAGATTGAATTAAAGCATGGTAGATACTTCGTAAATGATTTACACTGAATCCTTTGAATTTCAGCCTGTGAATTACAGCTAACACAGGAAGAATCTTATTTTTACATGCATGATATGGTCCTTCCATGTGAGCGTACTGTCTAGAATCAAACCTAGATATGTGATTTTTGTTACTCTTTCAATCACTGCGTTATCAACATGTATATTGTTATTTACTACTGGTACGTATGATCTTTTATGAAATAACATATATTTTGTTTTACAGACATTTAATATTAACTTATTGCCCTTAAACCAGCTATTCAATGCATTCAGGTCTTGCTGTATGTCATATATGAGCTGGTGCTCAGAGTTATCTATATATAACAAACATATATCATCAGCAAACATAGTCAATTTACCTTTTAGTCTTAAACATCCTATGTCATTTATAAAAATTAGGAATAATATAGGACCTAATACAGAACCTTGTGGAACACCATGTATATCCTTGTCATAGCACTCTCCCGCCAAGATGCGCAGGAATCGCTCAACCTCGTTTTTCAAATCATCGTCGGTCTGGAAATGTGTTCCACCCAGATGTGACTTCAACTCAGGAAACAGATGATAATGACTAGGGCTAAGTCTGGACTATAGGAGGACCGGGTGAGGATGTCTCATCCGAACTGGGCCAGCAGATCAGCCGTTGCATGTGCAGTATGGGGATGAGCGTTGTCGTGATGAAAAATCACTCCCTTCGTCAACATTTCCCTCCTTCGAATTTGAATGGCACGTAACAACTTTTTTAAAGTCTCAGAGTAGCTAGCAGCGTTTATTGTTCGGGGGGTAGGCATGAACTCGCACAACAATACACTTTTTCTCTCCCAAAACACAGTGGCCATCACTTTGCCGGCAGAAAATGTCCGATTGAACTTTCGCTGCTTCGGCGAATTCGAATGCCGCCGCTGATAAGAACCTTCTTTAGTTTATGGTGTTGTGTAGTGCATCCAGGTTTCATCGCCAGTGACAATTGAATCCAACAATTCCTCGCCCTGTTCTGCATAGCGCTCCAGAAATCAGTGGGCCGCTTCAACACGTTGCCGTTTATGGTCTTCGTTTAGCAGTTTGGGGACCCACCTCGCACACACCTTGCGATAATGCAAGTGTTCGGTCAAAATCTTGTCAATCGTAGTCTTACTGACTTCAGGGATAACTTCACACAGCTCGTCAACTGTCACACACCGATCTTTAAGCATTTCTTGCTCCACTTTAACATTTTTTTCGGCTGAAACCGAAGGCCGACCAGAACGCTGTTCGTCATGGACGTCCGTACGTCCGTCTTTCAACTCTCTAAACCACTCGCCAAATCGCCAAACTGGACTTCCAAGTTCCGGGAGTGTACCGCATTCCCTGTGAATGTGGGACAACGTATATCGGACAAACCGGAAGGATCATCGCAACCAGAATAAACGAACATGAACGGAGCATTTGTTTAATACAACCTGAGAAATCTGGACTGGCAGAGCATTGTTTTGATAACGACCATAAAGCCAAATTTTGGGAGACGACCATCTTGGTAATATGCAACTGTTACCTGAAGCGGAGAATTAAGGAGGCTTTGGCAATTTCCCCTGAAAGGAGCACGCTTAATCATGATGCTGGATTTCAGTTCAGATCCTCTTGGAAACCGGAGTTAAAATGGAAATCCGTCGATTTAAGAAGCAAAGATCAATACAGCTTGATAATCAAGTTAAGTAGTTACGTTTCTTTGACACAATTTTCTATACTCACGGCATCTCCTGACCTAGCAATTATTTTATTGAAAACAGTCTTTTGTTCAGTAATGCGAATTTTGATAGTGTTTTGTCTGTTTATACTTGTGTGATATATAGTATTTCATTTGTGGTTATAGCATTTTATAAATATCCTTATGATGGAAGAGCCGCACACTCCCGAAACGTTGATATCGAATCATCTTTTCCCCTGACAGGCTGTTCGAGAAGAAAGTGAGCATGATGTTAAAGTAAACGACATGTACACTTTCTTTATATCCACTGGCCGAATAGGTTATGGAATTCAAAGTTGTGGAACGTAAAGAAGCAATAATCACTTCTAGTGGAATTCTCTATCCAATGTTCAATTTAAAAAGATTGTTTTAAAATACATTGTTGTTCTAAATAATTACCTTCTTGCTCCTTACAAGTTATACATGATCTTATAAGGGTTTCTCCAGAACTTTTCAAGTGTTTTTCTTGGGAAACGACAGAGTAATACTTGGCGAAAGAAATTAATTGGCTGTCAAATGCCAGCAATGGTTGCGGGATGGTGTGAGTTGTTTTATTTCTTTACTTCATGCTTCTCTAACCTCCTTGTTCTTTGCCTTAATGAGAGACTACACCTAGATATGTTTAGATTTTAGATGAAAGCTTTCGCAATTTCTGTCATAAATATAAAGGTAACAGCGCTTGCTAAATCACAATGTTATACTTACAAATATAACAATTTTTAATTTAAAACTTCACTTATAAGAAATTATGATACTTTCCTTGGCCAAAGAAAAAGGTTAAATTATGAAATTATGCATGAGACAGCATAAATAGATGGTCAGCAGACATAGGAAAAATTACGGAAAAAATAGGAATGGGAGATATATGGAGATTAGAGGAAAGGAATACAAACGATGTGGCTAAATTAGTAAAATGCAGAATAGAAGATATACAAAGAGAGGAAATATGGGGAAGTCTAGAAATATGAAATCATTACAATTTTACAAACAAATAAAAAGGAAATTGGGGACGAGAAGCATATGTAGATCACTGCAATAGGCAATAGAGAGAAGGGTTAGCTTGGATGACAATAGAAACAATATTTCTAAGAGGGATAAGAGGTAGGGAAAAGGGGATCTGTGAATTGTGTGAAGGAAAGGAAATCATAGAACACTATGTAACAGAATGCGAGGAGGTTGTAATATGGAGATAAAGGTTTGGGAAGAAAAATGGGAGAAAGTAGAGAAGAGGATAGTAGCTATGAAAATGTTGACGGGCAGGGAGGAAAAGAAGGTAAGAGGTATTCGTGAGTTCTTACAGAAAGTAAAGCAAAAATGGACATGAAATGTAAAGAATATAAGAAAGGAAGGTGAGGGGAAGAAAGGGACTAATTAAGTAACAAGGAGATATGGAGGTTAAGA
Organism: Mantis religiosa; assembly: GCA_030765055.1. Lineage (NCBI taxonomy): Eukaryota > Metazoa > Arthropoda > Insecta > Mantodea > Mantidae > Mantis > Mantis religiosa. Next base: position 213,456,879 of record CM060952.1, read on the forward strand.
GCTACCTGACAGAGCAGAAGACCAGGGTGTCATATAACACAAGGTAGCAACAAGGTAAAGACAAATAAATGTAAAGAATATAAGAAAGGAAGATGAGAGGGAAGAATGGAACTAATTAAGTAACAAGGAGACATGGAGATTAAGAGCTACCTGACAGAGCAGAAGACCAGGATGTCATGTAAGGCAAGGTAGTAACAAGGTAAAGACAAATAAATGTAAAGAACATAAGAAAAGAAGATGGGGGGGAAGAAAGGGACTAATTAAGTAACAAGGAGACATGGAGGTTAAGAGTTATCTGACAGAGCAGAAAGCCAGGATGTCATGTAAGACAAGGTAGTAACAAGGTAAAGACAAATAAATGTAAAGAATATAAGAAAGGAAGATGAGAGGGAAGAATGAAACTAATTAAGTAACAAGGAGTTATGGAGGTTAAGAGCTACCTGACAGAGCAGAAGACCAGGGTGTCCTGTGAGACAAGATAGCAAAAAGGTAAACACAAACAAATGTAAAGAATATAAGAAAGGAAGATGAGAGGGAAGAATGGAACTAATTAACAAGGAGACATGGAGGTTAAGAGCTAGCTGACTGAGCAGAAGACCAGGGTGTCATGTAAGACAAGGTAGCAACAAGGTAAAGAAAAAGAAATGTAGAGAATATACGAAAGGAAGATGAGGGGGAAGAATTGTGCTAATTAAGAAACAAGGAGACATGGAGATTAAGAGCTACCTGACAGAGCAGAAGACCAGGGTGTCATGTAAGACAAGATAGCAACAAGGTAAAGACAAATAAATGTAGAGAATATAAGAAAGGAAGATGGGGAGGAAAGGGACTAATTAAGTAACAAGGAGACATGGAGATTAAGAGCTACCTGACAGAGCAGAAGACCAGGGTGTCATGTAAGACAAGATAGCAACAAGGTAAAGACAAATAAATGTAAAGAATATAAGAAAGGAAGATGAGGGGGAAGAAAGGGACTAATTAAGTAACAAGGAGACATGGAGGTTAAGAGCTACCTGACAGAGCAGAAGACCAGGGTGTCATGTAAGACAAGGCAGTAACAAGGTAAACACAAATAAATGTAAAGAGTATAAGAAAGGAAGATGAGGGGGAAGAAAGGGACTAATTAAGTAACAAGGAGTTATGGAGGTTAAGAGCTACCTGACAGAGCAGAAGACCAGGGTGTCATGTAAGACAAGGTAGTAACAAGGTAAAGACAAATAAATGTAAAGAATATAAGAAAGGAAGATGAGGGGGAAGAAAGGGACTAATTAAGTAACAAGGAGACATGGAGATTAACAGCTACCTGACAGAGCAGAAAGCCAGGATGTCATGTAAGACAAGGTAGTAACAAGGTAAAGACAAATAAATGTAAAGAATATAAGAAAGGAAGATGAGGGGGAAGAAAGGGACTAATTAAGTAACAAGGAGACATGGAGGTTAAGAGCTACCTGACAGAGCAGAAGACCAGGGTGTCATGTAAGACAAGATAGCAGCAAGGTAAAGACAAATAAATGTAAAGAATATAAGAAAGGAAGATGAGGGGGAAGAAAGGGACTAATTAAGTAACAAGGAGACATGGAGATTAAGAGCTACCTGACAGAGCAGAAAGCCAGGATGTCATGTAAGACAATGTAGTATTAAGGTAAAGACAAATAAATGTAAAGAATATAAGAAAGGAAGATGAGGGGGAAGAATTGTGCTAAATAAGTAACAAGGAGACATGGAGGTTAAGAGCTACCTGACTGAGCAGAAGACCAGGGTGTCATGTAAGACAAGTTAGCAACAAGGTAAACACAAATAAATGTAGCCTAAAGGTATAAATTGTAAAGAACATAAGAAAATCTGAAAATAAAGCAAATTTAGAAACAGAATTGACTGCTGGCTTTTCAAAATTCACTACGCGATATTTGTTTGTTGTTTTTTTTTTCTTAGATAAATATCTTTTCCCAAACCACTGAATCTATCCGACCATTTAATTGTTTAATAATTTAACTTTAGGATTTATTTCATGGTTAAATGATCAAGAATGATCTGCTACGGTCGATTTGTTGGTCTGTTTATACTTAATGTTAGGAAAATGTTCTTTCGTTCTGGTTTCTAAATCACGTTTTGTCTTTCCAATATAAACTTTATCACAATCGAAATAATTAAACTGATCATTTCGACTGATCTGGCGTTCGCTTTACTAAACCTGTATCTGCTTTTGAGGTTTAAGTCGTCGAACTTCGCCGTTATTTCTATTCTTGTTAGTTAAGTATTCCTCTGTCAATTTCTTTCACGAATTTACGCGCTATAGCTACATTCATCAATTCATTGTTATAATTGGTTCTTTACGGGAATGAATATATCGTAATACTTCTCTGTCTAATTATGTAAATAAATCTACTCCAATTATAACGAAAATAGTTAAAATCAAGCCATAAAGCCGTAAGTAAATAATGGAAAGCATTTGTGAAGCTAAAGCGTGATATTTCAGAAAAGAGAAAATGAGTTGAATGGTCCGCGATTCGAGATTAAGAACGCGAAATAGCGGTATACCAGGGGCCACGGCTAGATGTCACTACAGAGTCAGTCGACGCCATCTGTTGGCACTACTAGATTCTGAGGTGGCCTCGCAACTTCCTCTGCCATCTAGCGTCGGAGACCGAAGCTACGCAGCAACTGCATCCGAGAAATACGAATAGGCTCGTCCGAAAATGCATAAGTAATTCTGTGTTTCAAATGGGAAGGTGGTTGTCCTTGAGCGCTACACGGAGTACTGCGATGTTGTCGTATTGCATTCCCCCTAAGTGATGTGTGACGAGCGCCAAACCAATCAATCTCTAATAAACTCTATTCGCGCTAAGACAAAAAATCACATTTTGCAAAAACTCATCCATGAGGAGCGAAGGAGTAATGTATTTAACATAACCGTAAAAATCCATATTTTTAGCTCAAATAGTTTTCCTAAAACAAATAAATAAAGTAGATAACATTATATTATAACAATGCATTGCGACGTAAGCACTGTAATGAATATCATTGTTGATTGGCACGTATGTTTGAAATTACTCAGAACTGAAACGTAAACATTTGACATGACGTGATAAAAGAAATATGTAATTTGAATAAGCCAAGGTGTTTGTTAAATTCGATGAGAGGAAACAAAACACTTCTTGCTAGTCTGACAGAACGTGTCTGGTCACATTATATCTTTGTTTATGAATGGTTCCTAATCTCTATTTACTCTAGAGAGTTCAAAGTAGCATTATTCAGTTACTCTTCCATGAAAAAGTGTATCAGCTGGATCTATGAGACACAATCCACCTTCCCCTCTTACTACTGCTAGAACAATCCAATAGAGTTAATGTGGGCTCAAATTATGTTGCAAACAGAAATAATATTTTTAAACTGACTGACGTTGAACGACTTATTCACGAAGAAATTGACAAGGAACAGAACAAGACTGGGAAAACTACGTCAGACATCAGATAAACTACAAGAAGACGACTTTTGGAAAGAAATAACACGTAACAAGATTTTGGAACATATCATCATAAATTTGCAGTACTCAGACGATGAAGACAATAACAATGACGAATTATCTCTTAACGTAAGTAACATTCACAGCTATACGGATGTGCCGCTGATATTTTCGTTGGATTAGAAAAATAAGTAATTCATAAACTATAATTAACTTTAAACTAAATATTTAAAACATTTGCGTCATATACGGATATTCATATTACTTTTTGTGTCACAGTAGCATTTGGAACTTTTATCTTATAAGTTTAATTTATATAGCACATGGTATTCACTTTTTGATGTACTTTACAAATTTTAGGATTAGGAGAGCTTAAGTTGAGAAGAGAGGTCTACCTTATGACACACTTGTGTTCATTAATCTGTTTCAGTATTTTCGACATACCATTTTTGTTTTTGTAATTTACGTCCTACAACGCTGTCATATAGGACGATGAGTGGAGGGCGTGAAATGATGCTCAAATGTGCCCAGGGTCCATAGAGCTTAGAGCTATCCGACATTCGCCTTACCCTGGAACCCTTATGCAGATAACTCACCCTGACCGAGATTCGAACTCTGGACCTCTTGAACGCAAGACAGACCTGCCGAGGCGGAATTGACGTAAAATGCGCATTGTTGACTACGCCTCAAGGTCAACTGCAGCAGAGCATCCCTCTCCACGGGCAAGTTGTCGTCACTAGCAGGTATGGTCAGCTCGGTTTTCTCGTCGGCAAACCCTTGGCCACGTCAGCTCTGATTATGATCACGGCTGCCCCGGTGTCCACCAGCACGCGGCACTACCTCCCTTTCACCCAATCGTCCGCGATGAGGCTGTCATCCATACATCGGCTGATGGCGCGCAGTGTCACTCGAGCGGATGGTGGTGATGGACGCTACGTGCCCCTGGCCACGACGACCTTAGCTCGTTTTCTGGCTGCTGTCCCTGGTGTGGGCAATTTCTCTCCAGGTGTCCGGGATGGCCACACCTACAACACACGCCACTTGGTCTTCGACGGCGTCCCTCGGCTGGTCTTCGGTCCCCACTGTAGTGCATACCCCTTGTTCTCGACGTCGGGGTAGGCGTCACCTTGGCCGCCTCCATCCACCACACTGCCTCGTGGATGCTTTTGTAATCGACGAGCATTAGGCGCTGACATATCTCGGTGACTTGTACTCCATCAACGAATGTGCAGGCGGCTTCCAGGAGTATGAACTCGGATGGGAGGTCAACTAAGGCTTTGCTGGCCAGCTGCTCGATTACCAGGACAAACTCCTGCAGCGTTTCCCCTTGATTTCAGCTGGCTGCGATAGGTTGCGGCTAAGCGGTGGTTTTCCAGGGCTTCCCAGATGTCCTTGGGCACTGTCGCTGTCTGGACCACGTTCAGGACTTCTGCGGCCCGTCAGTGGAGGCTAGCTATTAGCTGTGTGGACTTTGGTGACCACTTGTGATTGGCCACTGTGTCGAATTGACGGCGGAAGACTTCCAAATTTGACGTGCCGTCGTACTTTGGTAACTTGACGAGCACTGATGTTATGTCGCGTCCCGGCACGTTGGCCTTTAAATCCTTCAACCTCTAGCCGACGACGTCCTCCACCATGGCGTTCAGGGACTTGGTGATGCTGTCGGCCTTTCCCTCTAGGTTGTCAACGGGGTTTACCAGGTCTTCGCTGTCTTCCACCATAGCGTTCAGGGATTTGATGTTATTGTTGGCCTTTCTCTCTAAATCGTTAAGGCGCTCGTCCACGTGACCCATCCGCTTGCTCAGCTCCGTGACGTGCGGTGAGGGCTTCGTTCGCCGTTTTAATTTCCGTGGTCAATTCGGTCATCTTCACGGTCATCCTTGCGGAAATGCTGCTATTTTCAGCTTCTGTCTTCGTTGTTAATTCGGCCTTCATTTCTTCCATCTTCTCTAAAATCTTTTCCATTGAAGTCATCACCGTGGTGTATCCCACTCTTGACACCAATTGAGACTTTGTGGGTGCGTATTATTAAAAATTCAGTTTGCATAATAACTGTCCCATCGTTCCAGAAACCAGTGGAATTATCTGTAACAAACAAGAAAGTGCCAGACCAAAGAGGAACTATCCAGTCATTTATCTGTCTCTACATCTGTTTCGGCAAGCTCTTTTATCTCCGCGTTCCACTATCTGTTCCTTTGAGCGCGAAAGTCGTACTATCGTAATAATGGGTTTGTGACATTTATTATTATTATTATTATTATTATTATTATTATTATTATTATTATTATTATTATTATTATTATTATTATTATTATTATTATTATTATTATTATTATTATTATTATTATTATTATTATTATTATTATTATTATTATTATTATTATTATTATTATTATTATTATTATTATTATTATTATTATTATTATTATTATTATTATTATTATTATTATTATTATTATTATTATTATTATTATTATTATTATTATTATTATTATTATTATTATTATTATTATTATTATTATTATTATTATTATTATTATTATTATTATTATTATTATTATTATTATTATTATTATTATTATTATTATTATTATTATTATTATTATTATTATTATTATTATTATTATTATTATTATTATTATTATTATTATTATTATTATTATTATTATTATTATTATTATTATTATTATTATTATTATTATTATTATTATTATTATTATTATTATTATTATTATTATTATTATTATTATTATTATTATTATTATTATTATTATTATTATTATTATTATTATTATTATTATTATTATTATTATTATTATTATTATTATTATTATTATTATTATTATTATTATTATTATTATTATTATTATTATTATTATTATTATTATTATTATTATTATTATTATTATTATTATTATTATTATTATTATTATTATTATTATTATTATTATTATTATTATTATTATTATTATTATTATTATTATTATTATTATTATTATTATTATTATTATTATTATTATTATTATTATTATTATTATTATTATTATTATTATTATTATTATTATTATTATTATTATTATTATTATTATTATTATTATTATTATTATTATTATTATTATTATTATTATTATTATTATTATTATTATTATTATTATTATTATTATTATTATTATTATTATTATTATTATTATTATTATTATTATTATTATTACTATTATTATTATTACTATTATTATTTTTTTTTATTTATTTATTTATTTATTTCTTATCTCTACATGCTCCACTACATAAGTAGTACTACATGCTTTTCACTCTTTTTGTGATTTTTGTATATTTTATTATATACATAATATTATATTATTATTATTATTATTATTATTATTATTATTATTATTATTATTATTATTATTATTATTATTATTATTATTATTATTATTATTATTATTATTATTATTATTATTATTATTATTATTATTATTATTATTATTATTATTATTATTATTATTATTATTATTATTATTATTATTATTATTATTATTATTATTATTATTATTATTATTATTATTATTATTATTATTATTATTATTATTATTATTATTATTATTATTATTATTATTATTATTATTATTATTATTATTATTATTATTATTATTATTATTATTATTATTATTATTATTTAACTGAATGATCTAAAAATGCTCGCAAATGCATTCTGTTGGCCAGGGAAAGAGAAAGGAGTTTGAGAGCTATCACGTAGCCACCAGCTGTTTAAAACATTTGACTATCACTTAAGGTTTACTATATTTCCCCTTCACTTGTAGCTGTAAGAAAATTAACATGCGATAGCGTTTAAGTTGATACAGGGAGTCGAATTGCTCAATATTATGATTTAGTTCCAAATTCAGATTTTATTTACATATGAATGTGCTTATAGATCTTCTGGGCAATGTCGTATTGTCTCAATAGAACATCCTAACTGAAAGGTCTTTAAAAATTAATAATCAAAATAAAGATTATTTATCTATTTTAATCCTTCTCGTCTTGTTTAACTGCTCCGAAGAACTTACTATTTCTGACACTTGTCGGTATAAAGTGATGAATGCTGTATGTTAATGAACAAGGCTTTATGAATAAGGCATACTCACGCTATAAAAAACGCACATAAAATACAAAAAATGCCTAAAAATTAACAATTTCTTTCTTAATTATAAATTATATAAATTAGTAACTGTCACAAACAAATAATGGATATATGGTTGGATTAACTACATTTTAAAATTAACTTTCTTTTGTAAATAATGCAACTATTGCTGCTAAATAATAAATTCAAAATTCATCAGGATATTTACAATTTTATAAAATATTTGTCTCCGCCAAACTCTGAAACATAATGTTTCAAACGTGACGCAGTTGACTGTTTTTGTTTCGGCAATTCAATTCCACAACACAACAAATGTACACACCTCACAAACTACTCTCCTTACTGCGACACTTCTAGCTCCTGAGATCCACACGTATTTCATGATGTAATCGGCGAGTCCTCGAATTGATGCGTCATAAATTGACCAGCACTGTTAGGACGCTGACCTGTGTTAATTACATACTTACCACAATTACAAAGTCACTATTTCATAAAAGATTATCAGATAAATTAACTTTTAACACAGATTATTAAAAAAAAAAACCATGGGTCAGGGTCCGGTCGGCCATAGGAATCGAACCCACGCCTCCCGAATGAGGGCTACAGATGAAAATCTCCAATAAATTCGTGAAAAGGCAAAATATGACCTGAAAATGCATCTAAACGTAAGAAAGGCTTTATTATAAAAATGTGTAAAAATACATTTTGATGATGTACAAAAGCCATATAGATATATCTAACGTATTTGTTCTAGAATGTACTTAATCTCCAATAAGCATCGTCTGTGACTACTCACAAATAAAAGATGACTTTTCATCAAAATCCGGGCCCTAGTCATTAATATTACATTGATTAACTTTAAATTTGTTTATTTTGTATTAACTTGGTTTTAGTTTACTTAATTAGTATAAAATAACATTATGAATTTTAGTGTTAGGTCATGATATATTTGTCTTTTGTTTTATTAGTTATGTATCACGAGACGTTACTGTCAAATATTTATTTTAGGCTTTTTTATCTGTTTTGTTATCTTTTTAAATATTAGTCGTAAATTGCTTAGTACTTCATTTGTTTAAGATAATTCTTATTGTTTAGTTAATTATTACTGGAATATGAAATCTTACAATGTCTAAAGATTAACCCAGGTAGGAGATGCAGCTATTTTGTAAATGAAATTATATTTATTATTTAACTGTAAAATAAAGCCCAGATGATACAAACTTGCAGTTGTAATGTCCCGCGTGTTTGTTGATTGATGGCGATCACAGTGACACAAAGGGGAAGTCTCGTAAAACACGAATTACACGTACGAAGCTGTAGATGTCGCCCAAGTTGTAATTGCTCTGTATATGTCAAAGTGTCTTGTTATTAAGAAAGTGGTCCAAAAAATTAGAACAGTACTTCTCAGTTTTGGTGTAAAACGTATCGCAAATGTAATTGATAGTAAACTTTAACTAAATTTTATATATGATTTCATATAGACCAACAAGAACTATTCTGTTTTGGAATACATATATAAGTTAACCACATTCAAACAATTTTCATGTTCACATTCTAATTCCGGTCATTTACATTAGTAACTTACACTAATTTAAAAATTTGTCTTTTGTTTCTAAGAAGAGCAGAAGGTATTCTCTTCTTTGCAAATACTTGATATGTGTTGCAAACACTACTGCCCTTTCAAAACATAAGTCAGTGCTGTCCCATAATCCTTTGTGTTACCGAGAACGACCCTTTTAGTACAAATCTGTCTCGGACATGCGTAATCTCCAGATTGTGGCTCATGTGATGGTTTACTTACGGGTGAACTTAGAGCATTTCTCAGCCATGTTGGTTTATCTTGTTCGGAATTTTGATATTATTGAGTGTTAGAGTTAGATGGGGTTTACTCCGTATAACATTCAGAGAGAAAGAACGTTTTTCAGACACATGATGACGTTTGTTGTAGTTATCACTTTGTACACAATGTTATTGCTGAAAGTGACTTAGGTTATAAATAGAACACTTTTTGTCACGTCGTCTGTGACGGCATAGCTCAGTGTGGATGAGGTAATCGCTCTGATCTGTTGTCCATTGGCTGGAGAAGCTACGGCCTTCCTTACGTCACGAAGTCACGGTCAGGACGTATTAAATACCGATCTAGAGTATAGTTCCAGAGCACTCGAATATTGTAACAACCTGTAGCGCGGGGCAGGTCTATATAAAAGCCGGTACGACGTCGGGTAAGACAGAGAACTTAGTTTGAGGATTTTTTGTGTGTATTTCGAATGTCAATCGCTGACTGCGACTCTGTGGTGAGAAGTTACGTAGTTCTCGAGTCAGTAGAGCCTTGTGAGTCGATAGAGAATTGTAGTACGTTCCAAGATCCGTGGTGAAGAGTCCGCAGAGCGTGGTAAGTACAAGAAGCACTTCACGTGTCAATTAGTACATCTCTGTGAAGTGTAATCGGTGGAACAGGCAATGAAGCAGCTCACGAGTGAATATAGCAGATCTCCCCAAATTCCTGTCTCTGCAATTCATCTCATTACTCTCTTCAATTCACTTTTCTTCCTGTTTGGCTGTAAATATCAATGTCCCGGTAAATACAGGGTTTGACCAAAGTCGCTGCGTAAGGGTCACCACCCTGGAGCTTCAATCGTTTGTCGTTGGGGAACCTGCCCTCTGTGATCGTCTCTCCTCAGTCATGCCAACCTCACCTCTGTTTCTCAGAAGGGAATCTTCCAGGTAAAGTTCTACTATAAGTCGAGTTGCTCCGTTCCCTCCAAACGCTATCAATGAATCAATGACGTAATAAAATTAACAACATTGAATTTTTAAAATAACAAAAATGTCCGAAACGTTACGTTGATGATGTAACGTAGAACTTCTTCATAATCCTTTACGTTGTCAGCAATAAATCGGTTGAGTGAATGTTATTAAAGTTCAAAGATTGTACATTACTTTGTGGAACACTCTGTATCAACAACAAATATTAAAAAGTATTAAATTATATACATAGCTTTCATTGCAAACACGCTCTGTGTTATTTTCCCTGAAGATTGACCGTAAGCATTCCATTTCTCATAAATATATTTTAAACATATAATAATATAATTACAATCATTAGAATTATTTTAGACACAAAGTTTTCTAAAATTTCCATAATTGTAGTACTGCGATTTTATTGAAAACCTCGTCTCTGATCTTTGAAAATGCTGAAGTTATGTACAAGTTTTATATTTAACCGACTTTCCACTTTTGAATTCTGCTAAACAAGCTTTCTTTTAGATTCAGATACAATGTAGTTCGTGCTCTACCTGATATGTATGTAGGTGGTACAGAAATTGTTACTTTAGCGCTAAAACCGCAGTTCAAATTTTCCGCGTGTTTCCTGATTGGCACAGACCACAGCGGCTCTCAATGGATGTCTCACGAAACACAAAGTACACATAGGACGCTACAGATGACGCCAAAGTTGCAATTGCTATGTTTACATCAATTTATCTTATTTGTTAGCAATACTTGCCAACTATTAGGATAATTAGGTCTTTCTTTGGCGAATGTCCAATAAGGACGAATAAGGACGATGGGCATTTGGAGCTATATCGTACCAAACGGACAATATAGACAGACAAGGAGTATCATATTTTAGAACAAAAGAATACATATTGTTTTATAAATTCTACAAATTGAATAATTTTTAATCATACGTTTCTTTAATTCCGCAATAATGTAATTCATATTTACCATTATCTTAAGGAGTTTTGTATTTGTGATTAAAGATTTTGTTAAGAAATAAGTTATCAAGAGACTTAAAGTACTTACAAAAGGTATATCTTATTCACAGGACTTCAAAATATGCATTTCCACTAAAATCTAGATATTGAGATTATGTCTGTAACACAATACATTTACAACTCAATATCGACTTGCATTTGTTTAAGCTATAAATATCTACTGAAAAATTCAAGTAAATAACAGAAATTGTTGACTACACAAAAAATATATCAGACACAAAATTAGTGTTACTACAAGATCAAATTTATATATGTAGTAAAGTATCACATATTATTATAATACGCGTCAAATACGCTGAGGAAATATGCGGAAAACTGTTCATCAGTGTACGAGAAGAAGTTTTATCAGTCATGGAGTTGGCTAGAGGGGGGAGGGTAGACAACATAGCTCGGTCGCAATAGAGGCTCACTACATTACCGAAGAAATCCTTAGTTACAAAAGGTGCACGAGGAGCGCTCTATGTGGCTTTAACCATGGAGTTGATAATCTCGTATTAATCTGTGGTTCTGAGTAAGGAGCCTTGAGCGAGAACAAGTCTTTCGGATGCTCCCGGACGGTGGACAGAGCGCCATGGTCCGCTGAACGGATTTACCCTTGCGGTTTTAGGCATTTTGTCTTTTGTAAGATGATGGACATCATTCGACCTCTGCTAGTGCTCCTGGCGGCGGGATGACTGTCCAGGATGGAAGCCAGTGCCCGATGCCGCCACGACAGAAACGACCTGCTGGCACGGTCTGTCCAGTTTGGCAGGGCCAGAAGCGGGATGTCGGCTAGCTGGGGAACATTTAGGTAGGCGTCGTGTTCTGGTCACACGGGTGGGACTCGACTGGCGGAGGTCAGTCTACAGGTCAAATCCAGCCCCAGTATGGCCGGGACAGACGCAGTTTGGCAGTGAAGGGACGAAAGGCTGGACTCACCGCCCAAGTGCGTCCTTGGGCGATAGAGTATTTGTTATTAATATTACACTGATTACCTTTACATTTGTTCATTTTGTATTAATTTGATTAATTTTCTTTTAAATCTTTATTACTAATTTCTGTTTTAACAATATTTATACCAAAATTAGGAACTGAATTCGAGTGTGATTTATAAACTAATCATTGATTTATAAACTTTAAAATATAATAACGAGAATCTTAAAAATATTACTGCTGATTAGACTTTTTATTATTTTAACTTACGCCCTACAGTTTATCAGTTATACAAAAGTCATACAGAATGACCAGAACTTTTAAGGAAATTAACAGAAAATGCAAGATTTATATTTCATTTGTCGTAAAAATATTTTTAATATTTAGTAATTTAATTAAAATTATTAGGACTATTTTTGTCGAAAACAAATTTTTCTAAATATTTCCGTTTAAAGGGTACTTGGTTATGACGTGATCTTCATCAAAATCTTAGGCTTCATCCTTGAAAATTCTGAGGTTATATACAAGTTTATTATTTAACAAACTTTTTAGTTCTGAATTTTGCTCAAAAAGTTCTTTTACTGTCAGGTGATCCTAAAATATATATTTGCAATACAATCTCCATTTTTAATATGGAAAATAATAAAATTTCTCCTCTACCTCATATGTATGCTCGTGGTACAGAAAGTATCTGTTGTCCTAAAGTTAAAACTAAGAAGTACTGCAGTTTTCAGAATTACTGCGACCACAGCGACACACAGTGGAAGTGGCGTGTAACAAGATGTACTCGTATTACACAAGAGATGTCGCCCAAGTAGCAATAGCTAAGTATATATCAATATTTCTTAGTTATGAAACATTCTCTCCATATATATAAGAATAATGAGGTTTAGTTTTGATGTAGATCTTGCCCAAAGTGTGAATGACACTACTTGAAGCTATATTGCTTACAAATTTTAATATAAACTAACAACATATATCGTACCTTGGAGCAAAAGTCTGTGCAATGTTGTATAAGTCCAAAAGCTTCTGCAGCATTGATGTTAAATGACATTAAATTACCCAGTCAACTGTCTTCTCAAATTTTGTGACAAATTAAATGTTTATGTCGTAACACAATTACAGATGAAATATTAAAATCTTTGTGGTTTTCCTTTGTCTGTACAAACTGAACTCGCAGTCAGGAGTGAAAATCTGGAGAAGCTTGCTACAATTGATGACACTGCTCTTCAAAACTCACATTATATTAATGCAGTTGTCACCGATATCAACCCAAGTACCAGTGATTTATCACGTCTCAGTAACACTCTGGAAGATATTAATTCACGTTTGGAGTCTTATTATCAACGCGGCGATCATCGAGCCGCAGGAGACGTATCAAAAGCAGATCCTCAACTTCTTCCAACACTCCTTCTTGCTGGTATCATACTAAATTCGGGGAAAATGTCATTCCCCAAAAAACTAGTAACCCAATCCCAGATGGCGGTATGCGAAAGTGGGAATTCAGCCCGCCTATTTGTCACAGATAAAACAACAAAGGTTAGATATCTTATAGACTCAGGAGCTGAGTTATCCGTTCTGCCAACAACCCCTAAAGATAAGAAGAATGGTCCTAACACTTGACACTTTTCACTGCAAATGGTGCTCCATTAGCTACATACGGAGAACGATTAGTAAATCTCAACCTAGGTCTTAGACGCAGCTATTGTTAGCCATTTGTTTTAACAACAGTTAGTCATCCTATCATAGGAGCAGATCTATTGAAATATTACAATCTTCTAATTGATCTCCGGCAAAAAAGCCAATTTTTCACTTCTGGTTAAGCAAACGGTATGACGTTTCAAAGATAACACGGCAGTTTCTTATTACTTTATATTACTTCTTGTTTCTGAAACATATTTTAAATCGTTGTATGATTTTATTTAAAATACAACATGTTTATTCTTGAACTTTCTAAGAATATCCTCAGATATGCCCTTAATTCTGAATGATTATATAATAATTGAAAATCGTCAGTGATGTATAAATCTTATTTTTTATCTCAGATAAAATGTATTTATTTGTTTATCTCTTGGCCAGGGAAAGAGAAAGGAGTTTGAGAGCTATCACGTAGCGACCTGCTGTTTAAAACATTTGACTATCACTTAAGATCTACTATATTCCGAGTTCACTTGTAGATGTAGGAAAATTAACAATATGATAGTGTTTAAGTTGATACAGGGAGTCGAAATGCTGAATATTATGATTTAGTTCCAAATTCAGATTTTATTTACATATGAATACGCTTATAGATCTTCTGGGCAATGTCGTATTGTCTTCATAGAACATCCTAACTGAAAGTAGTTTAAAAATTAGTAATCAAAATAAAGATTATTTATCTTTTTTAATCCTTCTCGACTTGTTTAACTGCTCCGAAGAACTTACTATTTCTGATACTTATCGGTATAAAGTGATGAATTTTTATCATACTTTTGGAGATAAGTATGCTGTATGTTAATGAAAAAGGCTTTATGAATAAGGCATACTCACGCTCTTGAAATAAAGATCCAGTGTTTATTAATGACCATTTAGTTATTATATTAGACAAATAATTAATTTAGTTTCCTCTGTCAATTGTAGAAGTCCTATTGAATGTTCCTTGAAAAGCTCAGTAAAAACAGTTGTCTAAATGATGGGTTATCAGTTAACATTGGAAAACCAGGAGACCCCATCTCCCTTTAACATTATATAATAGACATAAGGAAATCTGGATGTGGGGAACTTGTACTTACGTTAAGTTGTCATGCTGCTGTTAGGAAATTCCTTACTGAATGAACTCCGGCTTTGCTGCGGATTTTAACGAGAGATAAGCAAACGTCCGGGGTCATAAGGTCAAACCTTGGCAATATCACAGCTGAACTTACTTCGTGGGTTTAACAATTTCCTTATGGGGGGGGAGCATTGAATTACGTCACGGAGGTCCTTTGTATTCATGTCCCCAAGTGAGACATCCCCGGGAGGAAGGATGAATGTCTGGTAACTCTAATTCTATGTGTCCTGTACTCATTTGAACATTATTACATTCATCGATATATATGACTTCTTATCTTGAAAGATGCATGTCTGATAACTCTAAGCTCTATGTACCCTGTACTCATTTGAACATCATTTCATTCTTCGTCCGATATGCCTTAACGTTGGAGGTTTTCTCTTATCCTGAAAGGTAATTGTCTGGTAACTCTAAGCTCTATGTATTCTGTACTCATTTGAACATCAATTCATTCATCGTCCGATATGACTTCTTAACCTGAAAGCTGAATGTCTGATAACTCTAAGCTCTATGTACCCTGTACTCATTTGAACATAATTTCATTCATCGTCCGATATGGCTTCTTATCTTGAAAGATGAACGTCTGCTAACTCTAAGCTCTATGTACCCTGTACTCATTTGAACATCATTACATTCATCGTTATATATGACTTCTTACCTTGAAAGATGAACGTCAGGTAACTCTAAGCTCTATGTACCCTGTACTCATTTGAACATCATTACATTCATCGTTATATATGACTTCTTAACCTGAAAGCTGAACGTCTGGTAACTCTAAGCTCTATGTACCCTGTAGTCATTTGAACATAATTTCATTCATCGTCCGATATGACTTCTTATCTTGAAAGATGAATGTCTGATAACTATGAGATCTATATACCCTGTACTCATTTGAACATAATTTCATTCATCGTCCGATATGACTGCTTATCTTGAAAGATGAACGTCTGATAACTCTAAGCTCTATGTACCCTGTACTCATTTGAACAAAATTCTTCGAGGGTTTGCCTCAACATCAGAGCGCCCTCGTCAAATCCCTTGGGGATTATGTACCTCGTGAGCGTCGCTTAAAGCGATACCGGTTACTCCGCATGGCTTGCGGTCATTACCGGTAACCACGTGAACTCCATTCCAGCCTAAATGAAATTTCAGCTATCCAAAATTTATTCTGGCAAACTCAAAATTATACATATCTTCTTCCTAGTTTATTAACTAATCCACCAGCGGTGCACGCTGTCTGTAGCACACGGTACATCATCCCCTGAGGAGCAACAAGCTACCTCCCTTCACTACCCCCACTTAATCTACACCCGTCATTCTGCAACACCCACATCCCGCCACTACGAGGTAAAGCTCTTCCCAGAGCAGGTACACGATTTACCACCCTTCGGGCTGTTCCAAACAGCCCGCCAGCATGGAGTTGTGTTGACTTGATCCGAGTACATTTATTATTACAGAATTGCTTTGACTATTTAATGTAAAGTATTGGAGAGAAAGATCTGATTTGATTTTGAACTAAATATTAAAAAACTGTAGTTATAAGTATATTAACTTATTTTATATTGTTAGATTCGCTGAAATTAATTTACTTATTATTGACAACTAATTTTATTGATGTTTTATGTATTTTGTATCAGTTTTATGTATTTTATATATGTTTATATTACATATATGTTTGGAGATACCTTACCCAGATAGGAGCTGAGATTAATATGTTTATGTTAAGTAACACTTTAATTATTTATTTATCTATAGGCTATTGTGAGTATTTTTATTAATATTACATATTAAATTGATTACCTTTAAATTTGTTCATTTTGTATTAATTTAATGATTTACTTTTACATTTTGATTACTAATTTCTGTTTTAACAATATTTATACCAAGATAAGAACTGACTTTGAGTGCGATTTACAAAATAATCATTGTTTTATAAATTTAAAGTATAATAACGAGAATCTTCACAATGGTTACTGCTGATTTGATTTTTTGTTATTATAACTTATGCCTTAAAGTTCACATAAAGAGTCTTTGGTTATGACTTGATTTTCATTAACATAATACAAGTTTATTATTTAATACATGTTCTTGATTTGAAGTTTGCTCAAAAATCTCTTTAACTTTCAAGTGATCTCAAAAAATATATGCTAGCAGTACAGTCTCTACATTGATTTATTGATATAATACACTTTCTCCTCTACCTCATTTGTATGTTGGTGGTACAGACAGTATCTGTTGTCTTAAAGTTAAAGTTAAGAAGTACTGCAGTTTTCAGGATTGCTGCGACCACAGCGAGACACAGTGGAAGTGTCATGCAAAACGATGTACTCGTCTTACACAAGAGATGCCGCCCAAATAGTAACAGCTAAGTATATATCAAAATGTCTTAGTTATTAAACAGTCTCTCCATATATATTGGAATAGTGATGTTTAGTTTTGATGTAGATGTTGACCAAAATGTGAATGTCACTAACTGAAGCTATATTCCTTACAAATGTTAATATAAACTAACAACAACATACATCGTACCTTAGAGCAGAACTCTGTAGAATGTTGTATAAGTGCAACAGTTTCAGTTCGTTTCTTGCAGCATATTCCCATCTGATGGTGTGTACTAGTAATTTTAAGAAGATAGACTAAAAATTATACGTTTGTAGCATTAGTGATGTGACTTTGTTCATTTGTACCATCCAGCATAATTATATTTAAAGGCAAGGTGCGTTATATTTGGTCATACATTTGGCATCCCTAGTTAAAGCTTGTTCCAAGTGTTCTCATTTTATAAAAATTTTTTAACACACATGCATATTTTCCCGTAATGGCCCATTGGGAAAAACAACTCGAAGATAAAAAGTTAACACTACGTTTATGATAATAATTAACAACAGCGCCTCTACAGACTTTCCTAGCAACAGGCGGAAGATGGAAGCTACTTCACAATAAGAAATGATTATTTCCAATTCTAATTGTATTTCCTGTCGACTACCAAATGTTGCAGTTGTTACTTAACCGTTACCCAAGTTAATGGTTAATTCCAGTTAACATCTAACCGGAGATCAGAATACTGAGATTGTATCTATTAACAGTTCAGTATTATATTGTCCTAAACATATACCACGTGACTCAGCTGTAGCTATATACACAACACTGATCCTCTTAGTAAACAGACTTATTGTAATATAAATAATTAAACCCCTGGATAAGAGTAAGCAGCTGTGAAAATGTTAACAAAAGATTGTTTTTCATAGATACAATGACAGAGCAATGTTCTCTCGAAGAACGAGACACAAAACGTGGGTTATGTCTCAGTACATTAGCTCCAGGAATATAGTGAAGGAAAGGAAATTCAAATATAATATATCTAATTATTTTCCATATAAGTAGCACTGGGTTATTATGTGGTTTTATTGAAAATGTTTGACTGTCATCCTAGAAAATACTTAAATTATACACAATTTTGGTATATAGCTCACGTTCCAGTTTTTATTTTTGCTAGAAAAGCTTTCTTTTAGATTCAGCTGATCCCAAAATATATATTTATACTACTATCTCGACATTGACTTTTCGGATACAAGGCAGTTCCTCCTCTACCTTCTATGTATGTTCGTGGTACACAAGTATTATTTAGCAGTAAAAAGAAGCTGTATGGAGTAAATACTGGTACAAAGCCGCAGTTCAAATGTCCCGCGTGTTTGCTGAGTAATTGCGATCACAGCGACATAGTGGAGATATCATGTAACATGAAGTACACTTAGGACGTTTGAGATGACGCGCAGGTCGCAATTTTTATGTAAATGACAATAACTCTTGTCTATTAAGGAGTTTTTTCTAATCATTTATTTAATTATATTTCCTTTTGGTACATAAAAACACCAGAATGTGTAGAGCATCAAATTGCAGATATATTGCTTACAAGAACTAATCCAAAGAGAGAGAAGCTCCTATCCCGAGAAGCCACATATTCCGTCGACGGGGTACGGGACGCTGAGATACGCCAGAGCCTAATACTCCAAGTTCTCCCCTTAATTAAACCATCATATAAGTCACAACCTAGAGAATACGTATGTCTGAGACAGGTTTACACTAAAACTACAGAAGTTAAGGAAACATTAACGATGGCAGATCTTTGTGAGAGGATCTCTATTTGACAGAGATCATTCAAGAAAGCTTGACAAACAATTTTAAATGAGTGCTAACGTTTGAAACATATTACATATATCATCAGTAAACACTCTTACTCTCAGTTGCTGTAAGTAATGTGTACTCAAGGATAATTACCAAAATATTTAGCTGAACAAACTAAAATTATCAAAATATAAATATAAACAAAGACTTTTGTTCCTTACCTCTGCAATTCCTGTGGGTCTATAATGAAATTTTCATCTGGATAGCTCCAATTAACTATTGCTCGCTTATAAGAAGTGTTTTACTTCAAAACAAGGCAACATTTTCTAATGTTTTGGGTAAGGTTCCTAATAACTAAGACATATTGCTATATAAGTAGCAATTACAGCTGGCGCGTCATCTGTTAACAGTCTACGTGTACTTCATGTTCCATGAGACTTCCACTGTGTGTCGCTGTAGTCGCAGTCACTCTGTAAATAATTGCGTTAGTTTAACTGCAGGTTTGTGCTGGTATTTTTAGTAGAGTATAGTTTCATTGTTAAATGTTACTGTTTGTAGTACCAATATACAAACCCGGAAATTTGATAAATATCAAACTGTGTACAAGGATAATACACGAAATGTTTTGTAGGAAATGTACAACTTCACAACAACTCTACATGGAGTCTCTATCCAACTGTCTAAAATGAATATAAAGTTTTAATTAAACTATATATTTTAGATATTGTGACCTTATGGGCTCGTAGAATTAAAAGGCCGAGTTGCGGAAATTAAAAATCTTCTTTATTTTCGTAGAAATACTCTTTTAGATTACAGCAGCATTACGTTACGTCACCATTAGTCTACCAAGGTCGATCACAATAACACTTCCAGCTGTCTCTCGTTTCACAACTGACTCACTTTGGGAAAGTGAACCAAAACATCGTAAGCATGCAGGCATAAAAATATTCTAATGCCATCGTTACACCACAATGTGCGCCCAAGTCCTTCCGGCCCAGACCTTTCCGCGTATGCAGAGGCCGCCGCCAACGCAGCCCAGGAGACAGCAGCACGCTACCGCACGGAGCAGTGTAAATAGTGAAGTTTGTGTGTGTGTGTGTGTGTGTGTGTGTGTGTGTGTGTGTGTGTGTGTGTGTGTGTGTGTGTAAATAAAAGCTCAAAATAAACGCTTGCGAATACTGTACATAACAAAAACAAAAAGGACACTGAAAGGCACTGACTGAATAAAACTGTTCTCGGTGTGCTAAGAAAGGTCACCGTATGGGTTTTATATATACACACGTAGACAATAAGCATTTAATTACTAACCTTAACCTGAATGAAAATTTTATCTTGTAGGTCGGGCCCGTTTGTACCGGCAATAGGCCATGAAACAGAAAATAAAAACCTGAAACCTGGTTTATATTTGTTAATTCCAATGCTAACTAGGGTTTTGTATCGTTAATGAACTTTTGCAGGCTATCAATTCTATGTGATATGCAGTTAAACACACATTCGTTATTAAATAACTTTCACTTTACAGGAGAAGCTGTGTAAACATTTACTGTTTAGGTCTGTCTTTGATAAGGCTTGCCGATTAACAATTATTGTGCGAAATAGATTTGATATACGGAGAATCATAATGGTATATACTTTGTTACGACATGAACCTAAAAGAATGTGTGTGTGCGTGTGTATCAGTTTTTGTCTATTTTGCGGTATCAAATGCATTCCCCGTTACATGGTAATATAACATACACTACTATACATAATTTCATTTTTAATTTACAGATTTAATTTTAATTTTATAGGCATAAAGGTCTTATTTCCTAATTTATTTTTCACGTATACAACTTTTAACTCTTACTACGTATATCTTTGTAGTTCCTTTCTCTAGTTTATTAGCCAATTCTTACATTGCATTGTTTTATAATGTCCTTGCAGTCTTTTTACTAATTCAGTTATTATATTTATTAATATATTGAATTTAAATTAACTATTTTTATAAGTTAATTGAATGAATATGTTTGCAGAGTTGTTTCAGGTATTGTGCGATAAGTTCCTGATTACTTGAGGGTCATTTTCCTCCTTGTTTGTGCAGTTCTGCCACAAATAGAGGTCTCTGCTGTTGTGTGTGTTTACATTCAAAGATTAAATGGTTAACTGTTTGTTGGAGGTTACTGCATGTACATTTTTGATCATCAATAATGTGGAACCTGTATAGGTAGTCCTTAGTTTTTCCATGACCTCAGGCTATAGCAGTAAGTTCTGGTGTAATGGGAAGTTTTATATTTAATCTATCTTTTACCGTTTGGAGAAAAGTTATACACAGCCCTCTTGTTTGTGCCGTTCCACCTATGTTACCATTGTTCATATCTTCTTTCTTTTACGGCTGCTTTGATCGTCGACCTGGGAACTTTATTGTAAATGATTGGCAGTCCTTCATCTTGAGCAGCTGCCTCGGCCAATTTATCAGTCATCTCGTTGCCAGGTATTCCTACATGGGCTTTCACCCATTTGAAGTGGATCCTCCAATGAGTTTGTTGCTGCAATGTCCTCCACGACTGAGTTGTGCTTGATGTTGTTTACCAGTGTGTCCAGCGTTACCTTGCTCTCTGAGTAAATTGCTGCTGTCGTTTCTTCAAGTGCTAAGTCTATATTGTTTTGAAGCTCTTGTAGCACTTTCAATATAGCTATTTGTCCTGGTTGGTAATTTGAACACTTTCCATCCAATCTATATATTAGTTGAACAATAAGTGCTTCATGTTTGAACAACACTGCTGCAGCTCCAAACTTGTCCGCTTCCTCAGCTTCTCTAATTTCAGTAACATCTGTATCTGTATCTCTCTCTGTGTGAGTGTGTGTGTGTGTGTGTGTGTGTTTGTGTGTGTGTCGAATGTGTCGTGTTTAACGCCCGCTTGTACTACACCTGGCACCGCAGGCGATGACACTGATGATACATGAGATGAAGATGGGGCACTGGTGGAATGAGATGTCGGGGGAAACCGCAGATCCCGGAGAAAACCCGCCCACCGCGCCGTGTTTTCCACTACACTTTGTCTCACTTTGCGGTCGGCTGGGAGAGAGCCAAGTGGTCTAACCACTGAGCCACGGCGCGGCCTGTGTGTCTCTGTGTGTCTGTGTGTGTGTCTGTGTGTGTCTGTGTGTCCAGGAAGTTGGTAAATACCAAACCTGTATATAAGTTCTCTGTGTTCAAGGACGAAACACGAAAGGTTAAAAAGAAATTCTACAACTACACAGCAAATCGTGAGATATGATTTAAATGTAAGAAGTTACAGATGTCATGGAATGCGCATATCAATATGCCTTAGTTGTTAACGAATTTTGTATTTGTATTTGCATTCCATTTGTCATAAAGCTATTCTAAAATTGTGTATTAATTAAAATCATTGAAGCATTTTTTACAAAATCAAAATTATAGATAAAGTTGTTATATAAGTAGTACTGGGTTATTATTGAAGTCCTCATCTGTCATTCTTCAAAATGCTCAAGTTATATACAAGTTCGGTAATTAACCGACTTTCTAGTTTTAAATTTGAATAGAAAGACCGTCTTTAGAAACAGGTAATCTCAAATTATATATATATTCAGTAAAATGTCAACACTGAATTTTTCGATATAGTACAATTCCTCCTCTACCTATTTCGCGATACAGAAAGTATTATTTTAACTGTAAAATAAAGCCCAGACGGTACAAACTTGCAGTTGTAATGTCCCGCGTGTTTGTTGATCGATGACGGTCACAGCGACACAGCGTGGAAGTCTCGTAAAACACGAAGTACACGTAGGATGTTCTAGATGTCGCGCAAGTTGTAGATGCTGTGTATATGTGAATGTGTCTTTATTTTTAAGAAAATTCTCCAAAAAATAAGATTCATGCATCTCGGTTTTAGTGTAAAACATATCGCAGATGTCAATGATAGTAAATTGTGACTAAGTTGTATATAAATGTTCATATAGACCAACAAGAACTATTGTGTATAGGAATACGTACCTCCAAAATCTTATATAAGTTTACCAAATTCATTAAATTTTGTGTGTATCGTTTCCCATCGTTTCCATGATGAGTGTAATCATTTACTAATTTGTGCTTTGTTTGAAAGGTGACAAATGCTAAATACATGATACTCGTTTAACACATATCCATTGTAATATGTAGAACTGCCCTATCATCACAAATTTGTCTCTGACATATGTATTGTGACTGCCTCATTTGAGCATCATTTCACTCAATTCATATAACTTCAAGTAAAAAAAGGATAAAAAAACGTAAATAAAAGAAAAATAGAATCTCATTGCTGAAAGTGACTTAGGTTATAAATAGAATACTTTTTGTCACGTCGTCTGTTACAGGATAGCTTAGTATGGATGAGGTAATCGCTCTGATCTGTTGTCCATTGTCTGGAGAAGCCGCGGCCTTCCTGAAGTCACGGTCAGGACGTATTAAGTACTGATGTAGAGTATAGTTCCAGAGAACTCGAATATTGTAACAACCTGTAGCGCCGGGCAGGTCTATTTGAAATCCGGTACGACGTCGGGTAAGACAGAGAACTTAGTTTGAGGATTTTTTGTGCGTATTTCGAATGTCAATTGGCGACTGCGACTCCGTGGTGAGAAGTTACGTAGTTCACGAGTCAGTAGAGCCTTGTGAGTCGACAGAGAAGTGTAGTACGTTCCAAGCTCCGTGGTGAAGAGTCGGCAGTTCGTGGTAAGTGTAAGAAGCACTTCACGTGTCAGCGGCCACGCCGTGGCTCAGTGGTTCGACTGCTTGGCTCTCACCAAGACGGCCCAGGTTCGATCCCAGGCGACCGCAAAGTGAGATTTGTGGTGGACAACACGGCCCTTGGGCGGGTTTTCTCCGGGACATCCAGTTTTCCCCGCCATCTCATTCCACCGGTGCTCCATCTTCATCTCATGTATCATCAGTGTCACCGCCTGCGGTGCCGTATGTAGTAAAAGCGGGCGTTAAATACTACACATTTTTATTTCACGTGTCAGTTAGTGCGGCTCTGTGATGTGTAATCGGTGGAACAGACAATGAAGCAGCTCACGAGTGAATATACCAGGTCTCCCCAAATGCCTGTCTCTGCAATTCATTTCATTACTCTCTTCAATTTACTTTTCTTCCTGGTTGGCTGTAAATATCGGAGAAAGTTTGGGCTTTGCATGGCAAGGAACTTTTTTTGTCTGAAAATCCTCTTATTCAGTATCGGTGTCCCGGTATATACAGGGTTTAGGCAAAGTCGCTAGTAGGAATCACCATCGAGTAGTATCAATCGCTTGTCGTTGGGGAACCTGCCCTCTGTGATCGTCTCTCCTCAGTCATGCCAACCTCACCTCTCTTTCTCAGAAGGGAATCTTCGAGGTAAAGTTCTACTATAAGTCGAGTTGCTCTGTTTCCTCCAAACGCTATCAATGAATCAATAACGTAATAAAATTAACAACATTGAATTTTTAAAATAACAAAAATGTCCGAAACGTTACGTTGATGATGTAATGTATATCATCTTCATAATCATTTACGTTGTCAGCAATAAATCGGTTGAGTGAATGTTATTAATGTTCAAAGATTGCAAATTACTTTGTGGAACACTCTGTATAAACAACAAATATTAAAAAGTATTAAATTATATACATAGCTTTCAGTGCAAACACGCTCTGTGTTATTTTCCCTGAAGATTGGCCGTAAGCATTCCATTTCACATTAATATATTTTAAATATATTATAATATAATTACAATCACTAGAATTATTTTAGACACAAACTTTTCTAAAATTTCCATAATTGAAGTACTATCATTTTATTGAAAACCTCGTCTGTTATCTTTGAAAATTCTGAAGTTATATACAAGTTTTATATTTAACCGACTTTCCACTTTTGAATTCTGCTAAACAAGCTTTCTTTTAGATTCAGATACAATGTAGTTCGTGCTCTACCTGATATGTATGTACGTGGTACAGAAATTGTTACTTTAGCGCTAAAACCGCAGTTCAAATGTTCCCCGTGTTTCCTGATTGGCACCTACGACAGCGACCCTAAATGGAAGTCTCACGAAACACGAAGTACACATAGGCCACCACAGATGACACTAAAGTTGCAATTGCTATGTTTACTTCAATTTATCTTCTTTGTTAGCAACACTTGCCAACTATTAGGATAATTATGCCTTTCTTTCGCGAATGTCTGTAGTTGAATAAGGACTATGTGCAATTGGAGCTATATCATACATCAAAGTTAATTTAGGCCAACAAGGAGTATCATATTTTAAAACAAAAGTATACATATTGTATTATAAGTTCTAAAAATTGAATAATTTTTAATCATATATTTATTTCATTGCACAATAATGTAATTCATATTTAACATTATCTTAAAGTGTTTTGTATTTGTGGTTAAAGATTTTGTTAAGAAATAGGTTAACAAGTGACTTAAAGTACTTACGTGTCACCATTAACGTAGTTGTCGCATGTCTATATGATAATTGTTTATCGGAAAAATACGAGTCTGTGGTCTTGGTAGTTCAGTGGTTAAGAGATCGGGAGATACGTGGTTCAAATACTGGCTACGGCATTGAATTTGTCAGTCTGCCTCTACCTTTTAAGTACTTTTAGTACAATCGCGCCAAGACTTTTTATAAAAAGTATATTTTATTCACAGGACTACAAAATATGCATTTCCACTAAAATCTAGATATTGAGTTTATGTCTGTAACACAATACATTTACAACTACAACTCAATATCGACTTTTATTTGTTTAATCTATAAATATCTCTGAACAATTCAAGTAAATATCAGAAATGGTTGACTACACAAAAAATATATCAGACACAAATTGTCTGATTTTACAAGATCAACTTTGTATATGTAGTAAAGTATCACATATTGGGATAATACGCGTCAAATACGCTGAGGAAATGTGCGGTAAACTGTTCATCAGTGTACGAGAAGAAATTTTATCAGTCATGGAGTTGGCTAGAGTGGGGAGGGTAGACAACATGGCTCGGTCGCAATAGAAGCTCACTACATTACCGAAGAAATTCTTAGTTACAAAAGGTGCACGAGGAGCGCCCTGTGTGGCTTTAACCATGGAGTTGATAATCTCGTATTAATCTGTGGTTCTGAGTAAGGAGCCTTGAGCGAGAACAAGTCTTTCGGATGCTCCCGGACGGTGGACAGAGCGCCATGGTCCGCTGAACGGATTTACCCGTGCGGTTTTAGGCATTTTGTCTTTTGTAAGATGATGGACATCATTCGACCTCTGCTAGTGCTCCTGGCGGCGGGATGACCGTCCAGGATGGAAGCCAGTGCCCGATGCCGCCACGACAGGAACGACCTGCTGGCACGGTCCGTCCAGTGTGGCGGGGCCAGAAGCGGGATGTCGGAGGGCAGTCTACAGGTCAAATACAGCCCCAGTATGGCCGGGACAGACGCAGTTTGGCAGTGAAGGGACGAAAGGCTGGACTCACCGCCCAAGGGCGTCCTTGGGCGATAGAGTATTTGTTATTAATATTACACTGATTACCTTTACATTTGTTCATTTTGTATTAATTTGATTAATTTTCTTTTAAATCTTTATTACTAATTTCTGTTTTAACAATATTTATACCAAAATTAGGAACTGAATTCGAGTGTGATTTATAAACTAATCATTGGTTTATAAACTTTAAAATATAATAACGAGAATCTTAGCAATGATTACTGCTGATTAGACTTTTTATTATTTTAAATTATGCCCTACAGTTTATCAGTTATACAAAAGTCATACAGAATGACCAGAACTTTTAAGGAAATTAACAGAAAATGCAAGATTTATATTTCATTTGTCGTAAAAATATTTTTAATATTTAGTAATTTAATTAAAATTATTAGGACTATTTTTGTCGAAAACAAATTTTTCTAAATGTTTCCGTTTAAAGGGTACTTGGTTATGACGTGATCTTCATCAAAATCTTAGGCTTCATCCTTGAAAATTCTGACGTTATATACAAGTTTATTATTTAACAAACTTTCCAGTTCTGAATTTTGCTCAAAAAGTTCTTTTACTGTCAGGTGATCCTAAAATATATATTTGCAATACAATCTCCATTTTTAATATGGAAAATAATAAAATTTCTCCTCTACCTCATATGTATGCTCGTGGTACAGAAAGTATCTGTTGTCCTAAAGTTAAAACTAAGAAGTACTGCAGTTTTCAGAATTACTGCGACCACAGCGACACACAGTGGAAGTGGCGTGTAACAAGATGTACTCGTATTACACAAGAGATGTCGCCCAAGTAGCAATAGCTAAGTATATATCAATATTTCTTAGTTATTAAACATTCTCTCCATATATATAAGAATAATGAGGTTTAGTTTTGATGTAGATCTTACCCAAAGTGTGAATGACACTACTTGAAGCTATATTGCTTACAAATTTTAATATAAACTAACAACATATATCGTACCTTGGAGCAAAAGTCTGTGCAATGTTGTATAAGTCCAAAAGCTTCTGCAGCATTGATGTTAAATGACATTAAATTACGCAGTCAACAGTCTTCTCAAATTTTGTGACAAATTAAATGTTTATGTTGTAACACAATTACAGATGAAATATTAAAATCTTTGTGGTTTTCCTTTGTCCGTACAAACTGAACTCGCAGTCAGGAGTGAAAATCTGGAGAAGCTTGCTACAATCGCTGACACTGCTCTTCAAAACTCACATTAAGTTACTGCAGTTGTCACCGATATCAACCCAAATACCAGTGATTTATCACGTCTCAGTAACACTCTGGAAGATATTAATTCACGTTTGGAGTCTTATTATCAACGCGGCGATCATCGAGCCGCAGGAGACGTATCAAAAGCAGATCCTCAACTTCTTCCAACACTCCTTCTTGCTGGTATCATACTAAATTCGGGGAAAATGTCATTCCCCAAAAAACTAGTAACCCAATCCCAGATGGCGGTATGCGAAAGTGGGAATTCAGCCCGCCTATTTGTCACAGATAAAACAACAAGGGTTAGATATCTTATAGATTCAGGAGCTGAGTTATCCGTTCTGCCAACAACCCCTAAAGATAAGAAGCATGGTCCTAACACTTGACACTTTTCAGTACAAATGGTGCTCCATTAGCTACATACGGAGAACGATTAATAAATCTCAACCTAGGTCTTAGACGCAGCTATTGTTAGCCATTTGTTTTAACAACAGTTAGTCATCCTATCATAGGAGCAGATCTATTGAAATATTACAATCTTCTAATTGATCTCCGGCAAAAAAGCCAATTTTTCACTTCTGGTTAAGCAAACGGTATGACGTTTCAAAGATTACACGGCAGTTTCTTATTACTTTATATTAATTCTTGTTTCTGAAACATATTTTAAATCGTTGTATGATTTTATTTAAAATACAACATGTTTATTCTTGAACTTTCTAAGAATATCCCCAGATATCCCCTTAATTCTGAATGATTTTATAATAACTGAAAATCGTCAGAGATTTATAAAACCTTATCTTGTATCCCAGATAAAAAATTAATTATTTGTTTATCTCTTAGCCAGGGAAAGAGAAAGGAGTTTGAGAGCTATCACGTAGCGACTAGCTGTTTAAAACATTTGACTATCACTTAAGATCTACTATATTCCGAGTTCCCTTGTAGCTGTAAGAAAATTAACAATACGATAGCGTTTAAGTTGATACAGGGAGTCAAAATGCTGAATATTATGATTTAGTTCCAAATTCAGGTTTTCTTTACATATGAATACGCTTATAGATCTTCTGGGCAATGTCGTATTGTCTTCATAGAACATCCTAACTGAAAGGTCTTTAAAAATTAGTAATCAAAATAAAGATTATTTATCTATTTTAATCCTTCTCGACTTGTTTAACTGCTCCGAAGAACTTACTATTTCTGACACTTGTCGGTATAAAGTGATGAATTTTTATCATACTTTTGGAGATAAGTATGCTGTATGTTAATGAAAAAGGCTTTATGAATAAGGCATACTCACACTTTTGAAATCAAGATCCACTGTTTATTAATAACCATTTAGTTATTATATTAGACAAATAAATTAATTAAGTTTCCTCTGTCAATTGTAGAAGTCCTATTGAATGTTCCTTGAAAAGCTCAGTAAAAACAGTTTTCTAAATGATGGGTTATCAGTTAACATTGGAAAACCAGGAGACCTCATCTCCCTTTAACATTATATAATAGACATAAGGAAATCTGGATGTGGGGAACTTGTACTTACGTTAAGTTGTCGTGCTGCTGTTAGGAAATTCCTTACTGAATGAACTCTGGCTTTGCTGCGGATTTTAACGAGAGATAAGCAAACGCCCGGGGTCATAAGGTCAAACCTTGGCAATATCACAGCTGACCTTACTTCGTGGGTTTAACAATTTCCTTATGGGGGGGGGGAGGATTGAATTACGTCACGGAAGTCCTTTGTAACCATGTCCCCAAGTGAGACATCCCCGGGAGGAAGGATGAGGTGAGAGGAGACAGAGAGACTGGACTACGGAGGGTATTTGGTACGGAGATCCAGGCTTGGTCTATTGCACCTATGCCCGAAAGTGGACATACGCGGAATGACTTCTTATACTTAAAGATGAATGTCTGGTAACTCTAATTCTATGTGTCCTGTTCTCATTTGAACATCATTTCATTCATCGTCCGATATGCCTTAACGTTGGAGGTTTTCTCTTATCCTGAAAGATAATTGTCTGGTAAATCTAAGCTCTATGTATCCTGTACTCATTTGAACATCAATTCATTCATCGTCCGATATGACTTCCTATCTTGAAAGATGAACGTCTGATAAATCTAAGCTCTATGTATCCTGTACTCATTTGAACATCATTTCATTCATCGTGCGATATGACTTCTAAACCTGAACGATGAATATCTGATAAATCTAAGCTCTATGTATCCTGTACTCATTTGAACATCAATTCATACATCGTTATATATGACTTCTTATCTTGAAAGATGAACGTCTGGTAACTATGAGCTCTATGTACCCTGTACTCATTTGAGCATAATTTCATTCATCGTCCGATATGACTTCTTATCTTGAAAGATGAACGTCTGATAACTATGAGCTCTATGTACCCTGTACTCATTTGAGCATAATTTCATTCATCGTCCGATATGACTTCTTATCTTGAAAGATGAACGTCTGATAACTAAGAGCTCTATGTACCCTGTACTCATTTGAGCATAATTTCATTCATCGTCCGATATGACTTCTTATCTTGAAAGATGAACGTCTGATAACTATGAGCTCTATGTACCCTGTACTCATTTGAGCATAATTTCATTCATCGTCCGATATGACTTCTTATCTTGAAAGATGAACGTCTGATAACTATGAGCTCTCTGTATCCTGTACTCATTTGAACATCAATTCATTCATCGTGCGATATGACTTCTAAACCTGAAAGATGAATATCTGATAAATCTAAGCTCTATGTATCCTGTACAAATTTGTACATCAATTCATTCATCGTGCCATATGACTTCTAAACCTGAAAGTTGAATGTCTGATAACTCTAAGCTCTATGTATCCTGTACTCATTTGAACATCAATTCATTCATCGTGCGATATGACTTCTAAACCTGAAAGTTGAATGTCTGATAACTCTAAGCTCTATGTATCCTGTACTCATTAGAACATCAATTCATTCATCGTGCGATATGACTTCTAAACCTGAAAGTTGAATGTCTGATAAATCTAAGCTCTATGTATCCTGTACTCATTAGAACATCAATTCATTCATCGTGCGATATGACTTCTAAACCTGAAAGTTGAATGTCTGATAAATCTAAGCTCTATGTATCCTGTACTCATTTGAACATCAATTCATTCATCGTGCGATATGACTTCTAAACCTGAAAGTTGAATGTCTGATAAATCTAAGCTCTATGTATCCTGTACTCATTAGAACATCAATTCATTCATCGTGCGATATGACTTCTAAACCTGAAAGTTGAATGTCTGATAACTCTAAGCTCTATGTATCCTGTACTCATTTGAACATCAATTCATTCATCGTGCGATATGACTTCTAAACCTGAAAGTTGAATGTCTGATAACTCTAAGCTCTATGTATCCTGTACTCAGTTGAACATCAATTCATTCATCGTGCGATATGACTTCTAAACCTGAAAGTTGAATGTCTGATAAATCTAAGCTCTATGTATCCTGTACTCATTAGAACATCAATTCATTCATCGTGCGATATGACTTCTAAACCTGAAAGTTGAATGTCTGATAAATCTAAGCTCTATGTATCCTGTACTCATTAGAACATCAATTCATTCATCGTGCGATATGACTTCTAAACCTGAAAGTTGAATGTCTGATAAATCTAAGCTCTATGTATCCTGTACTCATTAGAACATCAATTCATTCATCGTGCGATATGACTTCTAAACCTGAAAGTTGAATGTCTGATAACTCTAAGCTCTATGTATCCTGTACTCATTTGAACATCAATTCATTCATCGTGCGATATGACTTCTAAACCTGAAAGTTGAATGTCTGATAAATCTAAGCTCTATGTATCCTGTACTCATTTGAACATCAATTCATTCATCGTGCGATATGACTTCTAAACCTGAAAGTTGAATGTCTGATAACTCTAAGCTCTATGTATCCTGTACTCATTAGAACATCAATTCATTCATCGTGCGATATGACTTCTAAACCTGAAAGTTGAATGTCTGATAACTCTAAGCTCTATGTATCCTGTACTCATTTGAACATCAATTCATTCATCGTGCGATATGACTTCTAAACCTGAAAGTTGAATGTCTGAAAACTCTAAGCTCTATGTATCCTGTACTCAGTTGAACATCAATTCATTCATCGTGCGATATGACTTCTAAACCTGAAAGTTGAATGTCTGATAAATCTAAGCTCTATGTATCCTGTACTCATTAGAACATCAATTCATTCATCGTGCGATATGGCTTCTAAACCTGAAAGATGAATGTCTGATAAATCTAAGCTCTATGTATCCTGTACTCATTAGAACATCAATTCATTCATCGTGCGATATGACTTCTAAACCTGAAAGATGAATATCTGATAAATCTAAGCTCTATGTATCCTGTACTCATTAGAACATCAATTCATTCATCGTGCGATATGGCTTCTAAACCTGAAAGATGAATATCTGAAAAATCTAAGCTCTATGTATCCTGTACTCATTAGAACATCAATTCATTCATTGTGCGATATGACTTCTAAACCTGAAAGTTGAATGTCTGATAAATCTAAGCTCTATGTATCCTGTACTCATTAGAACATCAATTCATTCATCGTGCGATATGACTTCTAAACCTGAAAGTTGAATGTCTGATAAATCTAAGCTCTATGTATCCTGTACTCATTAGAACATCAATTCATTCATCGTGCGATATGGCTTCTAAACCTGAAAGATGAATGTCTGATAACTCTAAGCTCTATGTATCCTGTACTCATTTGAACATCAATTCATTCATCGTGCGATATGACTTCTAAACCTGAAAGTTGAATGTCTGATAACTCTAAGCTCTATGTATCCTGTACTCATTTGAACATCAATTCATTCATCGTGCGATATGCCTTCTAAACCTGAAAGTTGAATGTCTGATAACTCTAAGCTCTATGTATCCTGTACTCATTTGAACATCAATTCATTCATCGTGCGATATGACTTCTAAACCTGAAAGTTGAATGTCTGATAAATCTAAGCTCTATGTATCCTGTACTCATTTGAACATCAATTCATTCATCGTGCGATATGACTTCTAAACCTGAAAGTTGAATGTCTGATAAATCTAAGCTCTATGTATCCTGTACTCATTAGAACATCAATTCATTCATCGTGCGATATGACTTCTAAACCTGAAAGTTGAATGTCTGATAAATCTGAGCTCTATGTATCCTGTACTC
The DNA here is from genome assembly GCA_030765055.1 of Mantis religiosa. NCBI lineage: Eukaryota > Metazoa > Arthropoda > Insecta > Mantodea > Mantidae > Mantis > Mantis religiosa. The sequence goes on from CM060952.1 coordinate 213,490,032, forward strand.
ATTTGAACATCAATTCATTCATCGTGCGATATGACTTCTAAACCTGAAAGATGAATATCTGATAACTCTAAGCTCTATGAACCCTGTACTCATTTGAACAAAATTCTTCGACGGTATGCCTCAACATCAGATCCTTTGGGACTATGTACCTCGTGAGCGTCGCTTAAAGCGATACCTGTTACCCCGCATGTCTTGCGGTCATTAACGGTAACCACGTGATCTCCATTCCAGCCTAAACTAAATTTCAGCTATACAAAATTTATCCTGGAAAACTCAAAATTATACATATCTTTTTCATTGTTTATTAGCTGATCCACCAGCGGTGCACGCTGTCTGTAGCACCCGGTTCATCAACCCCTGAGAAGCAACAAGCTACCTCCCTTCACTACCCCCACTTAATCTACACCCGTCATTCTGCAACACCCACATTCCGCCACTACGGGGTAAAGCTCTTCCCAGAGCAGGTACACGATTTGACGACCCTTCGGGCTGTTCGAAACAGCCCGCCAGCATGGAGTTGAGTTGAGTTGATCCCAGTACATTTATTATTACAGAATTGCTTTGACTATTTAATGTAAAGTATTGGAGAGAAAGATCCGATTTGATTTTGAACTAAATATTAAAAAACTGTAGTTATAAGTATATTAACTTATTTTATATTGTTATACTCCCTGAAATTAATTTATTTAGTATTGACAATTAATTTTATTGATATTTTATGTATTTTGTATCATTTTTATATATTTTATATATGTTTATATTACATATTTGGTTGGAGATACCTTACCCAGATAGGAGCTGAGATTTATATGTTTATGTTAAGTAACACTTTATTTATTTATCTATAGGCTATTGTCAGTATTTGTTATTAATATTAAATTGATTACCTTTAAATTTGTTCATTTTGTATTAACTTAATGATTTACTTTTACATTTTGATTACTAATTTCTTTTTTAACAATATTTATACCAAGATTAGGAACTTACTTTGAGTGTTATTTACAAAATAATTATTGTTTTATTAACTTTAAAGTATAATAACGAGAATCTTAACGATGGTAACTGCAGATTTGACTTTTTGTTATTATAACTTATTCCTTATATTTCACATAAAGAGTCCTTGGTTATGACGTGATTTTCTTCAACATAATACAAGTTTATTATTTACTACATGTTCAATATTTGAAGTTTGCTCAGAAAGCTCTTTTACTTCAAGAGATCTAAAAAATATATGCTAGGAGTACAGTCTCGACATTGAATAATTGATATAATAGAATTTCTCCTTTACCTCATATGTATGTTGGTGGTACAGAAAGTATCTGTTTTCTTAAAGTTAAAGTTAAGAAGTACTGCAGCTTTCAGAATTGCTGCGACCACAGCAACACACAGTGGAAGGGCCCTGTAACACGATGTACTCGTAGTACACAAGAGATGTCGCCCAAGTAGTAATAGCTAAGTATATATCAATATGTCTTTGTTATTAAACATTCTCTCCATATATATTAGAATAGTGATGTTTAGTTTTGATGTAGATCTTGGCCAAAGTGTGAATGTCTCTAACTGAAGCTATATTGCTTACAAATGTTAATATAAACTACGACAACATACATCGTACCTTGGAGCAAAAGTCTGTAAAATGCTGTATAATTGCAACAGTTTCAGCTCGTTTGTTGCAGCATATCACTATATGATAGTGTTTGATAGTATGACTACCAAATATACGTTTGTAGCATTAGAGATGTGACTTTGTCCATTTGTACCATCTAGCATTGTTATATTTTAAGGCAAGGTGCATTACATTTGGTCGTACATTTGGCATCCCTAGTTAAGCCTTGTTCCAACAATTCTTATTTTTATGGCCCATTGGGAAAAAGAACTGGAAGATAAAAATTTAACACTACATGTAGTATAATAATTGACAACAGCGCCTCTACAGACTTACCTAGCAACAGGTGGAAGATCGAAGCTACTTCACAATAAGAAATGATTATTTCCAATTCTAATTGTATTTCCTGTCGACTACCAAATGTTGCAGTTGTTACTTAACCGTTACCCAAGGTAATGCTTAGCTCCAGTTAACATCTAACCGGAGATCACAGTACTGGGATTGTCTCTATTAACAGTTCAGTATTATACTGTCCTAAACATATACCACGTGTCTCAGCTGTAGCTATATACACAACACTGATCTTCTTAGCAAACAGACTTATTGTAACATTAATAATTAAACTCCTGAATGAGAGTAAGCAGCTGTGGAAGTGTTAACAAAAGACGGTTTTTCATAGATACAATGACAGAGAAATGTTCTCTCCAAGTACGAGACACAAAACGTGGGTTATGTCTCAGTACATTGGCTCCAGGAATATAGTGAAGGAAAGGAAATTCAAATATTATATATCTAATTATTTTCCATATAAGTAGTACTGGGTTATTATGTGGTTTTATTGAAAATGTTTGACTGTCGTCCTAGAAAATACTTAAATTATATAAAAGTTTGGTATATAACTGACTTCCCAGTGTTCAGTTTTGTTACAAAAGTATTCTTTTAGATTCAGGTGATCCCAAAATATATATTTACCCTACAATCTCGACATTGACTTTTCCGGTATAATGTAGTTCCTCCTCTACTTTCTATGTATGTTCGTGGTGCAGAAGTATTATTTAGCAGTAAAAAGAAGCTGTATGGAGTAAATACTGGTACAAAGCCGAAGTTCAAATGTCCCGCGTGTTTGCTGAGTAATTGCGATCACAGCGACGTAGTGGAGATATCATGTAACATGAAGTACACCTACAATGTTTGAGATGACGCGTAGGTCGCAATTGTTATGTAAATGACAATAACTCTTGTCTATTAAGGAGTTTTTTCTAATCATTTATATAAATATAATTCCTTTTTGTACAGAACAACTACAGAATGTTTACGGCAGCAGATTGCAGATATATTGCTTACAAGAACTAATATAAAGAGATAGAAGAGTTATGTTGCTTTGGGACGAAATACTCCAGTAGATTGTATAAGTATAACAGTAGCCTTTGTTTATCCATTCTCTAAACTTCTTCTTTTGACTTTTTGCATATCTAGTACCGGTTCCCAACCTTAGACTAAGGTCAGAGGTGCTTAGTGATTGACTGCGGTCAAACTGACAAGTATTCAACGGAAATTAATTGTCCTTTCACACTAGCCGTGTGAAAGTATGGGAAGATTGCGTCATACTAAAAAATTTAAATCATCTTCTGTTGTTTAGGATACACTTAGAGTAACTCTTGACAGCGTTTTGTCTTTTACTGATATTGAGTAAAGCAGATTTAAGATATTTGTGATATTGTATATATTACTGAACATTGTCAAGGCAAGCGAATGAATTTTGTTCCTTTTATGTTGCATATTTCGAACCTCTTTGACACCTAAAGGATTGAAAATGAAACTTGTACCAATATCCTTATTCCGAATAAGAATCTTGCAATAATTATCTCTAAGCAGCTCGTTCAAACAAGTTCTATGAAACAAATAAACTGATGAGCAGTTGATAATGTGACATATCAAAACAAAACATCTGACGACCCATAAAGTGCCCCATGATGCACTAGGACAGTTGAGTGAATGTCCTACAAAAATTCGGCAATTGAGCTGCAAAGTAACATTTCTAATTAATGAATCCAAATTAAAATTGAGATCTTAGATATATATCGATGCAATAATCCATTTTTGCAGTTAAATTACTATCACATCACATTTTATTTGAATTTGCAAGCGCTTAATAAATAATTGTAAACTTTTGTTTATAATGCTGTGATTCTGTCCGACAGCTTAGATTTTTGTATGTAGTACAGCCTCACTTGTTATTTTGTATATTTAGAGTAAACTCTAAAGCAAAACAAAAGACCATCATTACAGTATTTTGATAAACGCTTAATAACTAACACATATTGCTATATACCTAGTAACTACAACCAGCGCGTCATCTGTAGCGGCCTACGAGTACTTCGTGTTTCATGAAACTTCCACTGAATGTCGCTGCGGTCGAAAAGAAGCACCAAGCGCAAGAGACAGTTGAACGGCGTTTTTTACCCGATTTTCTCTTCACAGACAATTTTAGTGTTAAATATTACTTTCCGTAGCACCTACATAAACAGGTAGAGAAAGAACTACTACTAGCCAAAACTTAAATGTCGGGATTGCACGGGAAATATATATTTTGTTACGACCCTGAACCTAAAAGAACGTCTCAGCGCGCGCGCGCGTGTGTGTGTGTGTGTATGTGTATTTTTCTAAAATTTCCATAATTCAAACACTGTTATTTTATTAAAAACCCCGTCTGTGATCTTTGAAAATGCTGAAGTTATGTACAAGTTTTATATTTAGCCGACTTTCCACTTTTGAATTCTTCTAAACAAACTTTCTTTTAGCATCAGATACAATGTAGTTCGTGCTCTACCTGATATGTATGTACGTGGTACAGAAATTGCTACATTAGCGCTAAAACCGCAGTTCAAATGTTCCGCGTGTTTCCTGATTGGCACCAATGACAGCGACCCTAAATGGAAGTCTCACGAAACACGAAGTACACATTGGCCACTACAGATGACGCCAAAGTTGTAATTGCTATGTTTATAACAATTTATCTTATTTTCAGCAATACTTTCCAAGCATTAGGATAATTGCGTCTTTCTTTGGCGAATTCCTTTAGTTGAATAAGGACAATGGGTAATTAGAGCTATATTATACAATAAGGTCAATTTAGACCGACAAGGAGTATCATATTTTAGAACAAAAGTATGCAGATTGTTGTATAAGTTCAACAAATTCAATAATTTTCGTACATATCTTTCTTGAAATGTTCAGGAGTGTAAATTTCCACATTTCGTATTTTTGTATAGCGTACTCACCTGTGTACAAAGGATGCAGGTCGATTTCCACTTAGTAATATTAACTACAACGTATGTAGTACAATAAGTTTCAAGGCACGTACCGGGTCGCCTCACTTCACCTCCATTATCATTTCACATCATCTCTCATCTGGTGGTCTCTTTCAGGGACAACGATTACTAAGGTCTACCCGAAAATCCAAAGACTCCGGCCTCTGTTACTCGGGAGCGATGGAAAACTCCGGGGGTGGTTCCTTGGTGCAATACCTTCAGTCTATAAAGCCCCTCCCGCCAACGAGAACATCAAGACGGGTGGAAGTGAATACGCCGCTTACGCGCGTCAACCTCGCAGGGAACACCATCACTTAACTTCGGTGGGGACGCCTAGTGATCTAGCACACCCACTAGCTCTGCAGGCTAGCATCCGGGACTCTTTAGGCAACCTTCTGTCCCCTCCGGGCGGCCGTAGCCTGCTCGGTGGTACCCGATTTCCTGCGGCTAGCGGGAACACACTGCAGCCTCGACTGCAACCCAATCCGAACAGCTCACAATCAACGAAGAGCTCGAATGTTGGGCCCGAGGTTCCTCTAGTAACGTCAGGGGTACCACGAGTGCTAAGGGTCCTCAGCGCTCGCACCACAGCGGCTGAAGGGGAGGAATTTGGTAGTCTGTTTCAGGAAAGAACTATTGCGTCCGACTCGGCGTTGTATGGCAGGATGATATGCTCCAGGCTAACACTTCCTCATCCGATAAGACGGTCTCCGGCCGACCTGATGCGCCGTTTCCTGACCGCGGCAGGGGGGATCCGGGTTGTACTGACCTGTTAGGGGAGTTTCCAACGAGTGAGTAACTGGGTCCATGCCCTCTTTGCTATCGTGACTCCTTGGGATGGCAACCCTCGGTCTCCTGGCCTGATCCTTCCTCCTCGGAATGCCCCACTTGCGGATTAGGTACAATAAACTACAGGTTTTGATGTCAAATTCACTCCGTAGTAACCCTAATAGTTGACAGAAGATTGAAGGATTTGCAGACCAGCGCCGGGACGCGACACATCTGCGCACGTCAAATCACCGAAGTACGACGGCACGTCAACTTTTGATGTCTTTCGACGCCAATTCGACACAGTGTGCTTGGTCTCTAGAAGAGGAGGCCACACAGCTAAGAGCCAGCCTCCAGGGACGGGCCACAGAGATGCTGAACGTGGTCCAGAGAGCGGCGGTGCTCCATGACATCTGAGAGACCCTGGAGAACCGGTTTGGAAACCACCGCTTAGCGGCACCCAACTGAAATCTAGTACGCAGCAGACAAGGGGAGTGCAGGAGTTTGTCCTGGCAATTGAACAGCTGGACAGCAAAACCTTGGTCGACCTCACACCCGAATTCCTATCCCGAGAAGCCCCATACTCCGTCGACGGGGTACGGGACGCTGAGATACGTCAGAGCCTAATACTCCAAGTTCTCCCCTTAATTAAACCGTCATATAAGCCACAACCTAGAGAATACGTATGTCTTAGACAGATTTACACTAAAACTACAGAAGTTAAGGAAACACTAACGATGGCAGAAGATCTTTGTGAGAGGATCTCTATTTGACAGAGATAATTCAAGAAAACTTGACAAACAATTTTAAATGAGTGCTAACGTTTGAAACATATTACATATAACATCAGTAAACACTCTTACTCTCAGTTGCTGAAAGTGATGTGTACTCAACGATAATTTCCAAAATATTTAGCTGAAAGTATTTAAATTATGGAAATATCGATATAAACAAAGACTTTTGTTCCTTATCTCTGCAATTCCTGTCGATCTATAATGAAATTTTCAACTGGATAGCTCCAATTTACTATTGCTCGCTTATAAAAAGTGTTTTACCTCAAAGCAAGGCAACGTTTTTCTAATGTTTTGGGTAAGGTTCCTAATAACTAAGACATATTGCTATATAAATAGCAATTACAGCTGGCGCGTCATCTCTTAACAGTCTACGTGTACTTCATATTCCATGAGACTTCCACTGTGTGTCGCTGTAGTCACAGTCACTCTGTAAACAATCGCGTTAGTTTAACTGCAGGTTTGTACTGGTATTTTTAGTAGAGCATACTTTCATTGTTAAATATTACTGTTTGTAGTACCAACATACAAACCCGGAAATTTGATAAATACCAAACTGTGTACAAGGATGATACACGAAATGTTTTGTAGGAAATGTACAACTACACAACAACTCTACATGGAGTCTCTATCCAACTGTCTAAAATGAATATAAAGTTTTAATTAAACTATATATTTTAGATATTGTGACCTTATGGGCTCGTAGAATTAAAAGGCCGAGTTGCGGAAATTAAAAATCTCCTTTATTTTCGTAGAAATACTCTTTTAGATTACAGCAGCATTACGTTACGTCACCATTAGTCTACCAAGGTCGATCACAATAACACTTTCATTTGTCTCTCGTTTCACAACTGACTCACTTTGGGAAAGGTGAAGCAAAACATCGTAAGCATGCAGGCATAAAAATATTCTAATGCCAGCGTTACACCACAATGTGCGCCCAAGTCCTTCCGGCCCAGACCTTTCCGCATATGCAGAGGCCGCCGTCACAGCAGCCCAGGAGACAGCAGCACGCTACCGCACGGAGCAGTGTAAATAGTGAAGTGTGTGTGTAAATAAAAGCTCAAAATAAGCGCTTGTCAATACTTTACATAACAAAAACAAAAAGGACACTGAAAGGCACTAACATAATAAAATTGTTCTCGGTGTGCTAAGAAAGGTCACCGTATGGGTTTTATATATACCCACGTAGACAATAATCATTTAATTACTAACTATAACCTGAATGAAAATTTTATCCTGTAAGCCGGGTATATATATATATATATATATATATATATATATATATATTGTACCGGCAATAGGCCATGAAACAGAAAATAAAAACCTGAAACCTGGTTCACATTTGTTAATTCCAATGCTAACTAGGGTTTTGTATTGTTAATGAACTTTTGCACGCTATCAATTCGATGTGATGTGCAGTTAAACACACATTCGTTATTAAATAACTTTCACTTTACAGGAGAAGCTGTGTAAACATTCACTGTTTAGGTCTGTCTTTGATAAGGCTTGCCGTTTAACAATTATTGTGTGAAATAGATTTGATATACGGAGAATCATAATGGAATATACTCTGTTACATGAACCAAAAGAATGTGTGTGTGCGTGTGTATTTTTTTTTTTTCTATTTTGAGGTATCAAATGAATTCCCCATTATATGGTTATATTACATGCATTACAATTCATAATTTCATTTTTGATTTACAGATTTAATTTTAATTTTATAGGCATAAAGGTCTTGTTTCCTAATTTATATTTCACATAGACAACTTTGCACTTTTGCTACGTATATCTTTGTAGTTCCTTTCTCTAGTTTATTAGCCAATTCTTACATTGCATTGTTTTATAATGTCCTTGTAGTCCTTTCAGTAATTTAATTATTACATTTATAAATATATTGAATTTAAATTAACTATTTTTATAAGTTAATTGAATGAATATGTTTGCAGAGTGGTTTCAGGTATTGTGCGATAAGTTCCTGATTACTTGTGGGTCATTTTCCTCCTTGTTTGTGCAGTTCTGCCACAAATAGAGGTCTCTGCTGTTGTGTGTGTTTACATTCAAAGATTAAATGGTTAACTGTTTGTTGGAGGTTACTGCATGTACATTTTTGATCATCAATAATGTGGAACCTGTATAGGTAGTCCTTAGTTTCTCCATGACCTGCAGTAAGTTAGCAGTAAGTTCTGGTGTAATGGGCAGTTTTATATTTAATCTATCTTTGACTGTTGGGAGGAAAGTTATACAGAGCCCTTTTGTTTGTGCCGTTCCACCTATGTTACCATTGTTCATATCTTCTTTCTTTTACGGCTGCTTTGATCGTCGACCTGGGAACTTTATTGTAAATGATTGGCAGTCCTTCATCTTGAACAGCTGCCTTGGCCAATTTATCTGTCATCTCGTTGTCAGGTATTCCTACATGGGCTTTCACCCATTTGAAGTGGATCCTCCAATGAGTTTGTTGCTACAATGTCCTCCACGACTGAGTTGTGCTTGTTGTTTACCAGTGTGTCCAGCGTTACCTTGCTTTCCGAGTAAATTGCTGCTGTCGTTTCTTCAAGTGCTAAGTCTATATTGTTTTGAAACTCTTGTAGCACTTTCAATATGGCTATTTGTTCTGCTTGGTTATTTGAACACTTGCCATCCAATCTATATATTAGTTGAACAATAAGTGCCTCATGTTTGAACACCACTGCTGCAGCTCCAACCTTGTCCGCTATTTTACTCCCATCTGTGTAGATTCTGAATATGTAATTAGTGGCTTCCTCAGCTTCTGTAATTTCCGGAACTTCTGTGTGTGTGTGTGTGGGTGTGTGTGTGTGTGTGTGTGTGTGTGTGTGTGTGTGTGTGTGTATTTATGTGTGTATATGTGTGCGCGCGCCCAGGAAGTTGGTAAATACCAAACCAGTATATAAGTCCTCTGTGTTCAAGGACGAAACACAAAAGGTTTCAAGCAATTCTACAACTACACAGCAACTTTACATGCAATCTATGGAGAAAATATTTACCCTTTTCAAAAATGGTTATAAAACTTTGTTAAGGATATTATTGTCACCCGAACGCCGAACACCCTCTAGGCAGGCAGCAGCAGGAGATGGGGGCGTTCGGACACGCCCACTCATTCGTCTTATAGCGGTAACGAGGGGTGGCTGGAAAAACATTACTGTGCCGTCTCTTACCACTCCCCTTGATTTCTCGAACTTACGGGATATTTCATCTAATCCGGAACCTTCTAGATTGGTCAGTTGGTCTTATATAAGCAACGCGTTGGGCTGGAGAAAAGTCAGTGCTTGACGAGCTAGTGAACGGATGAGAAGACTGTGTACGTGCAGTGGAATTGTAACGGACGAACTGGTGAATCGTAATTGTGTGCATTGCCTAATTCTCTGCAATTGGCAAGTGTTCAACTGTAAGTCGTTGGAAATAAAGAACATTTTGAGTTTGTGCAATTGGACTTTTCATTTCGGGAACCCACAAAGTCACATTATAATTTATTTATTTTTGTAATAAAGAATGAGATATATGTCTTCAGTTATCTGGAATATCCTTCGAAGTTTAAACTGACGTGAGCCGGGTTGATTTGTATCTTTAATTTTATCAAATATCTTATTACGAGCGGACCAGATGTATAAAATCAATTTTGAATTCTAATAATTAAACTAATTGAACAGAATAAGTGCAGCAGATATACAATTTGTAAACATGATTGTAAATAATTATTGATAGTAAATGTTAACAAAACAATTGATTACGTTGATATTAGTGGGATTGGTTTTACTTATTTTCGTTATATTTGGAGTAGATATTTTACTTTGTTGGATAGAGAAGTGTTAGCATATATTGATTTACGTAAATGACGTAATAAGTTATGAGTTTACAGACTTTTAGTAATTATATTAACTTATTTTGTAAAGAACATATAAATCTTTAATTTGGAATTGTTTATTATATTATGTACAAAATCAGAACTCTCGGTGAATTTCGACATTGAATTTTGGATATAAGACAATTCCTCCTCTACCTGCTATGTATGTTCGTGGTACAGAAAGTATTATTTTAATTCTAAAATAAAGGCCCCCCCAAAGAAAGCAATACAAACCTGCAGTGCTAATGTCCGGCGTGTTTGTTGATTGATGACGATCACAGCGACACAGAGTGGAAGTCTCGTAAAACACGAATTACACGCAAGATGACCTAGATGTCGCGCAAGTTGTAACTGCTATGTATATATCAATGAGTCTTAGTTATTATGAAAGTTCTGCAATATATTAGAGCGGCGTTGCTTAGCTTTGGTGTAAAACAGATCCAAAATGTCAATGATAGAAAACGGTAACTAGATTACATACAAATTATAATGTAGACGAACAAGAACTACTCTGTTTTAGAACAAAGTACTGTGGAAACTTGTATAAGTTCACAGAATTCAGTGTGTGTGTGCTTCTGAATTCCAAATCTTCCGGAACAACTTTTCGTGACCTATGGACTACAATTGTGTTAAAAATTTGTCCTTTGTTGTATGGACTGAGGTAAAGATATTCCTTTCGTTGATACATGTAAACATATGAACTCTTATAAATTGGATCATTCCATCAATTCTATGTAGTGATATCTATACTGATGCATTGGGTATTCGTAAAACGTTTTATATTATTTTCTTTACATCCTCCAACTTTGTCTTATCGGACTCCAAAAGACACCTCATCTTCCAGACACAGCAGAGTCGGGCACTGAACAGCGTGTGGGAACAGCAGTTTATATTTCTAATAATGAAGAAAGATTTAAAGTTAAGCTAATCAATATTTACTCAGCTGATCTTATTGCAATTAGAACAGCTACCACTTGTTTCATTCGCTTCAAAATAAACAAAAGTCTTATATTTTCTCATTCTTAGTGTATTTTGAGTAAATTAAGAGGATCCATCTGTTAGGAAAATATTAGTATAATAGAAAGGGAAATAAAACAGAAAATAGCGGAAGTATTAGATATCAAATAAATGTGATCTCTGTACACACAATATCACTATAAACTGTAAAGTGATCTATTGACAAAGTAGACAAGAAATGAGGATATATTGGTAGATATTCAACTCGAGATATGTGTGAGATAAATTAAAGAAAGATGTAAGAAGAGAAGGAATGATGTACAAGACATTTTTAAGATTAGATTAACTCTCTTACTACTGTACAAAGTGATGATCCATTTTCTAGTTGCACAGAGATGTATTAATTGTTTGTAGTATTAATAAGAAAGAAAATGACAGTTGACTACACTTATTATACAAAGAACACTTACATAGAACCACTAGAGTTACTAATACTATAAATTACAAACCTGAACTAACTTTTAGACAAATTATACTCCAAATTAAGAAGGTTTCATCTTCCGAGATCGTCTATAAATAAATAAAGAAGAAGAGATAGATGTTAAGTCATTATTAATTCCTGTAAAGCTGTTTGCTATGTCATAACGTGTAAATTTCACTTTCTGGACATCCCTGTGGTATTATCCAGCTACTGATGTCTGTGCAGGTACAACATTCTGATAAAACATTCCATGAATATCAGAGAATTAGATGACCATAACTTTCCCAGCAGAAGCAATCACTTTTGCTTTATTAGGGGTTGGTGATGAAGGAGATTTCTACACTGAGCTTTGCTGTTTACTCTCAGGATCACAATGATGTAGCGAAGTTTCATCAGCAGTGAATACGTCTGAAAGAAACTCCGGATCTTCCTCTGACATCAACTTTAACTACATGCAGACTTGCATCCGAATGTCCTTTTGTTCTGGAATCAATAGTCCTGGAACCCATCGTGCACAAACACGTCTCATGTGTAATGTTTCTGTCACCAGCTTCTGGGTGACACCCAATGAAATGTTGAGTATTTCAGAAAGTGATCTTAAGGTAATTCGTCGATCCTCTCGCACAATGGCAGCGGCAGTGTTGATGTTTACTTCCGTAAGAGCAGTAACTGGAGCAGCGGGTCCACCTTCCGTTGGAATTGATTGTTTCTCCTCTTTAAACACTTTAAACCACCTTCGAGCTGTGCTGTCGGGAAGAACAGACACTCCATAGGCTTCCTGTAACATTGTATAGGCCTCAACTGAAGATTTGTAGAGACAAAAGCAGAATTTCAAAGCCGCATATTGTTCCTCGCGTGTTACCTCCATTGCAGCGGTAGGCGATATTGAACATTTCTGAAGCAACCTGGTTCTCACATGCGGGAACCAGGGGTACCATCATTGAAACTACCAAAGCGTGTTCGTTTCACGTTAACCAAACAGAGTATAATAAGATTGTATTTTAGTGCAAAAAACTGACATTAAGAATTATGCACGTTCGTTACTGAACAGCCTCGTATACCCAACAGAACCTTACAAATGAAATGCTGAAGCGTGTGAACCGTTTAGGTCCAACTTCGATATAGTTTTACCCTTTACTAATTATTGTGTACAGTAGATTTGGAAATAACATCAGAAATAAAAACATTGAGATAACTTTTGAGACAGGTACATGATATTTTTTTGTTTTATTCTATATATCTATGTTTTAGTTCACACATATTTCGTATCAGTCACAACCTTTGACTAAACTGTATATCTTCCTTAATGTCCTAAAGGAACAAATGAAACTTAGGCGGAATAAGCAAACCTCTAATTAGGGTTAGTAAAACTGACAACAGCGCCTCTATAGGACTTATCTAGTAACTAGCGATAGATGTAACCTACTTCTCAATAAGTGAACTCTAGTTATATAACCTACCGACTACCAAATTTATTTATTAAACGTTGTATTTATTTATTTATTTTATTTGCTTATTTACCGTTATTGTCATATCTCTTTGTAGTTACTTCAATTATTTCGTTTTTCTTTAATATACCAGTAATTGGATTATTTCTATTTATATTTGAGAATTATTTTGTTATTTTTAGTTAAAATGCGTGTACATGTATAACTTGGTACATGTGTCAGCTCGTTTTAAGAGGTTAATAACTATTACTAGTATTTAATAGTAATTACAATAGTTTTAATATATTTTGATTGTCTATTGAACTACTAGGGGCTGAGATTAATATGTTTACGTCAAGTAACACTTTAACTACTTATTTATCTGTAGGCTCTTGTCATGATTATTTGTTATTAACTGGGACCGGAAGTTGTTGACCTTGAGATGAGCTATAAATGACATTAAAATATAAAAAATGCACTTAAAATACAAGAAAGGCGTAAAAAATGAACAATTTCTTTTATTATAATAAATTAATGACGGTCACAAACAAATAATGAATATATGGTTCGAATAACAACATTTTAAAATTAACTTTCTTAAGTAAATAGTGCAGTTATTGCTGCTAAATAATAAATAAATTCAAAATTCATCAGGTTATTTACAATTTTATAAAATATTTGTTTCCGCCAAACTCTGAAACATAATAGTTATGTAAAAACCTGAAGCTGCTGACAGTGAAGTAAACTAGGTTGTTAATAACAACTAAACACTAGTAACACAACTTCACTTATCTTATTTAAATCCTGGGGACCGGTTTCAAAGCAAACATCTGCTTTATCCTCAGCCACTCAGCTTGACAGTTATTGGGTGAGTGTCAAGCTGAGTGGCTGAGGATAAAGCAGATGTTTGCTTTGAAACCGGTCCCCAGGATTTAAATAAGATAAGTGACGTTGTGTTACTAGTGTTTAGTTGTTATTAATAATCTGAAACATAATGTTTCAAACGTGATGCAGTTGACTGTTTTTGTTTCGGCATTTCAATTCCACAACACAACAAATGTACACACCTCACAAACTACTCTCCTTACTGCGACACTTCTAGCTCCTGAGATCCACACGTATTTCATGATGTAATCGGCGAGTCCTCGAATTGATGCGTCATAAATTCACCAGCACTGTTAGGACGCTGACCTGTGTTAATTACATACTTACCACAATGACATAGTTACTATTTCATAAAAGATTATCAGATAAGTTAACTTTTTAACACAGATTATTTAAAAAAAAACAAAAGGCCCATGGGTCAGGGTCAGGTCGGCCACGGGAATCGAACCTACGCCTCCCGAATGCGGACTACAGATGAAAATGTCCAATAAATTCGCGAAAAGGCAAAAAAAATGACCGTAAAATGCATCTAAACGTTAAGACAGACTTTATTATAAAATGTGTCAAAATACATTTTGATGATGTACAAAAACCATATAGATATATGTAACGTATTTGTTCTAGAATGTAATTAATCTCCAATAAGCATCGTCTGTGACTACTCACAAACAAAATATGACTTTTCATCAAAATGCGGGCCCTTGTCATTAATATTACATTGATTAACTTTAAATTTGTTTATTTTGTATTAACTTGGTTTTAGTTTACTTAGTTTAAAATAAAATTATGGTTTTAGTGTTAGGTCATGATATATTTGTCTTTTGTTTTATTAGTTATGTATCACGAGATGTTACTGTCAATTATTTATTTTAGGCTTTTATATTTGTTTTGTTAATTATCTTTTTAAATATTAGTCGTAAATTACTTAGTACTTCATTTGTTTGAGGTGATTCTTATTGTTTAGTTCTTTATTACTGGAATATAACAATCTTATAATGTCGAAATATTAACTCAAGTAGGAGATGTAGCTATTTTATAAATTAAATTATATTTATTATTTATAGTAAATGGTTATGATTTATGTTTAATTTCATTATTAGTTGTAGTAGCGCTCAACTCGATCCACAGTTCTATGTTAGGCTTTAGACTGTGTAGCGTGTTGGCGACTACAGCGACACAGAGAGGACGTCTCGTCTAAATGTAAGAAGTTACAGATGTCGCGGAGTTTGTATATCAATATGTCTTAGTTGTTAACAAAATGTAAACTCAAGATGTACATTTCATTTGTCAGAAACCTATTCTAAAATTGGGATTTAATTAAAATCTTTGAAGCATTCTCTTTACAAAATCAAAATTATAGGTAAAGTTGTTATATAAATATTACTGGGATATTATTGAAAATGTGCGTCTGTGATCCTTGAAATGTTCAAGTTATATACAAGTTTGGTAATTAGGCGACTTTCTAGTTTTATATTTGGATAGAAAGACCGCCTTTTAGAAACTGGTGCTCTCAAATTATATATAGTTACAGTACAATCTCAACATAGAATTTCTCGATATAATACTATTCCTCCTCTACCTATTTCGCGATACAGAAATTATTATTTAACTGTAAAATAAAGCCCAGACGGTAGAAACTTGCAGTTGTAATGTCCCGCTGTTTGTTGATTGATGGCGATCACAGCGACACAGATTGGAAGTCTCGTAAAACAACAAGTACACGTAGAATGTTCTAGATGTCGCGCATGTTGTAATTGCTGTGTATATGTCAATGTGTCTTTGTTATTCAGAAATTTGTGCTAAAGATTAGAGCAATACCTCTCGGTTTTGGTGAGAAACATATCGCAAATGTCAATGATTGTAAATTGTGACTAAATTTTATATAATACTTCATATAGATCAAAAAGTACTGATGTGTATCGGAATACTTACCTTCAAAAGGTTATATAAGGCTACAAAATGCAATAAATTTTGTGTTTTTCCCTTGAATTTAATAAACATTCTAAATTAAACTCTTCCTGAAAATTATCACACCAGCGGTGCTAACATAGCGTGCACCCGAGTTGGCTACCATGAGGAGCTACGGCTACCTCCCTTCTTTTCATCTACATTATCTTAAACCACCAACCTGCAAAACCCCACATTTCCTGTCATTAGGTGGGTAAGTCCGTGTAGTACACACATCGTGCTGACCCTCAGTCAGCCGCCAGCTGCTTGAATGAATGAATTTTAATCATATATTTATTTAATTCCACAATAATGTAATTCATATTTACCATTATCTTAAAGGATTTTGTATTTGTGATTAAAGATTTTCTTAAGAAATAATTTAACAAGTGACTTAAAGTACTTACGTGTCACCAGTAACGTAGTTGTCGCATGTCTATATGATAATTGTTTAGCGGAAAAATACGAGTCTTTTGTCATGGTAGCTCAGTGGTTAAGAGATCGGGAGATACGTGGTTCAAATACTGGCTACGGCATTGAATTTGTCAGTCTGCCTCTACCTTTTAAGTACTTTTAGTACAATCGCTCCAAGGCTTTTTATAAAAAGTATATTTTATTCACAGGACTTCAAAATATGCATTTCCACTAAAATCTAGATATTGAGTTTATGTCTGTAACACAATAAATTTACAACTAGAACTCAATATCGACTTGCATTTCTTTAAGCTATAAATATCTACTGAAAAATTCAAGTAAATATCAGAAATGGTTGACTACACAAAAAATATATCAGACACAAATTGTCTGTTTTTACAAGATCAACTTTATATATGTAGTAAAGTAAAGTATCACATATTGGGACAATACGCGTCAAATACGCTGAGGAAATGTGCGATAAACGGTCCATCAGCGTACGAGAAGAAGTTTTATCAGTCATGGAGTTGGCTAGAGGGGGGAGGGTAGACAACATGGCTCGGTCGCAATAGAAGCTCACTACATTACCAAAGAAATCCTTAGTTACAAAAGGTGCACGAGGAGCGCTCTATGCGGCTTCAACCTTGGAGTTGGTAATCTCGTATTAATCTGTGGTTCTGAGTAAGGAGACTTGAGCGAGAACAAGTCTTTCGGATGCTCCCGCACGGTGGACAGAGCGCCATGGTCCACTGAACGGATTTACCCGTGCGGTTTTAGGCATTTTGTCTTTTGTAAGATGATGGACATCATTCGACCTCTGCTAGTGCTCCTGGCGGCGGGATGACTGTCCAGGATGGAAGCCAGTGCCCGATGCCGCCACGACAGGAACGACCTGCTGGCACGGTCCGTCCAGTGTGGCGGGGTCAGAAGCGGGATGTCGGGTAGCTGGGGAACATTTAGGATGGCGTCGTGTTCTGGTCACACGGGTGGGACTCGACTGGCGGAGGTCAGTCTACAGGTCAAATCCAGCCCCAGTATGGCCGGGACAGACGCAGTTTGGCAGTGAAGGGACGAAAGGCTGGACTCACCGCCCAAGGGCGTCCTTGGGCGATAGAGTATTTGTTATTAATATTACACTGATTATCTTTACATTTGTTCATTTTGTATTAATTTGATTAATTTTCTTTTAAATCTTTATTACTAATTTCTGTTTTAACAATATTTATACCAAAATCAATAATATTTAGTAACTTAATTTAAATTATTAGGACTATTTTTGTCGAAAACAAATTTTTCTAAAAGTTTCCGTTTAAAGGGTATTTGGTCATGACGTGATCTTCATCAAAATCTTAGGCTTCATCCTTGGAAATTCTGACGTTATATACAAGTTTATTATTTAACAAACTTTTTAGTTCTGAATTTTGCTCAAAAAGTTCTTTTACTGTCAGGTGATCCTAAAATATATATTTGCAATACAATCTCCATTTTTAATATGGAAAATAATAAAATTTCTCCTCTACCTCATATGTATGTTCGTGGTACAGAAAGTATATGTTGTCTTAAAGTTAAAGTTAAGAAGTACTGCAGTTTTCAGAATTGCTGCGACCACAGCTACACACAGTGGAAGTGGCGTGTAACACGATGTCCTCGTATTACACAAGAGATGTCGCCCAAGTAGCAATAGCTAAGTATATATCAATATTTCTTAGTTATTAAACATTCTCTCCATATATATTAGAATAATGAGGTTTAGTTTTGATGTAGATCTTGGCCAAAGTGTGAATGTCACTACTTAAAGCTATATCGCTTACAAGTTTTAATATAAACTAACAACATATATCGTACCTTGGAGCAAAAGTCTGTAGAATGTTGTATAACTCCAACAGTTTCAGTTTGTTTGTTGCACGGTCTCGACTCTCATTCGACGCTTGTCACTCGAATGCTCGGCATCGCCCGTCTCGAGTTCTTTCAGTGCAGTCCATTCGTCGAGAGAAGCAGCATTCTAGACCGGTTGCGCCAGTTCTTCAGGGCACGAGCACGTGGACTGTAAAACGCGTGCTCTGGAGTGTGCCCATAAAGGAAGCAGCAGCCCGGCGAAGCAGCGCATTCTCTCTACGCAGCGTAGCCAGCGCAACAGCCTTCTTCTGCAGGCACAGCAGCGCCTGCCCTCTTCCAGCCAGCAGAGCCTTCTCCTGCACTGGCAAGCAGCAGCAGCCCAGCCAACCCTCTCCTAGCAGACTTGCTAGAGCTAACGCGGCGAGCAGCAACTCCAGAGTCCAGAGGAACACAGTACTTGGGACCGACAGACAGACAGACGAAACTGCAGGCCCACAAGGTCAAAGCCAAGGGTCCCGACTTAGGTTGGGACCCGGGGTCCGCCCCAATCGGCGCGTGTAACAGCGCTCGACCCTCTGTGGGGAGCCGGATGGCACCTGCTACAGACTCAGACAAGCCAAGTACCAGCCGCCAGGTAAGTCCTGACGAGATGACTAGTAGAACCTCTGCATCCTCATCCTCTTCCGGCCCACGGGTGAACCTCGTGAAGGCCAAGGCCCAGGCACAAAAGAAACAGAAGAAGGCCTCCCGCCTTCTTAACAAAGGGATAGCTGTCCCGATCTCTCCAGTCCCCAAACCAGGGAGCTCCAACACCATCACTCCCCTCCAGGGTGTCACAACTCCCCTACCGGAGAGCGACACAGACGCCGAAGGCTTTGTCACCGTGCAGGGAAGGCGCAAGAGGCCCTCCGGTTCGAAGCCGGAGGGTGCTGCTCCCGGCACCCCTGCAGTGCATGCGGACGCCAAGAGCTCCCGCACACAAAAGGCGGCCAGAATCCCGCCAATTGTGTCGGACCCGTTCCCCAACCACATAAAGGTTATGAGGGAACTGAGGGCCAAGCTCCAGGCTAGCTTCCAGGCCACCCGTTTTCCAAGTCGGGTGATCCTAAAGACCACGACCCCGGAGGACCATGAAGCCGCCAGGGGGGTGCTGCGCGAAGCGGGGATAGAATTCCACACGTTCTCGCTGCAGCGACCTAACCTGGTGCGCAGAGTCATCCGAGGTCTCGGATCTGACACCGACCCAGAGGACATAAAGGTGGGCCTGGCGGAAGAACACGGCATTACGCCGCGTACCGTGGTCCAGCTGACCAAGCAAGTCCGCGAGGAAGGCAAGGAGCCCGTAAGGACTCCGATGCCACTATTCCTCGTAATAGTGGAGAAGGAGGGCGAAGGTCTTCCCAAAATTGATGAGGTGTCCCACCTCTACAACACCAAGATCAGAATCGAACCGTACCATGGCAGAGAGGGGCCAGCCCAATGCTACAGGTGCTTGGGCTTCCACCACTCGAGCCATGCGTGCGAGAGGAAGACCGCCCGCATACGATGTTCAGGCCCTCACCACGTCAACGAATGCCCGAACCCCAGAGAGGAGAAAAAGTGCGCCAACTGCCGAGAGGCCCACATAGGCATCTACGGCGGCTGACCCGCTAGACTGCGAATAGTGCAGGCAAGACAGGGCAGGAACGCAAACAGGGAGCCAGCACAAGTTCGGCCTGGAGTCAGTTTTGCCCAGGCGCTGCGCAAGCAGGAACAGCTGCTGCAGCAGGCCGAGGCAAGCCAGATTCCGGCAGCGACCCAGCCAGTAAGCTCTGGAACTACCGCCAAACAACCACCAGCTGCATCTGCAGCAAAGCCACAGCGGCCTCCTCGCCAGAAGAAGGCCACCGCAGCCCGGCGGGAGAAACCGCCGGCAACTGCGGCAGCAACGGCCGGGCAACCAGCCCAAGAACCTGCGGGGAGACAGAGCGGCCCTGCTGCCACTGCTCTCCCCCCTCCACCAGCTCCAGCTACAGTGGCTTCAACAGCCAATGAGGGAGAGGCACCCCTCGCTACAACACCTGCGCCGATTTGGGACACTGGCGTCTCAAACGAGGACTTAGCGGAGTTCCATGAGCTTTCTGCCTGGTTCGCCGAACTGATTCATCGCTCCCTCCCCATTCTGAGGCGCTGCAGGGAGCAACTGACAGATCCCCGCATCCCTGCTCTGCAAAAGCACAGCATTGTGCAACAGACTGCACGGCTCCTCTTCCCTGACTCCAGCTCGTAAATGGCGTTGAGAAGAACTCAGCGAACATTGAGAGCCGCGTTCTGGAACGCAAACGGAGTCCGGGAACAGAGACCGGGCATCTTGGAGTTTGTAAGTGACCACGGGATTGACCTCCTTATGGTATGCGAAACGCATCTGCATGCTGGTATACAATTTAACCTGCCAAGTTACGCCGTCCACCGAGCCGATAGAGTCGGCCGGCGGGGCGGCGGTACAGCTATATTCATCAAAAATCACATCACCCATACTCCCATTACCATCCCCCCACTTCAACACTTGGAGGCGACCGCCATAAGGCTCTCCTTGGGCGGTTCAGACCTAGTGCTTGTGGCGGTGTATGACCCGCCCAACCATCCCTTCTATGAAGCGGATTACAGGGCACTCCTAAACCTAGACCACCGAGTGTGCATAGCCGGTGACTTCAATGCCAAACACCCAGGATGGAACAGCCGAACCCAGAATGATAGGGGAAGGAGCATCTACCGCTTCATCTGCGGAGACCCAACCCTTCATGCGCATGGCCCGCGGGGTCCAACGCACTTCCCGCCTCGTGGCAGGGCGGACGTCATAGATTTCGCAATCACCAAGAACATTCCATTTCATCTGGACCTCACGGCGGTGAATGCTCTGGATTCTGACCACAACCCAGTTGTGATCAGTTCAGACGTTACCGTCGCAGCTCTGGCAACGGCTGACTGGGTGGTTGAAGTCGACTGGGATGCCGCCATTCTTCACATCCAAAACTCCGTGGAAGCCTGCCCTCGAATCGACTCTGTGGAGTCACTCGAGGCGGCAGCCAGGGAGTTCTCCACATCCATCCTCAACGCGGTACGTGCTCACACACACCGCATCCCAATAGACACGCCAAACCCCACAGATATCCCAGGACCCATCAAACAACTCATAAGGGCTAAAAACGCCGTAAGAAAGCTGTGGCAGAGATTTCGCCATCCCAGGATAGGAGAAGTACACCAGAGGTTCAAATCCCTGGCAAGACGACTCCTAAGAGCACACCGCAAAGAGGCCTGGGAAAACATGTTAAGGCAAACCAATCTCCAGGAGAGAAAACCATGGCGAATAGTCCGTAGCCTGCGGAAAGACAAAACCGTACACCAGCATCCCCTACATAGCCCTAGAGGTCGACTCGTCTACGAGTCGAAAGAAAAGGCAGAGGCGCTAGCAGATTATCTGGAGGCTCAATTCCAACCCAGGGTAGAGCCAATGGACGATGACCATGCTGACCTCGTGGAACAGGTGGTAAAGGACTTCCTAGAAGCTCCGCCCCCTGACCACGAGGAGTTCCACATTCCCATCGTTACCCCTAGAGAGTTAGCGACCACGCTTAACTCTCTAAGAACCAACAAAGCACCTGGGCAGGACCGTGTGACAGCGGAAATGCTCAAGCACCTTCCACGAAGAGCCGTGATTCACTTAACCCGGATTTATAACGCGTGCCTATACATGCGCCACTTTCCAGCTATCTGGAAGGAGGCGCGCGTGGTGTGCGTTTTAACTTACGTTCCACACGTCAAGGGCAAGGTCCAGCTGGGGCACGTCGCACTCCGGAGCCTATACCCTATCTTCAGATCAACCATGCCGATCCGTCTCAAACTCCAACTGTATCGGGCGATCATTCCGCCTATGATTCTGTACGGCTGTGAGATCTGGGGGACAGTGGCTAATACCACTTTCATCAGACTCCAGACGCTGCAGAACAAGGCACTACGCATCATCTACGATACAGGCTGGAGATTCCCGGCTCATATCCTACATGAGCACTCCCAGATCCCGTACATTGTCGACGTCATTCGCGAGAGGGCACGATCAATGTACGAGAAAATCCAAATTCACCCCAACCCTTTAGTGAACTCCCTGGGAAGGTATGACCCGAGAGATCAAAGGCGCTTGCCGTCCTTCAGACTGCCGAGAGACGTCCTGGGACCCCTTGGGTAACCCAAGGAAAACCCCAGATGTCACTGGGAACAACTTCTACGCCAAAGGACCAAGCGCTACACAACCCGTATCCAAAACGGGGCAAAAAACTAATTCGTGTCTCCCAAAAAGGGAGAACGATTAAGTACAGCTGCCCACGATAAAGAGGGGCAACCCATTCCAAACCTATCCAAAATTTCAAACAGTAAACAAATTCAAACACCCCAGCAGAACATGGATCTACTAGTTCATTTCGCAGGTTAAGCCGCAAAGCGGCTAGGTACTGCGGCATATGACACCCGGACGGGGAAAGCCCCGCCCGACTAGGACTACCTCTGGACCTCTGTTTGTTGCACACTCGCGCCGTAGACTCCGAGGAGGAAGGACCTCTCAGCACCACGCCGAAGACTCCGGGGAGAAACACAACATGGGAAAGAAAAAGGCATCATCTTCAAGGAAACAGACCCAGGCACCGAAGCCTGCGCCGCAGCTCTCGCCAGCCTGCTCTCCGCCGTCTCCCGCCTCGCTGCCGCTGCCCGCAGTTGAGAGGGAGCCCCTCGCCGCACCGCTGGGGAAGTTCTGGGCTGCCAGTCCCGCTTCCCCCGCCACGCCGGATGCCAGCCAGCCGACCGGCCTTTCGCCGCATCACGCAACTGCAGGCAGCAACAGCCTGCAGCTGCCTTCATCGCAGCTCTCGCCAGCCAGCAGTCGAGCGTCGTCTCCCGCCTCGCTGTCGGTGACGGTAGTCGAGAGGGAGCCTCCCGCGGAACGCATGGGAAAGGGCTGCGCCACTCGGCCTGCATCTCCCACCTCGCCGTACGCCCACCAAGAGCCCAGCCAACCGCCGCCGAACAGGGCAGCTGCGCCCCCCAGCGCAACACGGTCTTCCACCACCTCAGCATCGCCGGAAGCTGCACAGCTTTACTTAGCAGACACGCAAGCAGCTTCACCTTCACCACAGACCAGCCGATCTCCAGCCGCCGACAGGATCCAAAGCAACACACTGCGCAGTAGTCGTCGGAGTACCCCTGGACCTCCCAGCGAGGTATCTCCTCACCGCAGCGACGCAGAAGTGGCCCACGGCCACCAGCGCCTCTCGGATCTCGTCGAGACGAGGCCCAACCACCTGCGTGCGCCTGCAGTTTACAGATTTTCAGGACCGCGACGCCGCCTTGGCCTCAGGTCTGCCCATCTTGGGACAGCTCCTGAAGGTGGAGGCCAGTAAACTGCAGCGACACATCCCGTGCCGGAACTGCTGTGCCTACGGGCATAGCGCCGACACGTGCACCGCGCCGCCACGGTGCCATTACTGTGGCTCACCCACTCAGACTGCAAACTGCAGGGCTCACGATCTCCGCCGACGCCGCAGGTACTGCGCCACTTGTGACGGCCTTGGCCATTTCACAGGGCAGGCGCAGTGCCCTGCTTATCCTCGCGGAAACCAAGCACGACCGACACCCCGGAGCACTGCCTCCAGCGGATCTATGGAATGGCAGCAAGCACTTGGCTGCTTCCGGGAGGACCTCCAACTTATCACCACCAGACTCCACGCCCTTGAGGAACTCATCACTTCACTCGCCACCAGCAATCACCGGACTCCAGCGGACGAGGCTCCGGACCTCCGCTCAGAGGTCATTAGCCTCAGCCAGCGACTGGGCAAACTGGAGGAATCCGCCACCGCCGCTGCCCAACAGCAGGAGACACACCACGCCGCCCTCATGGACACCCTGACTGCTACACACAGACAACTGACAGACCGACTAACTCCCCTCACCAATTCTCCGGCTCACTTGACAAATTACACGACACGACACTGGCCATCAGCTCCCAGCTCCAACTCACAGAACAACTAGCCGCCGATCAAAAAGAGATCCTCGCATCAATTCAACGAAAGATTCACCGGGTGGAGGCACACCTCACAGACACATCCACTAACACCTCCAACAGACTGGACCAACTCCTCTTCAAACTAGCAGACATGGACACCAGCCTCCACGCCAGACTACAGGACCTCAAGACCGCAGAACAAATAGTAGCAGAGCATGATGAGCAGAGCGTCCAGAGAATGAAAGCTTACCGCCCCAACATCTGGAGACCACCACAGCACACCTGATGGCCACATCAACTACCCTCCCGGTATTAACTACCGGAGATTATGCCCTCCCACAAAAGTATACTATTTAAACTTAATAAAGACTATCACTTTCCCCCTCAACTACCTTCCTTCATTTTCGCCTCTACTCCCCACGCGCCTCGTTCAGGGCCTTTTGGTCATGTTCGACGCCTGGCCATGATTCTTTACCCGCTCGCCGTTATTGACGGCCAGCTCCTACACTTCACCTCTACTAACGGGAGTGCTTTTAGCGGGATCCCACAAAGCCACTCAAACTACCTTCCTAACTTTCACCTCCTAACCTAAAATAAAAAAAAAAATAAAAAAAAATGTTTGTTGCAGCATATTACTATATGATAGTGTTTGATTAGTATTTATAACAAGATGAACTAATAAATATACATTTGTAGCATTAGAGATGTGACTTTATTCATTTGTACCATCCGGCATTATTATATATTGTGACTTTGTGGGTTCGTGAAATAAAAAGTCCAATTACACCACTCAACAATGTTCTTTATTTCCACCGACTTACAGTTAAACTCTTGCCAATTACACAGAATTTCGTGCTGCACACAGTTACAATTCACCAGTTCGTCCGTTACAATTTCACTTGTACTCGCGATTACATCAACTCCGATACTCATACACAGTTACGTACAGTCTTCCGTTGCACAATCTTCTCGTACATTAACACGTCACTGACTAACTCTTACACCAAGAACTGCGACTGTCTCCTCACTCACTAACTGACAAAACCAACTCAACTCCACTCTGTCTGTCTGTAACCCTCTTTATATAGGAATATCGCCGGCTTCTAGTGACCAGGGGAATGTTCCAGATTCCGTAATTTCGAGAAACAGGTGTAAGGAAACAGACGACACGAGAATGTTTTTTTCTCCCAACCGCCGCCTTGTCACCACAGACGAGGGGGAGGTGTGGCTCACACGGACCTCCCCCAACTCCCGCTCCCAGCTGCTTCACAGGGTGTTCCAGCGCTCGCGTTACAATATTAAGACCAGGTGCATTACATTTGGTCGTTCATTTGACATTCCTAGTCAAACCTTGTTCCAACATTTCTCATTTTTAAAAAAATTTTAACGCACCTGCATATTTTCCCGTAATGGCCCATTGGGAAAGAAAACTCGAAGATAAAAAGTTAACACTACGTTTAGTATAATAATTGACAACAGCACCTCTACAGGACTTACCTAGCAACAGGTGGAAGATGGAAGCTACTTCACAATAAGAAATGATTATATCCAATTCTAATTGTATTTCCTGTTGACTACCAAATGTTGCAGTTGTTACTTAACCGTTACCCAAGGTAATGGTTAGGTCCAGTAGACATCTAACCGGAGATCACAATACTGGGATTGTCTCTATTAACAGTTCAGTATTATATTGTCCTAAACATATACCACGTAACTACGCTGTCACTATATACACAACACTGACACTCTTAGCACACAGACTTATTGTAACATTAATAATTAAACTTCTGAATGAGAGTAAACAGCTGTGAAAGTGTTAACAAAAGACGGTTTTTCAAAGATGCAATGACAAGCAATGTTCTCTCCAAGTACGAGACACAAAACGTGGGTTATGTCTCAGTACATCAGCTCCAGGAATATAGTGAAGGAAAGGAAATTCAAATATAATATATGTAATTATTTTCCATATAAGTAGTGCTGGGTTATTATGTGGTTTTATTGAAAATGTTTGACTGTCATCCTAGAAAATACGTAAATTACATACACGTTTGTTATATAACTCACGTTCCAGTTTTGATTTTTGCTCCAAAATCTTTCTTTTAGATTCAGGTGATCCCAAAATATATATTTACACTACAATCTCCACATTGACATTTCGGGTATAATGCAGTTCCTCCTCTACCTTCTATGTATGTTCGTGGTAGAGAAGTATTATTTAGCAGTAAAAAGAAGCTGTATGGAGTTAATATTGTTACAAAGCCGCTGTTCAAATGTCCCGCGTGTTTGTTTAGTAATTGCGATCGCAGCGACATAGTGGAGATATCATGTAACACGAAGTACACGTAGGAGGTTTGAGATGACGCGCAGGTCGCAATTGTTATTTAAACGACAATAACTCTTGTCTATAAGGAGCTTTTTCAAATCATTTATATAATTATATTTCCTTTTAGTACAGAACAACTCCTGAATGTGTAGGGCAGCAGATTGCAGATATATTGCTTACAACAACTAATATAAAGAGAGAGAAGAGTTATGTTGCTTTGGGACGAAATTCTCCAGTAAATAGTATAAGTATAACAAATCAGTAGCCTTTGTTTATCCATTCTCTAAACCTCTGCCTTTTCTTTTGACTTTTTGCATATCTAGTTGCCAAACTTAGTATAAGGTCAGAGGTGCTTAGTGATTGCGGTCAGACTGACAAGTATTTAACGGAAATTATATGTTCTTTCACACTAGCCATGTTTAGGCTAAAGTATGGAAAGATTGAGTCAAACTGAAAAATTCAAATCATCTTTTGTTGTTTAGGATACACTTAGAGTGATTCCTGAC
This sequence comes from Mantis religiosa, assembly GCA_030765055.1. Taxonomy (NCBI): domain Eukaryota; kingdom Metazoa; phylum Arthropoda; class Insecta; order Mantodea; family Mantidae; genus Mantis; species Mantis religiosa. The sequence goes on from CM060952.1 coordinate 213,517,177, forward strand.
AGCGTTTTATCTTTTACTAATATTGAGTAAAGCAGATTTAACATATTTGTGATATTGCATGTATTACTGAACATTGTCAAGGCAAGCGAATGAATTTTGTTCGTTTTATGTTGCATATTTCTAACCTCTTTGACACCTAAAGGATTGAAAATAAAACTTGTACCAATAATCTTATTCCGAATAAAATTCCTGCAATATTTATCTCTAAACAGCTCTGTTGAAACAAGTTCTAGGAAACAAATAAACTGATGAGCAGTTGATAATGTGACATATCAAAACAAAGCATCTGACGACCCATAAACTGTCCCATGATGCACTAGGACAGTCCAGTGAATATCCTACAAAAATTCGGCAATTGTACTGCAAAGTAACATTTCTAATTATTAAATCCAAATTCAAATTGAGATCTTAGATATATTTCGATGCAATAATCCATTATTGCAGTTAAATTACTATCACATAAGATTTTATTCGTATTTGCAAAAGCTTAATAAATAATTCAAAACTTTTGTTTATAAAGTTGTAACTCTGTCCGACAATTTAGATTTTTGTATGTAATACAGCTTCACTTTATATTTTATATGTTTAGAGTAAACTCTAAAGCACCATCCTTACAGTATTTTGATAATGGCTTAATAACTAACACATATTGCTATATACCTAGTAACTACAACCAGCGCGTCATCTGTAGCCGCCTACGAGTACTTCGTGTTTCATGAAACTTCCACTGAGAGACGCTGTGGTCGCAGAGAAGCACCAAGCGCAAGAGACAGTTGAACGGGGTTTTTTACCGGATTATTCTTCACAGAGAATTTTTGTGTTAAATATTACTTTCCTAGGACGCAGCAGACAAGGAGAGTGCAGGAGTTCACCCTGGCAAGTGAACAGCTGGCCGACAAAACCTTGGTCGATCTCACACCCGAATTCCTATCCCGAGAAGCCACATACTCCGTCGACGGGGTACGGGACGCTGAGATACGACAGAGTCTAACACTCCAAGTTCTCTCCTTAATTAAACCATCATATAAGCCACAACCTAGAGAATACGTATGTCTGATTTGTACTAAAAGTACAGATGTTAAGGAAATACTAACGATGGCAGAAGATCTTTGGAGAGAATCTCTATTTGGCAGCAATCATTCAAGAAAGCTTGGAAACCAATGTTAAAAAAGTTTGAAACATATTGCATGTATTATCAGTAAAAACTCGTACTCTCAGTTGCTGCGAGTGATATATACTCAGGAGGATTACCAAAATACTTAGCTGAACAAATATAAATGATTGAAATGTCAATATCAACAAAGACATTAAATTGGTTTTACTTAAACAGGATTTTGCAGACTTTTGTTCCCTATCTCTGCAATTCTTGTGGGTGTATAGTGAAATTTTTATCTAAAGAGCTCCAATTTACTACTGCTGGCCTTTAAGAAGTGCGTTGCTTCAAAACAAGGCAACATTTTTCTAATGTTTTGGAAAAGATTCCTAATAAGTAAGACTATATAAATAGCAATTACAGCTGGCGCGTCATCTGTTAACGGTCTACGTGTACTTCATGTTTCTCGTAGACAATAATCATTTAAACTCAATGAAACTTTTAGTCTGTAAGCCGGGCCCCTTTGTACCGGCAATAGGCCAAGAAACAGAAAATAAAAACCTGAAACCTGAAATCCTGCTGCTAATCTATTAATTCCAATGCTAAGTGGGGTTTTGTGTTGTTAATGAACTTTTGCTCGCTATCAATTCAATGTGATGTACAGTTAAACAAACATTCGTTATTAAATAAGCGTCACTTTACAAGAGAAGCTGTGTAAGCATTTACTGTTTAGGTCTATCTTTGATATCGCTTACCGTTTAACAATTATTGTCCGAAAAAGATTTGGTATACGTAGAATCATAGCGAAAACATCTATTCGCCTGTAATATTGATTTCTTTAGATAAATTTTAAGGCATGTACATTAATTTTGTTCCTCTTATCTATGTCCTCCTTCACACATTTAGAATTAAGGTTTGTTTAGGATGCTGACATTTTGGCACAGGACAGTGCGAGGTTCTGTTGGTAAGTCAGACAAGTAGGCAGCAAAGAGTATCGGTGACAGTAGATTGCTTTCCGGAACTCAAGCCGTTATGGGTCTGACGGAGGAGAGGTTACCTTCCACCCGCACCCAGTAAGTTCCATCCCGCAGGAAACTACTAATCATGGAGAGGTATGGGGTGGGGAGGTGTGCTTCTTTGAGCTTTGTACAGTAAGCCCTGGTGCCACGTTGTGGCGAAGGCCTTGTCCACGTCCAGGAGTACCGCGACGGTTCTGAGGTTGTCCTGGAAACCCAGGGCAGCCTTCTCCACCAGTCGCAGCAGCTGCAAGGGCGTGGAGTGGCCTCGACGCAACCCAACCACAGGTCCCGCGTGTTTACTGAGTAATAGCGACTTCAGTGACACAGTGGAAGTCTCATGCAACACGAAGTACACGTAGTATGCTACAGATGACGCCTAGCTCCTAATTGTTGTATGTATATTAATAAAGCTGAGTTATTACGACTTTTCTCTAAAAGTTTAAAGCGATAATGTTCTGTTTTCATCTAATACATATCTTAAATATGTAGGAAAGCAGATTGCCGCTATGGTACATTCAGAAACTCATATATTGAAAGACAACAATTTTATTGTTTTGGAATGAAAGTCTACAAAACTTTTATAAGTTCTGTAGATTGAATGTTTTTTGCTTACTCGTTGATTCAAATGCTAACTCAACTTTTGTATTGTTTAAGAATTATTGCACACTATCAAATCAATGTATGAAGCTGTTATGTGCAGTTAAATAAACATTCGTTATTAAATAAGCGTCACTTTACAAGAGAAGACTTGTATGCATTTACTGTTTAGGTCTATCTTTGATATCGTTTGCCGTTTAACAATTATTGTGTGCAAGAGATTTGTCATACGTAGAATCATAATCGAAAACATCTCTCCCATGTAATATTGAAGTTTGGGATGACTTTTAAGGCAGATACATGAATTTTGTTCCTTTTATCTCTGTCCTCCTTCTACACATTACTGTGTGTAACTAGAAGTCTGTCATAATATTTTATATCCAATAAAAAACTTTAGACTGAATTAGTCATTTCCCAGAAGCAGAACAGTTAGCCGTCCAATTAGTGTTAATATACATTAGAATTAAGGTTTGTTTAGGATGCTGACAGCTGTCGGAACTGATGGCGGGGAAAGCGACACCTGAGCGCGTGTGATGGTTGTGCTAAAACTGTCTAAATTGTTGATATTTGTACTTGTACCACACAAGAACAGTCTTGAACGTTACTCTGTAAGACAATGTACAGATAAAACTGAGACAACAGCAGAGCGTAAATTTGTTCCTCATAATACTTCTGCCTTGGAGTTTGTCTTAGAAGTTCGGGATTAGGAATAGGCAAGAGAAATCTATTATACTGTTTGGTATTAAACGTATTAGTTTACTGAACGAATTTCCTGAACTTACAAATAATAGAAGAATGTTTAAAACGTCTACTTTCTCTGTATACCGTATGAGATCACCAAGAACAAAACAGAATCTGCTCTCAAAACCAACAAATGCAGAACGTTATATACATTTATAAAAGTTTAGAATGATCAGTTTTTCTTTATCTTAAGGAATGTAGTAGTTGTAGTTCTCTTTATATTCAAAATATTCTCACATCACACACAATTCCCTTGCTTGTGCACTATGCTGTGTTTCAAATTGGATGCGCTACAAGGTGAGCGACCAGTCCGAGTCCTGCGGTGTTGTCGTATTGCAGTCCCTCTAAGTGTGTCCTTTTTTTTTTTTTTTGTAATTTACGTCCTCCGACGTAATGATCCCCAAATGAGCCCAGGGTCCATAGAGCTTATATTTACCTGACATTCGTCTTTCAGGATAAGGGAAAACCCCGGAAAAACCTTATCCAGGTAACTCACTCTGTCCGAGTTTAGAACTCGGGACCTTTTGAACGTGAGGCAGACATGCTACCACTACGCTACCGAGACGGGCCTCTCTAAGTGATGTGTGACGAGCGCCAAACTAATCAGTCTCTAATAAATACTACTCCCGCTAAGACAAAAATTCAGATTTTGCAAAAACTGATCCATGAGGGCGGAGACAGTAATGTATTTAACATAAGCGTAAAAAACCCATATTTTTAGGTCAAATAGTTTTCCTAATACAAATAAATTAATTAGATACCATTATATTATAACAATGCATTGCGGCGTAAGCACTGTAATGAATATCATTATTGGTTGTCATGTATTTGTGAACGTATATTTCAAATTTCTCAGAACTGAAACGTAAACATTTGACATGTCGTGATAAAAGAAATGTGTACTTTGAATAAGCCAAGGTGTTTGTTAAATTCGATGAGAGGAAACAAAACACTTCTTGCTATTCTGGCACAACGTGTCTGGTCACATTATATCTTTGTTTATGAATGATTCGTAATCTCTATTTACTCTAGAGAGTTCAATGCAGCGTTATTCAGTTACTCTTCCATGAAAAAGTGTATCAGCTGCATCAATGAGACGTGATCCACTGCCCCACTGCTTACTGCTGCTAGAACAATCCAATAGAGTTAATGTGGGCTCAAATTATGTTGCAAATAGAAATAATATTTTTAAACTGACAGACGTTGAACGACTAATTCACGAAGAAATTGACAAAGACGACAGCAAGACTGGGAAAACTGCGTGAGACAGATAAACTACAAGAGGACGACTTTTTGAAAGAAATAGCACGTAACGAGATTTTGGAACCTATCATCATAAATTTGCAGTACTCAGACGATGAAGACAATGACATTGACGAATTATCTCTTAACGTAAGTAACATTCACAGCTATACGGATGTACCGCTGGTATTTTCGTTGGATTAGGAAAATATATCATTCATAAACTATAATTAAATTTAAAGTAAATACGGGGTGCGTCCAGAAAGTAAGCTCTGTTTGGCAATAAAATTAAATTGTGTACAGGTACAGAAAAAATATTTATTTAACAAAATTCAATAACTCTTAACGTACTATTCCACATAACTGTCGAAATTTTTCAGGCATGTGTCATAGCGAGGCACAAGTTTATGTATAGCTTCTTCATAGAAGTTTGCCGCCTGTGTCTTCAACCAGTTGGAAACATTTTCTTTTAGCTCTTCGTCATTGTTGAAGTGTTGACCGCCAAGGAAAGATTTGAGATGCAAAAACAGATGAAAGTCGCTAGAAGCAAGGTCAGGGCTGTACGAGAGGTGGTCAAACACGTCCGGCCAAATCCCTGAAGGATCTTTTTCGTCACATTTGCAGTGTGTGGTCGTGCGTTGTCGTGAAGATACACAAAAGCTTTTCACATCGCAAATTTGCCGATAAATTTCAATTGGTTTCACTTTCCTAGCATTCAGAAAACGAATCACAGATCTGATTTCACAAGCGGCGGGATTTTCAATCAACACCGACATTGTAAACAAGCACAACAAAGCGTACGTGGCTGACAGCGATCTCACAATGGCACACGTTTCTTCTCCTTGATACAAAGCCCCTACCGCGCATGTGCGGAATTGCGATCCAAGCGCTGAAGCGGAGATAAATTAAAACAGAGCTTACTTTCTGGACGCCCCTTGTATTTTTAACATTTGCGTACTATACGAATATACATGATGCAATTGTTATTTCAACAGCTGCATTGTTATAAAACTTTGGAAAATTCAGTTTGGGTTCCCTTACGTCTAGCGCCACGAACACTCGCAAGTGAGAGAGAGAGAGAGAGAGAGAGAGAGAGAGAGAGAGAGAGAGAGAGAGAGAGAGAGAGAGAGAGAGAGAAATATAAAAAGAGTGGGGATAACGAGGAGGCAACGCTGAAGGCTGTAACGTATCTATTTCGCTACAGCCGAGAACTCTTCCCATTTGAAACAGATAATAACAGATATTCCAACTTGTGCCTCATCTCTTAACGGAGTACGTATACCTCGTGTTTGATGAGACCTTCACTGTGTGTCGCTGTTCTCACCGGAAACACTTAAGTTGGTAATGTTGTATCTCTGATGTTATTAAATATCTTAGTACGAGAAGATCAGATATTTAAAACAACTTTTGATTACTATTAATTAAGCTAGTTCACAGAATTAAGCATAAAAAATTAATTAGGTTATATTCATTAGTTGATATTTTTAACAATGATGTCAGTATAACCTTTATGTTTGTCAATGTTTGGTTTGTATTAAATCAATCCGAGAACGGAGAAAAGCCAAGCGATATTGTTCACCAAGCGCCGCTTTCCCGCCAACTTCCCCACGTTTACCTACTTCGGGCAAGGGATCAGGTGGGAGAATTCAATCAAGTACTTGGGAGTCAAGCTGGACAAGGGCCTAACTATTCGGGAGCACATCCGGGAGCAAGCTCATCGGTCGTGTGGTGCCGTGGCATCACTATACCCTGTGCTTAGGTCTGCGATGTCTGTTTCCCTAAAGTTGCGCCTCTTTATGGCTCTGGTCCTCCCTATCATGCGAAGTCTGGGGTATGACCGCAGGCTCACACCAACGTGCACAGAATAAATGTCTTCGGATTATTTATTCTGTTTGTACAAGGTTCCCCGTGAGTCTTCTTCACGAGGCTTTATCCCTCCGATATGTGGAGGATGAAATTAGGCGCCGGGAGACAAAATTCTTCGAGAGCTTGCATCAATATCAGAGCGCCCTCGTCAAATCCCTTGGGGCTTATGTACCTCGTAAGCGTCGCTTAAAGCGATACCGGTTACCCCGCATGTCTTGCGGTCGTTACCGGTAACCACGTGATCTCCATTCCAGCCTAAACTAAATTTCAGCTAATCCAAAATTGTTATTATGGAATATTCAAAATTATACATATCTTCTTCCTAGTTTATTAACTAATCCACCAGCGGTGCACGCTGTCTGTAGCACCCGGTTCATCATTCCCTGAGGAGCAACAAGCTACCTCCCTTCACTACCCCCACTTAATCTACACCCGTCATTCTGCAACACCCACATCCCGCCACAACGAGGTAAAGCTCTTCCCAGAGCAGGTACACGATTTGACCACCCTTCGGGCTGTTCCAAACAGCCCGCCAGCATGGAGTTGAGTTGAGTTGATCCGAGTACATTTATTATTACAGAATTGCTTTGACTATTTAATGTAAAGTATTGGAGAGAAAGATCCGATTTGATTTTAACTAAATATTAAAAAATTGTAGTTATAAGTATATTAACTTATTTTATATTCTTAAATTCGCTGAAATTAATTTACTTATTATTGACAACTAATTTTATTGATATTTTATGTATTTTGTATCATTTTATACATTTTATATATGTTTATATTACATATTTGGTTGGAGATACCTTACACAGATAGGAGCTGAGATTAATATGTTTATGTTAAGTAACACTTTAATTATTTATTTATCTATAGGCTATTGTGAGTATTTTTATTAATATTATATTGATTACCTTTAAATTTGTTCATTTTGTATTAAAATGATGATTTACTTTTACATTTTGACTACTAATTTCTGTTTTAACAATATTTATACCAAGATTAGGAACTGACTTTGAGTGTTATTTACAAAATATTCATTGTTTTATAAACTGTAAAGTATAATGACGGGAATCTTCACGATGGTTACTGCTGATTTGACTTTTTGTTATTTTATATTATGCCTTACAGTTCACATAAAGAGTCCTTGGTTATGACGTGATTTTCATCAAAATAATACAAGTTTATTATTTAATACACGTTCTAGATTTGAAGTTTGCTCAAAAAGCTCTTTTACTTTCAAGAGATCTCAAAAAATATATGCTAGCAGTACAGTCTCGACATTGAATTATTGATATAATATAATTTCTCCTCCATCTCATATTTATGTTCGTGGTAGAGAAAGTATCTGTGTTCTTAAAGTTAAGAAGTACTGCAGTTTTTAGAATTGTTGCCACCACAGCGACACAGTGGAAGTGACGTGTAACACGATGTAGTCGTATTACACAAGAGATGGCGCCCAAGTAGTAATAGCTAAGGATACATCAATATGTCTTTGTTATTAAACATTCTCTCCATATATATTAGAATAGTGATGTTTAATTTTGATGTAGATCCTGGCCAAAGTGTGAATGCCACTAACTGAAGCTATACTGCTTACAAATGTTAATATAAACTAACAACATATATCGTACCTTGGAGCAAAAGTCCGTAGGATGTTGTTTTGGATAAGTCCAAAAGTTTCAGCTCGTTTCTTGCCGCATATTACCATAAGACAGTATTTGCTAGCAATTATAACAAGATGAACTAATAAATATACATTTGTATCATTAGGGATGTGACTTTATTCATTTGTACCATCCGGCATTATAACATTTTAAGGACAGGTGTATTATATTTGGTCGTACATTTGGCATCGCTACTTGTTAAAACTTGTTCCAACATTTCTTATTTTAAAAGAAATTTTCAACCGACCCGCATATTTTCCCGTAATGGCCCATTGTGAAAAAGAACTGGAAGATAAAAAGTTAACACTACATGTAGTATAATAATTGACAACAGCGCCTCTACAGGACTTACCTAGCAACAGGTGGAAGATGGGAGCTAATTCGCAATAAGAAATGATTATTTACAATTCTAATAGCATTTGCTGTCGACTACCAAATGTTGCAGCTGTTACTTAACCGTTACCCATGGTAATGGTTTGGTCCAGTTAACATCTAACCGGAGATCACAATACTGGGATTGTCTCTATTAACAGTTCAGTATTATTTTGTCCTAAACATATACCGCGTGACTCAGCTGTAGCTATATACACAACACTGATCCTCTTAGCAAACAGACTTATTGTAACATTAATAATTAAACTCCTGAATGAGAGTAAGCAGCTGTGAAAGTCTTAACAAAAGACGGTTTTTCATAGATACAATGACAGAGCAATGTTCTCTCCAAGTACGAGACACAAAACGTGGGTTATGTCTCAGTACATTGGCTCCAGGAATATATTGAAGGAAAGGAAATTCAAATATAATATATCTAATTATTTTCCATATAAGTGGTACTGGGTTATTATGTGGTTTTATTGAAAATGCTTGACTGTCATCCTATAACATACTTAAATTATATATAAGTTTGGTATATAACTCACGTTCCAGTTTTGATTTTTGCTAGAAAAGCTTTCTTTTATATTCAGGTGATCCCAAAATGTATATTTACACTACAATCTCGACATTGACTTTTCGGGTATAATGCAGTTCCTCCTCTACCTTCTATGTATGTTCGTGGTACAGAAGTATTATTTAGCAGTAAAAAGAAGCTGTATGGAGTTAATATTGTTACAAAGCCGCTGTTCAAATGTCCCGCATGTTTGCTGAGTAATTGCGATCACAGCGACATAGTGGAGATATCATGTAACATGAAGTACACGTAGGATGCTTGAGATGACCCGCAGGTCGTAATTGTTATGTAAATGACAACAACTCTTGTCTATTAAGGATGTTTTTCAAACTATTTAGAGAATTATATTTCCTTTTGGTACAGAACAGCTCCTGAATGTGTAGGGCAGCAGATTGCAGATATATTGCTGGCAAGAACTAATATAAGGAGAGAGAAGAGTTATGTTGTTTTGGGACGAAATTCTCCAGAAGATTGTATAACTATAACAAATCAGTAGCCTTTGTTTATCAATTTTTTAAGCTACGAGAGAGTTTATTACAATTTTTGCATATCTAGTACCGATTCGGATTGAAAATGAAACTTGTACCAATAATCTTATTCCGTATAAAAATCTTGCAATATTTATCCCTAAGCATCTCCTTGAAAGTTCTATGAAACAAACTGATGAAGAGTTGATAATGTGCCATATCAAAAAAAAAACATCTGACGGCCCATATAGTGTCCCATGATGCACTAGGACAGTCCAACAAAAATTCGGCAATTGAACTGCAAATAACATTTGTAATTAATAAATTAAAATTGAGATCTTAGATATATTTCGAAGCAATAATCCATTTTTGCAGTTAAATTACTACTAAATAAGATTTTATTCGAATTTGCAAGATCTTAATAAATAATTGTAAACTTTTGTTTATAAAGCTGTAATTCTGTCTGAGAATTTAGATTTTTGTATGTAGTACAGCTTCACTTGATATTTTATATATTTAGAGTAAACTCTAAAGCAAAACAAAAGACCATCATTCCAGTATTTTGATAAACGCTTAATAACTAACACATATTGCTATATACCTAGTAACTACAACCAGCGCGTCATCTGTAGCCGCCTACGAGTACTTCGTGTTTCATGAAACTTCCACTGAGAGACGCTGTGATCGCAGAGAATCACCAAGCGCAAGGGACAGTTGAAAGGGGTTTTTTTACCCGATTTTTCTTCACAGAGAATTTTAGTGTTAATTGTTACTTTCCGTACCACCTACATAAACAGGTAGAAGAAGAACTAATGCTAGTGTTTGCGCCATTATCGTTATTTGTTCCGGCGGGCGCATGAAAATTTCACTTGGCGCCGGTTATGCGGTCAGCTGATCATGTGACTCGCCAGTGCGCAAAAAAAGAGGCTTCCTCTTTATAGTTACAGACATGTTGAGACATGTGATGTGCTTCGTTGTGTGGCTGCATGCAGTTGTTGTTGCAATGAAAGTACCGTTTTAGTTTATCTCAAGTATTAAATGTATTGTTTCTTTGGAGGATTACATGAGGCTGCAGTGAAATCTATGAAATATCATCTTCGCAGAGTAATGGATACACAAGTACTGACCTATGAACAATTAACCACATTACTAATTCAAATTGAGGCTTGCTGGAACTCCCGTCCATTGCTACGCCTTACTGATGATCCTTTTGATACTTCCTACCTTTCTCCAGGTCATTTCCTCATTGGAGAACCATTGACTTCCATACCATCACCTTGTTCTGACAATCTGAATCAGTTACAGACATGGCAACAGCTCCAAGATCGTCTACAACATCTGTGGCAGCGGTGGTCAACCGACTATCTACATTCACTCCACCAGAGGCAAAAGTGGTCCAGTTCCAGTGGATATCTTAAGGCAGACACCATGGTCCTGCTAATGGAAGACAATTCATCTCCTCTGCATTGGGAACTTGGAATCATCACTGAGACTCATCCTGGTGGTAAGGGTTTAGTGCGGGTAGCTACCGTGGGAACTTCTAAGGGTGAATATAGGCGTCCCATTGTGAAACTGTGTCCTCTGCCAGTTCAAGAACAACAGTGATATTTTTCAAAGTGTGTCTATGTTAAATTAAAAGACTGTTCAGTTTCTTGGCCCCAATATGTTTGCGCCATTATCGTCATTTGTTCCGGCGGGCGCATGAATATTTCACTTGGCGCCGGTTATGCGGCCAGCTGATCATGTGACTCGCCAGCGCGCAAGAAAAGAGGTTCTTCTTCCTTTATAGTTACAGATATGTTGAGTCATGTGCTGTGCTTCGTTGTGTGGCTGCGTGCAGCTGTTGTATCTAATTCTACGAACCAACAGAGTAACAATATTTTAGTACGTTTGTCTAAAATAAAATTTGAATTCTAATAATTAAACTAATTAAACAGAATTAAGTGCAGCAGATATACAATTTGTAAACAAGATTGTAAATAATTATTGATAGTAAATGTTAACAAAACAATTGATTGCGTTGATATTAGTGAGATTGATTTTATTTATTTTCCTTATAGTTAGAGCAGATCTTTAATTTGTTAGAGAGAGAAGTGTTAGGATATATCCATTTACGTAAATGACGTAATAAGTTTGGAGTTTACAGACCTTTAGTAATTATATTAACTTATTTTGTAAAGAAAATTTAAATCTTTAATTTGGAATTATTTGTTATATTATGCACAAAATAAGAACTCTCGGTGAAGTTAGATATTGAATTTTGGATATAAGACAATTCCTCCTCTACGTGCTATGTATGTTCGTGGTACTGAAAGTATTATTTTAACTCTAAAATAAAGCCCCCGCCCCAAAGAAAGCAATACAAACCTGCAGTCATAATGTCCCACGTGTTTGTTGATTGTTTGCGATCACAGCGACACAGTGGAAGTCTCGTAAAACAAGAAGTACACGTAGGATGTTCTAGATGTCGCGTAAGTTTTAATTGCTATGTATATATCAATGTGTCTTTGTTATTATAAAAGTTTTGGAAAGGGTATGATATAGTTGCTTAGCTTTGGTGTAAAACAGATCTATAATGTCAATGATAGTAAACTGTAACTGGACTGCGTTCACAATTTAATATAGACGAACAAGAACTATTCCGTTTCAGAACAAAGTACTGCAGAAACTTGTATAACTTTACAAAATTCAGTGAGTGTGTGCTTCTGAATTCCGATTCTTCATAGTCAATGACTTATTTAGTACACTTGTATTACAATTTGTCCTTTGTTGTACAGACTGAGGTAAAGATATTTTCGTTGATACATCCAATGTGTTGCAAATGTATGAAATCTTATGAATTTGATAATCCGGATCTTCCTCTAACATCAACTTTAACTGCGTGCAGACCTGCAAGCGAATGTACTTTATTTCGCGAATCAACAGTTTGGGAACCCATCGCGCACAAACGCGTCTCATGTGTAATGTTTCTCTCACCAACGTGTTGGTGTCACGTTAGTTTTAGTATTTCTGAAAGTGATCTTAAGGTAATTCGTTGATAATCTCGCACAATGGCACATCACATTTCTGATGAATTTTGAGACAGGTACATGATATTTCTTTGTTTTATTTTATATATCTATGTTTTAGTTCACACATATATCGTATCAGCCACAATCTTTGACTAATCTGTATATTTTCCTTAATGTCCCAAAAGAACAAATGAAACTAGAGGCGGAATAAGCAAACCTCTAATTAGGGTTAGTATAACTGGCAACAGCGCCTCTATAGGACTTATCCAGTAACGAGCGAGAGATGTAACCTATTTCTCAATAAGTGAAGTCTAGTTATATATCCTAACGACTACCAAATTTATTTATTAAATGTTGTATTTATTTACTTGTTTGCTTATTTACCATTATTGTTAACTGTTATATCTCTTTGTAGTAACTTCAATTATTGCTTTATCTTTAATATACAAGGAATTGTATTACTTTCTATTTATATTTCAGAATTAATTTGTTATTTTTAATTAAAATACGTGTACTGTATAACTTGGTACATGTGTGAGCTCATGTTAAGAGGTTATGTATTGTTACTAGTATTTAATAGTAATTACAATGGTTTTAATATATTTTGATTGTCTATTGAACTGGTAGGAGCTGAGATAAATATGTTTACGTCAAGTAACACTTTAACTAATTACTTATCTGTAGGCTCTTGTCATGATTATTTGTTATTAACTAGGCCAGGAAGTTGTTGACCTACAAATTCTCTAAATATGAGCTATAAATGACATTAAAATATACAAAATGCACATAAAATACCAAAACGGCCTAAATAATTAACAATTTCTTTCATAATAGTAATTTAATAACTGTCACAAACAAATAATGAATATATGGTTCGAATAACCAAATTTTAAAATTAACTTTATTAAGTAAATAATGCAATTATTGCTGCTAAATAATAAAAAAGCTCAAAATTCATCAGGTCATTTACAATTTTATAAAATATTTGTTTCCGCCAAACTCTGAAACATAATGTTTCAAACGTGACGCAGTTGACTGTTTTTGTTTCGGCATTTCAATTCCACAACACAACAAATGTACACACCTCACAAACTACTGTCCTTACTGCGACACTTCTAGCTCCTGAGATCCACACGTATTTCATGATGTAATCGGCGAGTCCTCGAATTGATGCGTCATAAATTGACCAACACTGTTAGGACACTGACTTGTGTTAATTACATACTTACCACAATGACATAGTTACTATTTCATAAAAGATTATCAGATAAATTAACTTTTTAACACAGATTATTTAAACAAAAAAAAAAGCTCATGGGTCAGGGTCAGGTCGGCCACGGGAATCGAACCTACGCCTCCCGAATGCGGACTACAGATGAAAATGTCCAATAAATTCGTGAAAAGGCAAAAAATGACCCGAAAATGCATCTAAAAGTTAAGAAACACTTTATTATAAAAATGTGTAAAAAATACATTTTGATGATGTACAAAAACCATATAGATATATGTAACGTATTTGTTCTAGAACGTAATTAATCTCCAATAAGCATCGTCTGTGACTACTCACAAACAACAGATGACTTTTCATCAAAATGCGGGCCCTTGTCGTTAATATTACATTGATTAACTTTAAATTTGTTTATTTTGTATTAACTTGGTTTTAGTTTACTTAATTAGTTTAAAACAAAATTATGGTTTTAGTGTTAGGTCATGATATATTTGTCTTTTGTTTTATTAGTTATGTATCACGAGATGTTACTGTCAATTATTTATTTTAGGCTTTTATATTTGTTTTGTTAATTATCTATTTAAATATTAGTTGTAAATTACTTAGTACTTCATTTGTTTGAGATGATTCTTATTGTTTAGTTCTTTATTACTGGAATATAACAATCTTATAATGTCGAAATATTAACTCAAGTAGGAGATGTAGCTATTTTATAAATTAAATTATATTTATTATTTATAGTAAATGGTTATGATTTATGTTTAATTTCATTATTAGTTGTAGTAGCGCTCAACTCGGACCACAGTTCTATGTTAGGCTTTAGACTGTGTAGCGTGTTGGCGACTACAGCGACACAGAGCGGACGTCTCGTCTAAATGTAAGAAGTTACAGATCTCGCGGAGTTTGTATATCAATATGTCTTAGTTGTTAACAAAATGTAAACTCAAGATGTACATTTCATTTGTCAGAAACCTATTCTAAAATTGGGATTTAATTAAAATCTTTGAAGCATTCTCTTTACAAAATCAAAATTATAGGTAAAGTTGTTATATAAATATTACTGGGATATTGTTGAAAATGTGCGTCTGTGATCCTTGAAATGTTCAAGTTATATACAAGTTTGGTATTTAAGCGACTTTCTAGTTTTATATTTGGATAGAAAGACCGTCTTTTAGAAACTGGTGCTCTCAAATTATATATAGTTACAGTACAATCTCAACATAGAATTTCTCGATATAATACTATTCCTCCTCTACCTATTTCGCGATACAGAAATTATTATTTAACTGTAAAATAAAGCCCAGACGGTATAAACTTGCAGTTGTAATGTCCCGCTGTTTGTTGATTGATGGCGATCACAGCGACACAGATTGGAAGTCTCGTAAAACAACAAGTACACGTAGGATGTTGTAGATGTCGCGCATGTTGTAATTGCTGTGTATATGTCAATGTGTCTTTGCTATTCAGAAATTTATGCAAAAGGTTAGAGCAATACGTCTCGGTTTTGGTGAGAAACATATCGCAAATGTCAATGATTGTAAATTGTGAATAAATTTTATATTAAACTTCATATAGATCAAAAAGTACTGATGTGTATCGGAATACTTACCTTCTAAAGGTTATATAAGGCTACAAAATGCAATAAATTTTGTGTTTTTCCCTTGAATTTAATACACATTCTAAATTAAACTCTTCCTGAAAATTATCACACCAGCGGTGCTAACATAGCGTGCACCCGAGTTGGCTACCATGAGGAGCTACGGCTACCTCCCTTCTTTTCATCTACATTATCTTAAACCACCAACCTGCAAAACCTCACATTTCCTGTCATTAGGTGGGTAAGTCCGTGTAGTACACACATCGTGCTGACCCTCAGTCAGCCGCCAGCTGCTTGAATGAATGAATTTTAATCATATATTTATTTAATTCCACAATAATGTAATTCATATTTACCATTATCTTAAAGGATTTTGTATTTGTGATTAAAGATTTTCTTAAGAAATAATTTAACAAGTGACTTAAAGTACTTACGTGTCACCAGTAACGTAGTTGTCGCATGTCTATATGATAATTGTTTACCGGAAAAATACGAGTCTTTTGTCATGGTAGCTCAGTGGTTAAGAGATCGGGAGATACGTGGTTCAAATACTGGCTACGGCATTGAATTTGTCAGTCTGCCTCTACCTTTTAAGTACTTTTAGTACAATCGCGCCAAGGCTTTTTATAAAAAGTATATTTTATTCACAGGACTTCAAAATATGCATTTCCACTAAAATCTAGATATTGAGTTTATGTCTGTAACACAATAAATTTACAACTAGAACTCAATATCGACTTGCATTTCTTTAAGCTATAAATATCTACTGAAAAATTCAAGTAAATATCAGAAATGGTTGACTACACAAAAAATATATCAGACACAAATTGTCTGTTTTTACAAGATCAACTTTATATATGTAGTAAAGTAAAGTATCACATATTGGGACAATACGCGTCAAATACGCTGAGGAAATGTGCGATAAACTGTCCATCAGTGTACGAGAAGAAGTTTTATCAGTCATGGAGTTGGCTAGAGGGGGGAGGGTAGACAACATGGCTCGGTCGCAATAGAAGCTCACTACATTACCAAAGAAATCCTTAGTTACAAAAGGTGCACGAGGAGCGCTCTATGCGGCTTCAACCTTGGAGTTGGTAATCTCGTATTAATCTGTGGTTCTGAGTAAGGAGACTTGAGCGAGAACAAGTCTTTCGGATGCTCCCGCACGGTGGACAGAGCGCCATGGTCCACTGAACGGATTTACCCGTGCGGTTTTAGGCATTTTGTCTTTTGTAAGATGATGGACATCATTCGACCTCTGCTAGTGCTCCTGGCGGCGGGATGACTGTCCAGGATGGAAGCCAGTGCCCGATGCCGCCACGACAGGAACGACCTGCTGGCACGGTCCGTCCAGTGTGGCGGGGTCAGAAGCGGGATGTCGGGTAGCTGGGGAACATTTAGGATGGCGTCGTGTTCTGGTCACACGGGTGGGACTCGACTGGCGGAGGTCAGTCTACAGGTCAAATCCAGCCCCAGTATGGCCGGGACAAACGCAGTTTGGCAGTGAAGGGACGAAAGGCTGGACTCACCGCCCAAGGGCGTCCTTGGGCGATAGAGTATTTGTTATTAATATTACACTGATTATCTTTACATTTGTTCATTTTGTATTAATTTGATTAATTTCCTTTTAAATCTTTATTACTAATTTCTGTTTTAACAATATTTATACCAAAATCAATAATATTTAGTAACTTAATTTAAATTATTAGGACTATTTTTGTCGAAAACAAATTTTTCTAAAAGTTTCCGTTTAAAGGGTATTTGGTCATGACGTGATCTTCATCAAAATCTTAGGCTTCATCCTTGGAAATTCTGACGTTATATACAAGTTTATTATTTAACAAACTTTTTAGTTCTGAATTTTGCTCAAAAAGTTCTTTTACTGTCAGGTGATCCTAAAATATATATTTGCAATACAATCTCCATTTTTAATATGGAAAATAATAAAATTTCTCCTCTACCTCATATGTATGTTCGTGGTACAGAAAGTATATGTTGTCTTAAAGTTAAAGTTAAGAAGTACTGCAGTTTTCAGAATTGCTGCGACCACAGCTACACACAGTGGAAGTGGCGTGTAACACGATGTCCTCGTATTACACAAGAGATGTCGCCCAAGTAGCAATAGCTAAGTATATATCAATATTTCTTAGTTATTAAACATTCTCTCCATATATATTAGAATAATGAGGTTTAGTTTTGATGTAGATCTTGGCCAAAGTGTGAATGTCACTACTTAAAGCTATATCGCTTACAAGTTTTAATATAAACTAACAACATATATCGTACCTTGGAGCAAAAGTCTGTAGAATGTTGTATAACTCCAACAGTTTCAGTTTGTTTGTTGCACGGTCTCGACTCTCATTCGACGCTTGTCACTCGAATGCTCGGCATCGCCCGTCTCGAGTTCTTTCAGTGCAGTCCATTCGTCGAGAGAAGCAGCATTCTAGACCGGTTGCGCCAGTTCTTCAGGGCACGAGCACGTGGACTGTAAAACGCGTGCTCTGGAGTGTGCCCATAAAGGAAGCAGCAGCCCGGCGAAGCAGCGCATTCTCTCTACGCAGCGTAGCCTGCGCAACAGCCTTCTTCTGCAGGCACAGCAGCGCCTGCCCTCTTCCAGCCAGCAGAGCCTTCTCCTGCACTGGCAAGCAGCAGCAGCCCAGCCAACCCTCTCCTAGCAGACTTGCTAGAGCTAACGCGGCGAGCAGCAACTCCAGAGTCCAGAGGAACACAGTACTTGGGACCGACAGACAGACAGACGAAACTGCAGGCCCACAAGGTCAAAGCCAAGGGTCCCGACTTAGGTTGGGACCCGGGGTCCGCCCCAATCGGCGCGTGTAACAGCGCTCGACCCTCTGTGGGGAGCCGGATGGCACCTGCTACAGACTCAGACAAGCCAAGTACCAGCCGCCAGGTAAGTCCTGACGAGATGACTAGTAGAACCTCTGCATCCTCATCCTCTTCCGGCCCACGGGTGAACCTCGTGAAGGCCAAGGCCCAGGCACAAAAGAAACAGAAGAAGGCCTCCCGCCTTCTTAACCAAGGGATAGCTGTCCCGATCTCTCCAGTCCCCAAACCAGGGAGCTCCAACACCATCACTCCCCTCCAGGGTGTCACAACTCCCCTACCGGAGAGCGACACAGACGCCGAAGGCTTTGTCACCGTGCAGGGAAGGCGCAAGAGGCCCTCCGGTTCGAAGCCGGAGGGTGCTGCTCCCGGCACCCCTGCAGTGCATGCGGACGCCAAGAGCTCCCGCACACAAAAGGCGGCCAGAATCCCGCCAATTGTGTCGGACCCGTTCCCCAACCACATAAAGGTTATGAGGGAACTGAGGGCCAAGCTCCAGGCTAGCTTCCAGGCCACCCGTTTTCCAAGTCGGGTGATCCTAAAGACCACGACCCCGGAGGACCATGAAGCCGCCAGGGGGGTGCTGCGCGAAGCGGGGATAGAATTCCACACGTTCTCGCTGCAGCGACCTAACCTGGTGCGCAGAGTCATCCGAGGTCTCGGATCTGACACCGACCCAGAGGACATAAAGGTGGGCCTGGCGGAAGAACACGGCATTACGCCGCGTACCGTGGTCCAGCTGACCAAGCAAGTCCGCGAGGAAGGCAAGGAGCCCGTAAGGACTCCGATGCCACTATTCCTCGTAATAGTGGAGAAGGAGGGCGAAGGTCTTCCCAAAATTGATGAGGTGTCCCACCTCTACAACACCAAGATCAGAATCGAACCGTACCATGGCAGAGAGGGGCCAGCCCAATGCTACAGGTGCTTGGGCTTCCACCACTCGAGCCATGCGTGCGAGAGGAAGACCGCCTGCATACGATGTTCAGGCCCTCACCACGTCAACGAATGCCCGAACCCCAGAGAGGAGAAAAAGTGCGCCAACTGCCGAGAGGCCCACATAGGCATCTACGGCGGCTGTCCCGCTAGACTGCGAATAGTGCAGGCAAGACAGGGCAGGAACGCAAACAGGGAGCCAGCACAAGTTCGGCCTGGAGTCAGTTTTGCCCAGGCGCTGCGCAAGCAGGAACAGCTGCTGCAGCAGGCCGAGGCAAGCCAGATTCCGGCAGCGACCCAGCCAGTAAGCTCTGGAACTACCGCCAAACAACCACCAGCTGCATCTGCAGCAAAGCCACAGCGGCCTCCTCGCCAGAAGAAGGCCACCGCAGCCCGGCGGGAGAAACCGCCGGCAACTGCGGCAGCAACGGCCGGGCAACCAGCCCAAGAACCTGCGGGGAGACAGAGCGGCCCTGCTGCCACTGCTCTCCCCCCTCCACCAGCTCCAGCTACAGTGGCTTCAACAGCCAATGAGGGAGAGGCACCCCTCGCTACAACACCTGCGCCGATTTGGGACACTGGCGTCTCAAACGAGGACTTAGCGGAGTTCCATGAGCTTTCTGCCTGGTTCGCCGAACTGATTCATCGCTCCCTCCCCATTCTGAGGCGCTGCAGGGAGCAACTGACAGATCCCCGCATCCCTGCTCTGCAAAAGCACAGCATTGTGCAACAGACTGCACGGCTCCTCTTCCCTGACTCCAGCTCGTAAATGGCGTTGAGAAGAACTCAGCGAACATTGAGAGCCGCGTTCTGGAACGCAAACGGAGTCCGGGAACAGAGACCGGGCATCTTGGAGTTTGTAAGTGACCACGGGATTGACCTCCTTATGGTATGCGAAACGCATCTGCATGCTGGTATACAATTTAACCTGCCAAGTTACGCCGTCCACCGAGCCGATAGAGTCGGCCGGCGGGGCGGCGGTACAGCTATATTCATCAAAAATCACATCACCCATACTCCCATTACCATCCCCCCGCTTCAACACTTGGAGGCGACCGCCATAAGGCTCTCCTTGGGCGGTTCAGACCTAGTGCTTGTGGCGGTGTATGACCCGCCCAACCATCCCTTCTATGAAGCGGATTACAGGGCACTCCTAAACCTAGACCACCGAGTGTGCATAGCCGGTGACTTCAATGCCAAACACCCAGGATGGAACAGCCGAACCCAGAATGATAGGGGAAGGAGCATCTACCGCTTCATCTGCGGAGACCCAACCCTTCATGCGCATGGCCCGCGGGGTCCAACGCACTTCCCGCCTCGTGGCAGGGCGGACGTCATAGATTTCGCAATCACCAAGAACATTCCATTTCATCTGGACCTCACGGCGGTGAATGCTCTGGATTCTGACCACAACCCAGTTGTGATCAGTTCAGACGTTACCGTCGCAGCTCTGGCAACGGCTGACTGGGTGGTTGAAGTCGACTGGGATGCCGCCATTCTTCACATCCAAAACTCCGTGGAAGCCTGCCCTCGAATCGACTCTGTGGAGTCACTCGAGGCGGCAGCCAGGGAGTTCTCCACATCCATCCTCAACGCGGTACGTGCTCACACACACCGCATCCCAATAGACACGCCAAACCCCACAGATATCCCAGGACCCATCAAACAACTCATAAGGGCTAAAAACGCCGTAAGAAAGCTGTGGCAGAGATTTCGCCATCCCAGGATAGGAGAAGTACACCAGAGGTTCAAATCCCTGGCAAGACGACTCCTAAGAGCACACCGCAAAGAGGCCTGGGAAAACATGTTAAGGCAAACCAATCTCCAGGAGAGAAAACCATGGCGAATAGTCCGTAGCCTGCGGAAAGACAAAACCGTACACCAGCATCCCCTACATAGCCCTAGAGGTCGACTCGTCTACGAGTCGAAAGAAAAGGCAGAGGCGCTAGCAGATTATCTGGAGGCTCAATTCCAACCCAGGGTAGAGCCAATGGACGATGACCATGCTGACCTCGTGGAACAGGTGGTGGAGGACTTCCTAGAAGCTCCGCCCCCTGACCACGAGGAGTTCCACATTCCCATCGTTACCCCTAGAGAGTTAGCGACCACGCTTAACTCTCTAAGAACCAACAAAGCACCTGGGCAGGACCGTGTGACAGCGGAAATGCTCAAGCACCTTCCACGAAGAGCCGTGATTCACTTAACCCGGATTTATAACGCGTGCCTATACATGCGCCACTTTCCAGCTATCTGGAAGGAGGCGCGCGTGGTGTGCGTTTTAACTTACGTTCCACACGTCAAGGGCAAGGTCCAGCTGGGGCACGTCGCACTCCGGAGCCTATACCCTATCTTCAGATCAACCATGCCGATCCGTCTCAAACTCCAACTGTATCGGGCGATCATTCCGCCTATGATTCTGTACGGCTGTGAGATCTGGGGGACAGTGGCTAATACCACTTTCATCAGACTCCAGACGCTGCAGAACAAGGCACTACGCATCATCTACGATACAGGCTGGAGATTCCCGGCTCATATCCTACATGAGCACTCCCAGATCCCGTACATTGTCGACGTCATTCGCGAGAGGGCACGATCAATGTACGAGAAAATCCAAATTCACCCCAACCCTTTAGTGAACTCCCTGGGAAGGTATGACCCGAGAGATCAAAGGCGCTTGCCGTCCTTCAGACTGCCGAGAGACGTCCTGGGACCCCTTGGGTAACCCAAGGAAAACCCCAGATGTCACTGGGAACAACTTCTACGCCAAAGGACCAAGCGCTACACAACCCGTATCCAAAACGGGGCAAAAAACTAATTCGTGTCTCCCAAAAAGGGAGAACGATTAAGTACAGCTGCCCACGATAAAGAGGGGCAACCCATTCCAAACCTATCCAAAATTTCAAACAGTAAACAAATTCAAACACCCCAGCAGAACATGGATCTACTAGTTCATTTCGCAGGTTAAGCCGCAAAGCGGCTAGGTACTGCGGCATATGACACCCGGACGGGGAAAGCCCCGCCCGACTAGGACTACCTCTGGACCTCTGTTTGTTGCACACTCGCGCCGTAGACTCCGAGGAGGAAGGACCTCTCAGCACCACGCCGAAGACTCCGGGGAGAAACACAACATGGGAAAGAAAAAGGCATCATCTTCAAGGAAACAGACCCAGGCACCGAAGCCTGCGCCGCAGCTCTCGCCAGCCTGCTCTCCGCCGTCTCCCGCCTCGCTGCCGCTGCCCGCAGTTGAGAGGGAGCCCCTCGCCGCACCGCTGGGGAAGTTCTGGGCTGCCAGTCCCGCTTCCCCCACCACGCCGGATGCCAGCCAGCCGACCGGCCTTTCGCCGCATCACGCAACTGCAGGCAGCAACAGCCTGCAGCTGCCTTCATCGCAGCTCCCGCCAGCCAGCAGTCGAGCGTCGTCTCCCGCCTCGCTGTCGGTGACGGTAGTCGAGAGGGAGCCTCCCGCGGAACGCATGGGAAAGGGCTGCGCCACTCGGCCTGCATCTCCCACCTCGCCGTACGCCCACCAAGAGCCCAGCCAACCGCCGCCGAACAGGGCAGCTGCGCCCCCCAGCGCAACACGGTCTTCCACCACCTCAGCATCGCCGGAAGCTGCACAGCTTTACTTAGCAGACACGCAAGCAGCTTCACCTTCACCACAGACCAGCCGATCTCCAGCCGCCGACAGGATCCAAAGCAACACACTGCGCAGTAGTCGTCGGAGTACCCCTGGACCTCCCAGCGACGTATCTCCTCACCGCAGCGACGCAGAAGTGGCCCACGGCCACCAGCGCCTCTCGGATCTCGTCGAGACGAGGCCCAACCACCTGCGTGCGCCTGCAGTTTACAGATTCTCAGGACCGCGACGCCGCCTTGGCCTCAGGTCTGCCCATCTTGGGACAGCTCCTGAAGGTGGAGGCCAGTAAACTGCAGCGACACATCCCGTGCCGGAACTGCTGTGCCTACGGGCATAGCGCCGACACGTGCACCGCGCCGCCACGGTGCCATTACTGTGGCTCACCCACTCAGACTGCAAACTGCAGGGCTCACGA
This sequence comes from Mantis religiosa, assembly GCA_030765055.1. NCBI lineage: Eukaryota > Metazoa > Arthropoda > Insecta > Mantodea > Mantidae > Mantis > Mantis religiosa. The sequence goes on from CM060952.1 coordinate 213,540,483, forward strand.
TCTCCGCCGACGCCGCAGGTACTGCGCCACTTGTGACGGCCTTGGCCATTTCACAGGGCAGGCGCAGTGCCCTGCTTATCCTCGCGGAAACCAAGCACGACCGACACTCCGGAGCACTGCCTCCAGCGGATCTATGGAATGGCAGCAAGCACTTGGCTGCTTCCGGGAGGACCTCCAACTTATCACCACCATACTCCACGCCCTTGAGGAACTCATCACTTCACTCGCCACCAGCAATCACCGGACTCCAGCGGACGAGGCTCCGGACCTCCGCTCAGAGGTCATTAGCCTCAGCCAGCGACTGGGCAAACTGGAGGAATCCGCCACCGCCGCTGCCCAACAGCAGGAGACACACCACGCCGCCCTCATGGACACCCTGACTGCTACACACAGACAACTGACAGACCGACTAACTCCCCTCACCAATTCTCCGGCTCACTTGACAAATTACACGACACGACACTGGCCATCAGCTCCCAGCTCCAACTCACAGAACAACTAGCCGCCGATCAAAAAGAGATCCTCGCATCAATTCAACGAAAGATTCACCGGGTGGAGGCACACCTCACAGACACATCCACTAACACCTCCAACAGACTGGACCAACTCCTCTTCAAACTAGCAGACATGGACACCAGCCTCCACGCCAGACTACAGGACCTCAAGACCGCAGAACAAATAGTAGCAGAGCATGATGAGCAGAGCGTCCAGAGAATGAAAGCTTACCGCCCCAACATCTGGAGACCACCACAGCACACCTGATGGCCACATCAACTACCCTCCCGGTATTAACTACCGGAGATTATGCCCTCCCACAAAAGTATACTATTTAAACTTAATAAAGACTATCACTTTCCCCCTCAACTACCTTCCTTCATTTTCGCCTCTACTCCCCACGCGCCTCGTTCAGGGCCTTTTGGTCATGTTCGACGCCTGGCCATGATTCTTTACCCGCTCGCCGTTATTGACGGCCAGCTCCTACACTTCACCTCTACTAACGGGAGTGCTTTTAGCGGGATCCCACAAAGCCACTCAAACTACCTTCCTAACTTTCACCTCCTAACCTAAAATAAAAAAAAAATAAAAAAAAAATGTTTGTTGCAGCATATTACTATATGATAGTGTTTGATTAGTATTTATAACAAGATGAACTAATAAATATACATTTGTAGCATTAGAGATGTGACTTTATTCATTTGTACCATCCGGCATTATTATATATTGTGACTTTGTGGGTTCGTGAAATAAAAAGTCCAATTACACCACTCAACAATGTTCTTTATTTCCACCGACTTACAGTTAAACTCTTGCCAATTACACAGAATTTCGTGCTGCACACAGTTACAATTCACCAGTTCGTCCGTTACAATTTCACTTGTACTCGCGATTACATCAACTCCGATACTCATACACAGTTACGTACAGTCTTCCGTTGCACAATCTTCTCGTACATTAACACGTCACTGACTAACTCTTACACCAAGAACTGCGACTGTCTCCTCACTCACTAACTGACAAAACCAACTCAACTCCACTCTGTCTGTCTGTAACCCTCTTTATATAGGAATATCGCCGGCTTCTAGTGACCAGGGGAATGTTCCAGATTCCGTAATTTCGAGAAACAGGTGTAAGGAAACAGACGACACGAGAATGTTTTTTTCTCCCAACCGCCGCCTTGTCACCACAGACGAGGGGGAGGTGTGGCTCACACGGACCTCCCCCAACTCCCGCTCCCAGCTGCTTCACAGGGTGTTCCAGCGCTCGCGTTACAATATTAAGACCAGGTGCATTACATTTGGTCGTTCATTTGACATTCCTAGTCAAACCTTGTTCCAACATTTCTCATTTTTAAAAAAATTTTAACGCACCTGCATATTTTCCCGTAATGGCCCATTGGGAAAGAAAACTCGAAGATAAAAAGTTAACACTACGTTTAGTATAATAATTGACAACAGCACCTCTACAGGACTTACCTAGCAACAGGTGGAAGATGGAAGCTACTTCACAATAAGAAATGATTATATCCAATTCTAATTGTATTTCCTGTTGACTACCAAATGTTGCAGTTGTTACTTAACCGTTACCCAAGGTAATGGTTAGGTCCAGTTGACATCTAACCGGAGATCACAATACTGGGATTGTCTCTATTAACAGTTCAGTATTATATTGTCCTAAACATATACCACGTAACTACGCTGTCACTATATACACAACACTGACACTCTTAGCACACAGACTTATTGTAACATTAATAATTAAACTTCTGAATGAGAGTAAACAGCTGTGAAAGTGTTAACAAAAGACGGTTTTTCAAAGATGCAATGACAAGCAATGTTCTCTCCAAGTACGAGACACAAAACGTGGGTTATGTCTCAGTACATCAGCTCCAGGAATATAGTGAAGGAAAGGAAATTCAAATATAATATATGTAATTATTTTCCATATAAGTAGTGCTGGGTTATTATGTGGTTTTATTGAAAATGTTTGACTGTCATCCTAGAAAATACGTAAATTACATACACGTTTGTTATATAACTCACGTTCCAGTTTTGATTTTTGCTCCAAAATCTTTCTTTTAGATTCAGGTGATCCCAAAATATATATTTACACTACAATCTCCACATTGACATTTCGGGTATAATGCAGTTCCTCCTCTACCTTCTATGTATGTTCGTGGTAGAGAAGTATTATTTAGCAGTAAAAAGAAGCTGTATGGAGTTAATATTGTTACAAAGCCGCTGTTCAAATGTCCCGCGTGTTTGTTTAGTAATTGCGATCGCAGCGACATAGTGGAGATATCATGTAACACGAAGTACACGTAGGAGGTTTGAGATGACGCGCAGGTCGCAATTGTTATTTAAACGACAATAACTCTTGTCTATAAGGAGCTTTTTCAAATCATTTATATAATTATATTTCCTTTTAGTACAGAACAACTCCTGAATGTGTAGGGCAGCAGATTGCAGATATATTGCTTACAACAACTAATATAAAGAGAGAGAAGAGTTATGTTGCTTTGGGACGAAATTCTCCAGTAAATAGTATAAGTATAACAAATCAGTAGCCTTTGTTTATCCATTCTCTAAACCTCTGCCTTTTCTTTTGACTTTTTGCATATCTAGTTGCCAAACTTAGTATAAGGTCAGAGGTGCTTAGTGATTGCGGTCAGACTGACAAGTATTTAACGGAAATTATATGTTCTTTCACACTAGCCATGTTTAGGCTAAAGTATGGAAAGATTGAGTCAAACTGAAAAATTCAAATCATCTTTTGTTGTTTAGGATACACTTAGAGTGATTCCTGACAGCGTTTTATCTTTTACTAATATTGAGTAAAGCAGATTTAACATATTTGTGATATTGCATGTATTACTGAACATTGTCAAGGCAAGCGAATGAATTTTGTTCGTTTTATGTTGCATATTTCTAACCTCTTTGACACCTAAAGGATTGAAAATAAAACTTGTACCAATAATCTTATTCCGAATAAAATTCCTGCAATATTTATCTCTAAACAGCTCTGTTGAAACAAGTTCTAGGAAACAAATAAACTGATGAGCAGTTGATAATGTGACATATCAAAACAAAGCATCTGACGACCCATAAACTGTCCCATGATGCACTAGGACAGTCCAGTGAATATCCTACAAAAATTCGGCAATTGTACTGCAAAGTAACATTTCTAATTATTAAATCCAAATTCAAATTGAGATCTTAGATATATTTCGATGCAATAATCCATTATTGCAGTTAAATTAATATCACATAAGATTTTATTCGTATTTGCAAAAGCTTAATAAATAATTCAAAACTTTTGTTTATAAAGTTGTAACTCTGTCCGACAATTTAGATTTTTGTATGTAATACAGCTTCACTTTATATTTTATATGTTTAGAGTAAACTCTAAAGCACCATCCTTACAGTATTTTGATAATGGCTTAATAACTAACACATATTGCTATATACCTAGTAACTACAACCAGCGCGTCATCTGTAGCCGCCTACGAGTACTTCGTGTTTCATGAAACTTCCACTGAGAGACGCTGTGGTCGCAGAGAAGCACCAAGCGCAAGAGACAGTTGAACGGGGTTTTTTACCGGATTATTCTTCACAGAGAATTTTTGTGTTAAATATTACTTTCCTAGGACGCAGCAGACAAGGAGAGTGCAGGAGTTCACCCTGGCAAGTGAACAGCTGGCCAGCAAAACCTTGGTCGATCTCACACCCGAATTCCTATCCCGAGAAGCCACATACTCCGTCGACGGGGTACGGGACGCTGAGATACGACAGAGTCTAACACTCCAAGTTCTCTCCTTAATTAAACCATCATATAAGCCACAACCTAGAGAATACGTATGTCTGATTTGTACTAAAAGTACAGATGTTAAGCAAATACTAACGATGGCAGAAGATCTTTGGAGAGAATCTCTATTTGGCAGCAATCATTCAAGAAAGCTTGGAAACCAATGTTAAAAAAGTTTGAAACATATTGCATGTATTATCAGTAAAAACTCGTACTCTCAGTTGCTGCGAGTGATATATACTCAGGAGGATTACCAAAATACTTAGCTGAACAAATATAAATGATTGAAATGTCAATATCAACAAAGACATTAAATTGGTTTTACTTAAACAGGATTTTGCAGACTTTTGTTCCCTATCTCTGCAATTCTTGTGGGTGTATAGTGAAATTTTTATCTAAAGAGCTCCAATTTACTACTGCTGGCCTTTAAGAAGTGCGTTGCTTCAAAACAAGGCAACATTTTTCTAATGTTTTGGAAAAGATTCCTAATAAGTAAGACTATATAAATAGCAATTACAGCTGGCGCGTCATCTGTTAACGGTCTACGTGTACTTCATGTTTCTCGTAGACAATAATCATTTAAACTCAATGAAACTTTTAGTCTGTAAGCCGGGCCCCTTTGTACCGGCAATAGGCCAAGAAACAGAAAATAAAAACCTGAAACCTGAAATCCTGCTGCTAATCTATTAATTCCAATGCTAAGTGGGGTTTTGTGTTGTTAATGAACTTTTGCTCGCTATCAATTCAATGTGATGTACAGTTAAACAAACATTCGTTATTAAATAAGCGTCACTTTACAAGAGAAGCTGTGTAAGCATTTACTGTTTAGGTCTATCTTTGATATCGCTTACCGTTTAACAATTATTGTCCGAAAAAGATTTGGTATACGTAGAATCATAGCGAAAACATCTATTCGCCTGTAATATTGATTTCTTTAGATAAATTTTAAGGCATGTACATTAATTTTGTTCCTCTTATCTATGTCCTCCTTCACACATTTAGAATTAAGGTTTGTTTAGGATGCTGACATTTTGGCACAGGACAGTGCGAGGTTCTGTTGGTAAGTCAGACAAGTAGGCAGCAAAGAGTATCGGTGACAGTAGATTGCTTTCCGGAACTCAAGCCGTTATGGGTCTGACGGAGGAGAGGTTACCTTCCACCCGCACCCAGTAAGTTCCATCCCGCAGGAAACTACTAATCATGGAGAGGTATGGGGTGGGGAGGTGTGCTTCTTTGAGCTTTGTACAGTAAGCCCTGGTGCCACGTTGTGGCGAAGGCCTTGTCCACGTCCAGGAGTACCGCGACGGTTCTGAGGTTGTCCTGGAAACCCAGGGCAGCCTTCTCCACCAGTCGCAGCAGCTGCAAGGGCGTGGAGTGGCCTCGACGCAACCCAACCACAGGTCCCGCGTGTTTACTGAGTAATAGCGACTTCAGTGACACAGTGGAAGTCTCATGCAACACGAAGTACACGTAGTATGCTACAGATGACGCCTAGCTCCTAATTGTTGTATGTATATTAATAAAGCTGAGTTATTACGACTTTTCTCTAAAAGTTTAAAGCGATAATGTTCTGTTTTCATCTAATACATATCTTAAATATGTAGGAAAGCAGATTGCCGCTATGGTACATTCAGAAACTCATATATTGAAAGACAACAATTTTATTGTTTTGGAATGAAAGTCTACAAAACTTTTATAAGTTCTGTAGATTGAATGTTTTTTGCTTACTCGTTGATTCAAATGCTAACTCAACTTTTGTATTGTTTATGAATTATTGCACACTATCAAATCAATGTATGAAGCTGTTATGTGCAGTTAAATAAACATTCGTTATTAAATAAGCGTCACTTTACAAGAGAAGACTTGTATGCATTTACTGTTTAGGTCTATCTTTGATATCGTTTGCCGTTTAACAATTATTGTGTGCAAGAGATTTGTCATACGTAGAATCATAATCGAAAACATCTCTCCCATGTAATATTGAAGTTTGGGATGACTTTTAAGGCAGATACATGAATTTTGTTCCTTTTATCTCTGTCCTCCTTCTACACATTACTGTGTGTAACTAGAAGTCTGTCATAATATTTTATATCCAATAAAAAACTTTAGACTGAATTAGTCATTTCCCAGAAGCAGAACAGTTAGCCGTCCAATTAGTGTTAATATACATTAGAATTAAGGTTTGTTTAGGATGCTGACAGCTGTCGGAACTGATGGCGGGGAAAGCGACACCTGAGCGCGTGTGATGGTTGTGCTAAAACTGTCTAAATTGTTGATATTTGTACTTGTACCACACAAGAACAGTCTTGAACGTTACTCTGTAAGACAATGTACAGATAAAACTGAGACAACAGCAGAGCGTAAATTTGTTCCTCATAATACTTCTGCCTTGGAGTATGTCTTAGAAGTTCGGGATTAGGAATAGGCAAGAGAAATCTATTATACTGTTTGGTATTAAACGTATTAGTTTACTGAACGAATTTCCTGAACTTACAAATAATAGAAGAATGTTTAAAACGTCTACTTTCTCTGTATAACGTATGAGATCACCAAGAACAAAACAGAATCTGCTCTCAAAACCAACAAATGCAGAACGTTATATACATCTATAAAAGTTTAGAATGATCAGTTTTTCTTTATCTTAAGGAATGTAGTAGTTGTAGTTCTCTTTATATTCAAAATATTCTCACATCACACACAATTCCCTTGCTTGTGCACTATGCTGTGTTTCAAATTGGATGCGCTACAAGGTGAGCGACCAGTCCGAGTCCTGCGGTGTTGTCGTATTGCAGTCCCTCTAAGTGTGTCCTTTTTTTTTTTTTTTTGTAATTTACGTCCTCCGACGTAATGATCCCCAAATGAGCCCAGGGTCCATAGAGCTTATATTTACCTGACATTCGTCTTTCAGGATAAGGGAAAACCCCGGAAAAACCTTATCCAGGTAACTCACTCTGTCCGAGTTTAGAACTCGGGACCTTTTGAACGTGAGGCAGACATGCTACCACTACGCTACCGAGACGGGCCTCTCTAAGTGATGTGTGACGAGCGCCAAACTAATCAGTCTCTAATAAATACTACTCCCGCTAAGACAAAAATTCAGATTTTGCAAAAACTGATCCATGAGGGCGGAGACAGTAATGTATTTAACATAAGCGTAAAAAACCCATATTTTTAGGTCAAATAGTTTTCCTAATACAAATAAATTAATTAGATACCATTATATTATAACAATGCATTGCGGCGTAAGCACTGTAATGAATATCATTATTGGTTGTCATGTATTTGTGATCGTATATTTCAAATTTCTCAGAACTGAAACGTAAACATTTGACATGTCGTGATAAAAGAAATGTGTACTTTGAATAAGCCAAGGTGTTTGTTAAATTCGATGAGAGGAAACAAAACACTTCTTGCTATTCTGGCAGAACGTGTCTGGTCACATTATATCTTTGTTTATGAATGATTCGTAATCTCTATTTACTCTAGAGAGTTCAATGCAGCGTTATTCAGTTACTCTTCCATGAAAAAGTGTATCAGCTGCATCAATGAGACGTGATCCACTGCCCCACTGCTTACTGCTGCTAGAACAATCCAATAGAGTTAATGTGGGCTCAAATTATGTTGCAAATAGAAATAATATTTTTAAACTGACAGACGTTGAACGACTAATTCACGAAGAAATTGACAAAGACGACAGCAAGACTGGGAAAACTGCGTGAGACAGATAAACTACAAGAGGACGACTTTTTGAAAGAAATAGCACGTAACGAGATTTTGGAACCTATCATCATAAATTTGCAGTACTCAGACGATGAAGACAATGACATTGACGAATTATCTCTTAACGTAAGTAACATTCACAGCTATACGGATGTACCGCTGGTATTTTCGTTGGATTAGGAAAATATATCATTCATAAACTATAATTAAATTTAAAGTAAATACGGGGTGCGTCCAGAAAGTAAGCTCTGTTTGGCAATAAAATTAAATTGTGTACAGGTACAGAAAAAATATTTATTTAACAAAATTCAATAACTCTTAAAGTACTATTCCACATAACTGTCGAAATTTTTCAGGCATGTGTCATAGCGAGGCACAAGTTTATGTATAGCTTCTTCATAGAAGTTTGCCGCCTGTGTCTTCAACCAGTTGGAAACATTTTCTTTTAGCTCTTCGTCATTGTTGAAGTGTTGACCGCCAAGGAAAGATTTGAGATGCAAAAACAGATGAAAGTCGCTAGAAGCAAGGTCAGGGCTGTACGAGAGGTGGTCAAACACGTCCGGCCAAATCCCTGAAGGATCTTTTTCGTCACATTTGCAGTGTGTGGTCGTGCGTTGTCGTGAAGATACACAAAAGCTTTTCACATCGCAAATTTGCCGATAAATTTCAATTGGTTTCACTTTCCTAGCATTCAGAAAACGAATCACAGATCTGATTTCACAAGCGGCGGGATTTTCAATCAACACCGACATTGTAAACAAGCACAACAAAGCGTACGTGGCTGACAGCGATCTCACAATGCACACGTTTCTTCTCCTTGATACAAAGCCCCTACCGCGCATGTGCGGAATTGCGATCCAAGCGCTGAAGCGGAGATAAATTAAAACAGAGCTTACTTTCTGGACGCCCCTTGTATTTTTAACATTTGCGTACTATACGAATATACATGATGCAATTGTTATTTCAACAGCTGCATTGTTATAAAACTTTGGAAAATTCAGTTTGGGTTCCCTTACGTCTAGCGCCACGAACACTCGCAAGTGAGAGAGAGAGAGAGAGAGAGAGAGAGAGAGAGAGAGAGAGAGAGAGAGAGAGAGAGAAATATAAAAAGAGTGGGGATAACGAGGAGGCAACGCTGAAGGCTGTAACGTATCTATTTCGCTACAGCCGAGAACTCTTCCCATTTGAAACAGATAATAACAGATATTCCAACTTGTGCCTCATCTCTTAACGGAGTACGTATACCTCGTGTTTGATGAGACCTTCACTGTGTGTCGCTGTTCTCACCGGAAACACTTAAGTTGGTAATGTTGTATCTCTGATGTTATTAAATATCTTAGTACGAGAAGATCAGATATTTAAAACAACTTTTGATTACTATTAATTAAGCTAGTTCACAGAATTAAGCATAAAAAATTAATTAGGTTATATTCATTAGTTGATATTTTTAACAATGATGTCAGTATAACCTTTATGTTTGTCAATGTTTGGTTTGTATTAAATCAATCCGAGAACGGAGAAAAGCCAAGCGATATTGTTCACCAAGCGCCGCTTTCCCGCCAACTTCCCCACGTTTACCTACTTCGGGCAAGGGATCAGGTGGGAGAATTCAATCAAGTACTTGGGAGTCAAGCTGGACAAGGGCCTAACTATTCGGGAGCACATCCGGGAGCAAGCTCATCGGTCGTGTGGTGCCGTGGCATCACTATACCCTGTGCTTAGGTCTGCGATGTCTGTTTCCCTAAAGTTGCGCCTCTTTATGGCTCTGTTCCTCCCTATCATGCGAAGTCTGGGGTATGACCGCAGGCTCACACCAACGTGCACAGAATAAATGTCTTCGGATTATTTATTCTGTTTGTACAAGGTTCCCCGTGAGTCTTCTTCACGAGGCTTTATCCCTCCGATATGTGGAGGATGAAATTAGGCGCCGGGAGACAAAATTCTTCGAGAGCTTGCATCAATATCAGAGCGCCCTCGTCAAATCCCTTGGGGCTTATGTACCTCGTAAGCGTCGCTTAAAGCGATACCGGTTACCCCGCATGTCTTGCGGTCGTTACCGGTAACCACGTGATCTCCATTCCAGCCTAAACTAAATTTCAGCTAATCCAAAATTGTTATTATGGAATATTCAAAATTATACATATCTTCTTCCTAGTTTATTAACTAATCCACCAGCGGTGCACGCTGTCTGTAGCACCCGGTTCATCATTCCCTGAGGAGCAACAAGCTACCTCCCTTCACTACCCCCACTTAATCTACACCCGTCATCCTGCAACACCCACATCCCGCCACAACGAGGTAAAGCTCTTCCCAGAGCAGGTACACGATTTGACGACCCTTCGGGCTGTTCCAAACAGCCCGCCAGCATGGAGTTGAGTTGAGTTGATCCGAGTACATTTATTATTACAGAATTGCTTTGACTATTTAATGTAAAGTATTGGAGAGAAAGATCCGATTTGATTTTAACTAAATATTAAAAAATTGTAGTTATAAGTATATTAACTTATTTTATATTCTTAAATTCGCTGAAATTAATTTACTTATTATTGACAACTAATTTTATTGATATTTTATGTATTTTGTATCATTTTATACATTTTATATATGTTTATATTACATATTTGGTTGGAGATACCTTACACAGATAGGAGCTGAGATTAATATGTTTATGTTAAGTAACACTTTAATTATTTATTTATCTATAGGCTATTGTGAGTATTTTTATTAATATTATATTGATTACCTTTAAATTTGTTCATTTTGTATTAAAATGATGATTTACTTTTACATTTTGACTACTAATTTCTGTTTTAACAATATTTATACCAAGATTAGGAACTGACTTTGAGTGTTATTTACAAAATATTCATTGTTTTATAAACTGTAAAGTATAATGACGGGAATCTTCACGATGGTTACTGCTGATTTGACTTTTTGTTATTTTATATTATGCCTTACAGTTCACATAAAGAGTCCTTGGTTATGACGTGATTTTCATCAAAATAATACAAGTTTATTATTTAATACACGTTCTAGATTTGAAGTTTGCTCAAAAAGCTCTTTTACTTTCAAGAGATCTCAAAAAATATATGCTAGCAGTACAGTCTCGACATTGAATTATTGATATAATATAATTTCTCCTCCATCTCATATTTATGTTCGTGGTAGAGAAAGTATCTGTGTTCTTAAAGTTAAAGTTAAGAAGTACTGCAGTTTTTAGAATTGTTGCCACCACAGCGACACAGTGGAAGTGACGTGTAACACGATGTAGTCGTATTACACAAGAGATGGCGCCCAAGTAGTAATAGCTAAGGATACATCAATATGTCTTTGTTATTAAACATTCTCTCCATATATATTAGAATAGTGATGCTTAATTTTGATGTAGATCCTGGCCAAAGTGTGAATGCCACTAACTGAAGCTATACTGCTTACAAATGTTAATATAAACTAACAACATATATCGTACCTTGGAGCAAAAGTCCGTAGGATGTTGTTTTGGATAAGTCCAAAAGTTTCAGCTCGTTTCTTGCCGCATATTACCATAAGACAGTATTTGCTAGCAATTATAACAAGATGAACTAATAAATATACATTTGTATCATTAGGGATGTGACTTTATTCATTTGTACCATCCGGCATTATAACATTTTAAGGCCAGGTGTATTATATTTGGTCAAACATTTGGCATCGCTACTTGTTAAAACTTGTTCCAACATTTCTTATTTTAAAAGAAATTTTCAACCGACCCGCATATTTTCCCGTAATGGCCCATTGTGAAAAAGAACTGGAAGATAAAAAGTTAACACTACATGTAGTATAATAATTGACAACAGCGCCTCTACAGGACTTACCTAGCAACAGGTGGAAGATGGGAGCTAATTCGCAATAAGAAATGATTATTTACAATTCTAATAGCATTTGCTGTCGACTACCAAATGTTGCAGTTGTTACTTAACCGTTACCCAAGGTAATGCTTAGCTCCAGTTAACATCTAACCGGAGATCACAATACTGGGACTGTCTCTATTAACAGTTCAGTATTATTTTGTCCTAAACATATACCACGTGACTCAGCTGTAGCTATATACACAACACTGATCCTCTTAGCAAACAGACTTATTGTAACATTAATAATTAAACTCCTGAATGAGAGTAAGCAGCTGTGAAAGTCTTAACAAAAGACGGTTTTTCATAGATACAATGACAGAGCAATGTTCTCTCCAAGTACGAGACACAAAACGTGGGTTATGTCTCAGTACATTGGCTCCAGGAATATATTGAAGGAAAGGAAATTCAAATATAATATATCTAATTATTTTCCATATAAGTGGTACTGGGTTATTATGTGGTTTTATTGAAAATGCTTGACTGTCATCCTATAACATACTTAAATTATATATAAGTTTGGTATATAACTCACGTTCCAGTTTTGATTTTTGCTAGAAAAGCTTTCTTTTAGATTCAGGTGATCCCAAAATGTATATTTACACTACAATCTCGACATTGACTTTTCGGGTATAATGCAGTTCCTCCTCTACCTTCTATGTATGTTCGTGGTACAGAAGTATTATTTAGCAGTAAAAAGAAGCTGTATGGAGTTAATATTGTTACAAAGCCGCTGTTCAAATGTCCCGCATGTTTGCTGAGTAATTGCGATCACAGCGACATAGTGGAGATATCATGTAACATGAAGTACACGTAGGATGCTTGAGATGACCCGCAGGTCGTAATTGTTATGTAAATGACAACAACTCTTGTCTATTAAGGATGTTTTTCAAACTATTTAGAGAATTATATTTCCTTTTGGTACAGAACAGCTCCTGAATGTGTAGGGCAGCAGATTGCAGATATATTGCTGGCAAGAACTAATATAAGGAGAGAGAAGAGTTATGTTGTTTTGGGACGAAATTCTCCAGAAGATTGTATAACTATAACAAATCAGTAGCCTTTGTTTATCACTTTTTTAAGCTACGAGAGAGTTTATTACAATTTTTGCATATCTAGTACCGATTCGGATTGAAAATGAAACTTGTACCAATAATCTTATTCCGTATAAAAATCTTGCAATATTTATCCCTAAGCATCTCCTTGAAAGTTCTATGAAACAAACTGATGAAGAGTTGATAATGTGCCATATCAAAAAAAAAAAAAACATCTGACGGCCCATATAGTGTCCCATGATGCACTAGGACAGTCCAACAAAAATTCGGCAATTGAACTGCAAATAACATTTGTAATTAATAAATTAAAATTGAGATCTTAGATGTATTTCGAAGCAATAATCCATTTTTGCAGTTAAATTACTACTAAATAAGATTTTATTCGAATTTGCAAGATCTTAATAAATAATTGTAAACTTTTGTTTATAAAGCTGTAATTCTGTCTGAGAATTTAGATTTTTGTATGTAGTACAGCTTCACTTGATATTTTATATATTTAGAGTAAACTCTAAAGCAAAACAAAAGACCATCATTCCAGTATTTTGATAAACGCTTAATAACTAACACATATTGCTATATACCTAGTAACTACAACCAGCGCGTCATCTGTAGCCGCCTACGAGTACTTCGTGTTTCATGAAACTTCCACTGAGAGACGCTGTGATCGCAGAGAATCACCAAGCGCAAGGGACAGTTGAAAGGGGTTTTTTTACCCGATTTTTCTTCACAGAGAATTTTAGTGTTAATTGTTACTTTCCGTACCACCTACATAAACAGGTAGAAGAAGAACTAATGCTAGTGTTTGCGCCATTATCGTTATTTGTTCCGGCGGGCGCATGAAAATTTCACTTGGCGCCGGTTATGCGGTCAGCTGATCATGTGACTCGCCAGTGCGCAAAAAAAGAGGCTTCCTCTTTATAGTTACAGACATGTTGAGACATGTGATGTGCTTCGTTGTGTGGCTGCATGCAGTTGTTGTTGCAATGAAAGTACCGTTTTAGTTTATCTCAAGTATTAAATGTATTGTTTCTTTGGAGGATTACATGAGGCTGCAGTGAAATCTATGAAATATCATCTTCGCAGAGTAATGGATACACAAGTACTGACCTATGAACAATTAACCACATTACTAATTCAAATTGAGGCTTGCTGGAACTCCCGTCCATTGCTACGCCTTACTGATGATCCTTTTGATACTTCCTACCTTTCTCCAGGTCATTTCCTCATTGGAGAACCATTGACTTCCATACCATCACCTTGTTCTGACAATCTGAATCAGTTACAGACATGGCAACAGCTCCAAGATCGTCTACAACATCTGTGGCAGCGGTGGTCAACCGACTATCTACATTCACTCCACCAGAGGCAAAAGTGGTCCAGTTCCAGTGGATATCTTAAGGCAGACACCATGGTCCTGCTAATGGAAGACAATTCATCTCCTCTGCATTGGGAACTTGGAATCATCACTGAGACTCATCCTGGTGGTAAGGGTTTAGTGCGGGTAGCTACCGTGGGAACTTCTAAGGGTGAATATAGGCGTCCCATTGTGAAACTGTGTCCTCTGCCAGTTCAAGAACAACAGTGATATTTTTCAAAGTGTGTCTATGTTAAATTAAAAGACTGTTCAGTTTCTTGGCCCCAATATGTTTGCGCCATTATCGTCATTTGTTCCGGCGGGCGCATGAATATTTCACTTGGCGCCGGTTATGCGGCCAGCTGATCATGTGACTCGCCAGCGCGCAAGAAAAGAGGTTCTTCTTCCTTTATAGTTACAGATATGTTGAGTCATGTGCTGTGCTTCGTTGTGTGGCTGCGTGCAGCTGTTGTATCTAATTCTACGAACCAACAGAGTAACAATATTTTAGTACGTTTGTCTAAAATAAAATTTGAATTCTAATAATTAAACTAATTAAACAGAATTAAGTGCAGCAGATATACAATTTGTAAACAAGATTGTAAATAATTATTGATAGTAAATGTTAACAAAACAATTGATTGCGTTGATATTAGTGAGATTGATTTTATTTATTTTCCTTATAGTTAGAGCAGATCTTTAATTTGTTAGAGAGAGAAGTGTTAGGATATATCCATTTACGTAAATGACGTAATAAGTTTGGAGTTTACAGACCTTTAGTAATTATATTAACTTATTTTGTAAAGAAAATTTAAATCTTTAATTTGGAATTATTTGTTATATTATGCACAAAATAAGAACTCTCGGTGAAGTTAGATATTGAATTTTGGATATAAGACAATTCCTCCTCTACGTGCTATGTATGTTCGTGGTACTGAAAGTATTATTTTAACTCTAAAATAAAGCCCCCGCCCCAAAGAAAGCAATACAAACCTGCAGTCATAATGTCCCACGTGTTTGTTGATTGTTTGCGATCACAGCGACACAGTGGAAGTCTCGTAAAACAAGAAGTACACGTAGGATGTTCTAGATGTCGCGTAAGTTTTAATTGCTATGTATATATCAATGTGTCTTTGTTATTATAAAAGTTTTGGAAAGGGTATGATATAGTTGCTTAGCTTTGGTGTAAAACAGATCTATAATGTCAATGATAGTAAACTGTAACTGGACTGCGTTCACAATTTAATATAGACGAACAAGAACTATTCCGTTTCAGAACAAAGTACTGCAGAAACTTGTATAACTTTACAAAATTCAGTGAGTGTGTGCTTCTGAATTCCGATTCTTCATAGTCAATGACTTATTTAGTACACTTGTATTACAATTTGTCCTTTGTTGTACAGACTGAGGTAAAGATATTTTCGTTGATACATCCAATGTGTTGCAAATGTATGAAATCTTATGAATTTGATAATCCGGATCTTCCTCTAACATCAACTTTAACTGCGTGCAGACCTGCAAGCGAATGTACTTTATTTCGCGAATCAACAGTTTGGGAACCCATCGCGCACAAACGCGTCTCATGTGTAATGTTTCTCTCACCAACGTGTTGGTGTCACGTTAGTTTTAGTATTTCTGAAAGTGATCTTAAGGTAATTCGTTGATAATCTCGCACAATGGCACATCACATTTCTGATGAATTTTGAGACAGGTACATGATATTTCTTTGTTTTATTTTATATATCTATGTTTTAGTTCACACATATTTCGTATCAGCCACAATCTTTGACTAATCTGTATATTTTCCTTAATGTCCCAAAAGAACAAATGAAACTAGAGGCGGAATAAGCAAACCTCTAATTAGGGTTAGTATAACTGGCAACAGCGCCTCTATAGGACTTATCCAGTAACAAGCGAGAGATGTAACCTATTTCTCAATAAGTGAAGTCTAGTTATATATCCTAACGACTACCAAATTTATTTATTAAATGTTGTATTTATTTACTTGTTTGCTTATTTACCATTATTGTTAACTGTTATATCTCTTTGTAGTAACTTCAATTATTGCTTTATCTTTAATATACAAGGAATTGTATTACTTTCTATTTATATTTCAGAATTAATTTGTTATTTTTAATTAAAATACGTGTACTGTATAACTTGGTACATGTGTGAGCTCATGTTAAGAGGTTATGTATTGTTACTAGTATTTAATAGTAATTACAATGGTTTTAATATATTTTGATTGTCTATTGAACTGGTAGGAGCTGAGATAAATATGTTTACGTCAAGTAACACTTTAACTAATTACTTATCTGTAGGCTCTTGTCATGATTATTTGTTATTAACTAGGCCAGGAAGTTGTTGACCTACAAATTCTCTAAATATGAGCTATAAATGACATTAAAATATACAAAATGCACATAAAATACCAAAACGGCCTAAATAATTAACAATTTCTTTCATAATAGTAATTTAATAACTGTCACAAACAAATAATGAATATATGGTTCGAATAACCAAATTTTAAAATTAACTTTATTAAGTAAATAATGTAATTATTGCTGCTAAATAATAAAAAAGCTCAAAATTCATCAGGTCATTTACAATTTTATAAAATATTTGTTTCCTCCAAACTCTGAAACATAATGTTTCAAACGTGACGCAGTTGACTGTTTTTGTTTCGGCATTTCAATTCCACAACACAACAAATGTACACACCTCACAAACTACTGTCCTTACTGCGACACTTCTAGCTCCTGAGATCCACACGTATTTCATGATGTAATCGGCGAGTCCTCGAATTGATGCGTCATAAATTGACCAACACTGTTAGGACACTGACTTGTGTTAATTACATACTTACCATAATGACATAGTTACTATTTCATAAAAGATTATCAGATAAATTAACTTTTTAACACAGATTATTTAAACAAAAAAAAAAAGCTCATGGGTCAGGGTCAGGTCGGCCACGGGAATCGAACCTACGCCTCCCGAATGCGGACTACAGATGAAAATGTCCAATAAATTCGTGAAAAGGCAAAAAATGACCCGAAAATGCATCTAAAAGTTAAGAAACACTTTATTATAAAAATGTGTAAAAAATACATTTTGATGATGTACAAAAACCATATAGATATATGTAACGTATTTGTTCTAGAACGTAATTAATCTCCAATAAGCATCGTCTGTGACTACTCACAAACAACAGATGACTTTTCATCAAAATGCGGGCCCTTGTCGTTAATATTACATTGATTAACTTTAAATTTGTTTATTTTGTATTAACTTGGTTTTAGTTTACTTAATTAGTTTAAAACAAAATTATGGTTTTAGTGTTAGGTCATGATATATTTGTCTTTTGTTTTATTAGTTATGTATCACGAGATGTTACTGTCAATTATTTATTTTAGGCTTTTATATTTGTTTTGTTAATTATCTATTTAAATATTAGTTGTAAATTACTTAGTACTTCATTTGTTTGAGATGATTCTTATTGTTTAGTTCTTTATTACTGGAATATAACAATCTTATAATGTCGAAATATTAACTCAAGTAGGAGATGTAGCTATTTTATAAATTAAATTATATTTATTATTTATAGTAAATGGTTATGATTTATGTTTAATTTCATTATTAGTTGTAGTAGCGCTCAACTCGGACCACAGTTCTATGTTAGGCTTTAGACTGTGTAGCGTGTTGGCGACTACAGCGACACAGAGCGGACGTCTCGTCTAAATGTAAGAAGTTACAGATCTCGCGGAGTTTGTATATCAATATGTCTTAGTTGTTAACAAAATGTAAACTCAAGATGTACATTTCATTTGTCAGAAACCTATTCTAAAATTGGGATTTAATTAAAATCTTTGAAGCATTCTCTTTACAAAATCAAAATTATAGGTAAAGTTGTTATATAAATATTACTGGGATATTATTGAAAATGTGCGTCTGTGATCCTTGAAATGTTCAAGTTATATACAAGTTTGGTAATTAGGCGACTTTCTAGTTTTATATTTGGATAGAAAGACCGTCTTTTAGAAACTGGTGCTCTCAAATTATATATAGTTACAGTACAATCTCAACATAGAATTTCTCGATATAATACTATTCCTCCTCTACCTATTTCGCGATACAGAAATTATTATTTAACTGTAAAATAAAGCCCAGACGGTATAAACTTGCAGTTGTAATGTCCCGCTGTTTGTTGATTGATGGCGATCACAGCGACACAGATTGGAAGTCTCGTAAAACAACAAGTACACGTAGGATGTTGTAGATGTCGCGCATGTTGTAATTGCTGTGTATATGTCAATGTGTCTTTGCTATTCAGAAATTTATGCAAAAGGTTAGAGCAATACGTCTCGGTTTTGGTGAGAAACATATCGCAAATGTCAATGATTGTAAATTGTGAATAAATTTTATATTAAACTTCATATAGATCAAAAAGTACTGATGTGTATCGGAATACTTACCTTCTAAAGGTTATATAAGGCTACAAAATGCAATAAATTTTGTGTTTTTCCCTTGAATTTAATACACATTCTAAATTAAACTCTTCCTGAAAATTATCACACCAGCGGTGCTAACATAGCGTGCACCCGAGTTGGCTACCATGAGGAGCTACGGCTACCTCCCTTCTTTTCATCTACATTATCTTAAACCACCAACCTGCAAAACCTCACATTTCCTGTCATTAGGTGGGTAAGTCCGTGTAGTACACACATCGTGCTGACCCTCAGTCAGCCGCCAGCTGCTTGAATGAATGAATTTTAATCATATATTTATTTAATTCCACAATAATGTAATTCATATTTACCATTATCTTAAAGGATTTTGTATTTGTGATTAAAGATTTTCTTAAGAAATAATTTAACAAGTGACTTAAAGTACTTACGTGTCACCAGTAACGTAGTTGTCGCATGTCTATATGATAATTGTTTACCGGAAAAATACGAGTCTTTTGTCATGGTAGCTCAGTGGTTAAGAGATCGGGAGATACGTGGTTCAAATACTGGCTACGGCATTGAATTTGTCAGTCTGCCTCTACCTTTTAAGTACTTTTAGTACAATCGCGCCAAGGCTTTTTATAAAAAGTATATTTTATTCACAGGACTTCAAAATATGCATTTCCACTAAAATCTAGATATTGAGTTTATGTCTGTAACACAATAAATTTACAACTAGAACTCAATATCGACTTGCATTTCTTTAAGCTATAAATATCTACTGAAAAATTCAAGTAAATATCAGAAATGGTTGACTACACAAAAAATATATCAGACACAAATTGTCTGTTTTTACAAGATCAACTTTATATATGTAGTAAAGTAAAGTATCACATATTGGGACAATACGCGTCAAATACGCTGAGGAAATGTGCGATAAACTGTCCATCAGTGTACGAGAAGAAGTTTTATCAGTCATGGAGTTGGCTAGAGGGGGGAGGGTAGACAACATGGCTCGGTCGCAATAGAAGCTCACTACATTACCAAAGAAATCCTTAGTTACAAAAGGTGCACGAGGAGCGCTCTATGCGGCTTCAACCTTGGAGTTGGTAATCTCGTATTAATCTGTGGTTCTGAGTAAGGAGACTTGAGCGAGAACAAGTCTTTCGGATGCTCCCGCACGGTGGACAGAGCGCCATGGTCCACTGAACGGATTTACCCGTGCGGTTTTAGGCATTTTGTCTTTTGTAAGATGATGGACATCATTCGACCTCTGCTAGTGCTCCTGGCGGCGGGATGACTGTCCAGGATGGAAGCCAGTGCCCGATGCCGCCACGACAGGAACGACCTGCTGGCACGGTCCGTCCAGTGTGGCGGGGTCAGAAGCGGGATGTCGGGTAGCTGGGGAACATTTAGGATGGCGTCGTGTTCTGGTCACACGGGTGGGACTCGACTGGCGGAGGTCAGTCTACAGGTCAAATCCAGCCCCAGTATGGCCGGGACAAACGCAGTTTGGCAGTGAAGGGACGAAAGGCTGGACTCACCGCCCAAGGGCGTCCTTGGGCGATAGAGTATTTGTTATTAATATTACACTGATTATCTTTACATTTGTTCATTTTGTATTAATTTGATTAATTTCCTTTTAAATCTTTATTACTAATTTCTGTTTTAACAATATTTATACCAAAATCAATAATATTTAGTAACTTAATTTAAATTATTAGGACTATTTTTGTCGAAAACAAATTTTTCTAAAAGTTTCCGTTTAAAGGGTATTTGGTCATGACGTGATCTTCATCAAAATCTTAGGCTTCATCCTTGGAAATTCTGACGTTATATACAAGTTTATTATTTAACAAACTTTTTAGTTCTGAATTTTGCTCAAAAAGTTCTTTTACTGTCAGGTGATCCTAAAATATATATTTGCAATACAATCTCCATTTTTAATATGGAAAATAATAAAATTTCTCCTCTACCTCATATGTATGTTCGTGGTACAGAAAGTATATGTTGTCTTAAAGTTAAAGTTAAGAAGTACTGCAGTTTTCAGAATTGCTGCGACCACAGCTACACACAGTGGAAGTGGCGTGTAACACGATGTCCTCGTATTACACAAGAGATGTCGCCCAAGTAGCAATAGCTAAGTATATATCAATATTTCTTAGTTATTAAACATTCTCTCCATATATATTAGAATAATGAGGTTTAGTTTTGATGTAGATCTTGGCCAAAGTGTGAATGTCACTACTTAAAGCTATATCGCTTACAAGTTTTAATATAAACTAACAACATATATCGTACCTTGGAGCAAAAGTCTGTAGAATGTTGTATAACTCCAACAGTTTCAGTTTGTTTGTTGCACGGTCTCGACTCTCATTCGACGCTTGTCACTCGAATGCTCGGCATCGCCCGTCTCGAGTTCTTTCAGTGCAGTCCATTCGTCGAGAGAAGCAGCATTCTAGACCGGTTGCGCCAGTTCTTCAGGGCACGAGCACGTGGACTGTAAAACGCGTGCTCTGGAGTGTGCCCATAAAGGAAGCAGCAGCCCGGCGAAGCAGCGCATTCTCTCTACGCAGCGTAGCCTGCGCAACAGCCTTCTTCTGCAGGCACAGCAGCGCCTGCCCTCTTCCAGCCAGCAGAGCCTTCTCCTGCACTGGCAAGCAGCAGCAGCCCAGCCAACCCTCTCCTAGCAGACTTGCTAGAGCTAACGCGGCGAGCAGCAACTCCAGAGTCCAGAGGAACACAGTACTTGGGACCGACAGACAGACAGACGAAACTGCAGGCCCACAAGGTCAAAGCCAAGGGTCCCGACTTAGGTTGGGACCCGGGGTCCGCCCCAATCGGCGCGTGTAACAGCGCTCGACCCTCTGTGGGGAGCCGGATGGCACCTGCTACAGACTCAGACAAGCCAAGTACCAGCCGCCAGGTAAGTCCTGACGAGATGACTAGTAGAACCTCTGCATCCTCATCCTCTTCCGGCCCACGGGTGAACCTCGTGAAGGCCAAGGCCCAGGCACAAAAGAAACAGAAGAAGGCCTCCCGCCTTCTTAACCAAGGGATAGCTGTCCCGATCTCTCCAGTCCCCAAACCAGGGAGCTCCAACACCATCACTCCCCTCCAGGGTGTCACAACTCCCCTACCGGAGAGCGACACAGACGCCGAAGGCTTTGTCACCGTGCAGGGAAGGCGCAAGAGGCCCTCCGGTTCGAAGCCGGAGGGTGCTGCTCCCGGCACCCCTGCAGTGCATGCGGACGCCAAGAGCTCCCGCACACAAAAGGCGGCCAGAATCCCGCCAATTGTGTCGGACCCGTTCCCCAACCACATAAAGGTTATGAGGGAACTGAGGGCCAAGCTCCAGGCTAGCTTCCAGGCCACCCGTTTTCCAAGTCGGGTGATCCTAAAGACCACGACCCCGGAGGACCATGAAGCCGCCAGGGGGGTGCTGCGCGAAGCGGGGATAGAATTCCACACGTTCTCGCTGCAGCGACCTAACCTGGTGCGCAGAGTCATCCGAGGTCTCGGATCTGACACCGACCCAGAGGACATAAAGGTGGGCCTGGCGGAAGAACACGGCATTACGCCGCGTACCGTGGTCCAGCTGACCAAGCAAGTCCGCGAGGAAGGCAAGGAGCCCGTAAGGACTCCGATGCCACTATTCCTCGTAATAGTGGAGAAGGAGGGCGAAGGTCTTCCCAAAATTGATGAGGTGTCCCACCTCTACAACACCAAGATCAGAATCGAACCGTACCATGGCAGAGAGGGGCCAGCCCAATGCTACAGGTGCTTGGGCTTCCACCACTCGAGCCATGCGTGCGAGAGGAAGACCGCCTGCATACGATGTTCAGGCCCTCACCACGTCAACGAATGCCCGAACCCCAGAGAGGAGAAAAAGTGCGCCAACTGCCGAGAGGCCCACATAGGCATCTACGGCGGCTGTCCCGCTAGACTGCGAATAGTGCAGGCAAGACAGGGCAGGAACGCAAACAGGGAGCCAGCACAAGTTCGGCCTGGAGTCAGTTTTGCCCAGGCGCTGCGCAAGCAGGAACAGCTGCTGCAGCAGGCCGAGGCAAGCCAGATTCCGGCAGCGACCCAGCCAGTAAGCTCTGGAACTACCGCCAAACAACCACCAGCTGCATCTGCAGCAAAGCCACAGCGACCTCCTCGCCAGAAGAAGGCCACCGCAGCCCGGCGGGAGAAACCGCCGGCAACTGCGGCAGCAACGGCCGGGCAACCAGCCCAAGAACCTGCGGGGAGACAGAGCGGCCCTGCTGCCACTGCTCTCCCCCCTCCACCAGCTCCAGCTACAGTGGCTTCAACAGCCAATGAGGGAGAGGCACCCCTCGCTACAACACCTGCGCCGATTTGGGACACTGGCGTCTCAAACGAGGACTTAGCGGAGTTCCATGAGCTTTCTGCCTGGTTCGCCGAACTGATTCATCGCTCCCTCCCCATTCTGAGGCGCTGCAGGGAGCAACTGACAGATCCCCGCATCCCTGCTCTGCAAAAGCACAGCATTGTGCAACAGACTGCACGGCTCCTCTTCCCTGACTCCAGCTCGTAAATGGCGTTGAGAAGAACTCAGCGAACATTGAGAGCCGCGTTCTGGAACGCAAACGAAGTCCGGGAACAGAGACCGGGCATCTTGGAGTTTGTAAGTGACCACGGGATTGACCTCCTTATGGTATGCGAAACGCATCTGCATGCTGGTATACAATTTAACCTGCCAAGTTACGCCGTCCACCGAGCCGATAGAGTCGGCCGGCGGGGCGGCGGTACAGCTATATTCATCAAAAATCACATCACCCATACTCCCATTACCATCCCCCCGCTTCAACACTTGGAGGCGACCGCCATAAGGCTCTCCTTGGGCGGTTCAGACCTAGTGCTTGTGGCGGTGTATGACCCGCCCAACCATCCCTTCTATGAAGCGGATTACAGGGCACTCCTAAACCTAGACCACCGAGTGTGCATAGCCGGTGACTTCAATGCCAAACACCCAGGATGGAACAGCCGAACCCAGAATGATAGGGGAAGGAGCATCTACCGCTTCATCTGCGGAGACCCAACCCTTCATGCGCATGGCCCGCGGGGTCCAACGCACTTCCCGCCTCGTGGCAGGGCGGACGTCATAGATTTCGCAATCACCAAGAACATTCCATTTCATCTGGACCTCACGGCGGTGAATGCTCTGGATTCTGACCACAACCCAGTTGTGATCAGTTCAGACGTTACCGTCGCAGCTCTGGCAACGGCTGACTGGGTGGTTGAAGTCGACTGGGATGCCGCCATTCTTCACATCCAAAACTCCGTGGAAGCCTGCCCTCGAATCGACTCTGTGGAGTCACTCGAGGCGGCAGCCAGGGAGTTCTCCACATCCATCCTCAACGCGGTACGTGCTCACACACACCGCATCCCAATAGACACGCCAAACCCCACAGATATCCCAGGACCCATCAAACAACTCATAAGGGCTAAAAACGCCGTAAGAAAGCTGTGGCAGAGATTTCGCCATCCCAGGATAGGAGAAGTACACCAGAGGTTCAAATCCCTGGCAAGACGACTCCTAAGAGCACACCGCAAAGAGGCCTGGGAAAACATGTTAAGGCAAACCAATCTCCAGGAGAGAAAACCATGGCGAATAGTCCGTAGCCTGCGGAAAGACAAAACCGTACACCAGCATCCCCTACATAGCCCTAGAGGTCGACTCGTCTACGAGTCGAAAGAAAAGGCAGAGGCGCTAGCAGATTATCTGGAGGCTCAATTCCAACCCAGGGTAGAGCCAATGGACGATGACCATGCTGACCTCGTGGAACAGGTGGTAAAGGACTTCCTAGAAGCTCCGCCCCCTGACCACGAGGAGTTCCACATTCCCATCGTTACCCCTAGAGAGTTAGCGACCACGCTTAACTCTCTAAGAACCAACAAAGCACCTGGGCAGGACCGTGTGACAGCGGAAATGCTCAAGCACCTTCCACGAAGAGCCGTGATTCACTTAACCCGGATTTATAACGCGTGCCTATACATGCGCCACTTTCCAGCTATCTGGAAGGAGGCGCGCGTGGTGTGCGTTTTAACTTACGTTCCACACGTCAAGGGCAAGGTCCAGCTGGGGCACGTCGCACTCCGGAGCCTATACCCTATCTTCAGATCAACCATGCCGATCCGTCTCAAACTCCAACTGTATCGGGCGATCATTCCGCCTATGATTCTGTACGGCTGTGAGATCTGGGGGACAGTGGCTAATACCACTTTCATCAGACTCCAGACGCTGCAGAACAAGGCACTACGCATCATCTACGATACAGGCTGGAGATTCCCGGCTCATATCCTACATGAGCACTCCCAGATCCCGTACATTGTCGACGTCATTCGCGAGAGGGCACGATCAATGTACGAGAAAATCCAAATTCACCCCAACCCTTTAGTGAACTCCCTGGGAAGGTATGACCCGAGAGATCAAAGGCGCTTGCCGTCCTTCAGACTGCCGAGAGACGTCCTGGGACCCCTTGGGTAACCCAAGGAAAACCCCAGATGTCACTGGGAACAACTTCTACGCCAAAGGACCAAGCGCTACACAACCCGTATCCAAAACGGGGCAAAAAACTAATTCGTGTCTCCCAAAAAGGGAGAACGATTAAGTACAGCTGCCCACGATAAAGAGGGGCAACCCATTCCAAACCTATCCAAAATTTCAAACAGTAAACAAATTCAAACACCCCAGCAGAACATGGATCTACTAGTTCATTTCGCAGGTTAAGCCGCAAAGCGGCTAGGTACTGCGGCATATGACACCCGGACGGGGAAAGCCCCGCCCGACTAGGACTACCTCTGGACCTCTGTTTGTTGCACACTCGCGCCGTAGACTCCGAGGAGGAAGGACCTCTCAGCACCACGCCGAAGACTCCGGGGAGAAACACAACATGGGAAAGAAAAAGGCATCATCTTCAAGGAAACAGACCCAGGCACCGAAGCCTGCGCCGCAGCTCTCGCCAGCCTGCTCTCCGCCGTCTCCCGCCTCGCTGCCGCTGCCCGCAGTTGAGAGGGAGCCCCTCGCCGCACCGCTGGGGAAGTTCTGGGCTGCCAGTCCCGCTTCCCCCGCCACGCCGGATGCCAGCCAGCCGACCGGCCTTTCGCCGCATCACGCAACTGCAGGCAGCAACAGCCTGCAGCTGCCTTCATCGCAGCTCTCGCCAGCCAGCAGTCGAGCGTCGTCTCCCGCCTCGCTGTCGGTGACGGTAGTCGAGAGGGAGCCTCCCGCGGAACGCATGGGAAAGGGCTGCGCCACTCGGCCTGCATCTCCCACCTCGCCGTACGCCCACCAAGAGCCCAGCCAACCGCCGCCGAACAGGGCAGCTGCGCCCCCCAGCGCAACACGGTCTTCCACCACCTCAGCATCGCCGGAAGCTGCACAGCTTTACTTAGCAGACACGCAAGCAGCTTCACCTTCACCACAGACCAGCCGATCTCCAGCCGCCGACAGGATCCAAAGCAACACACTGCGCAGTAGTCGTCGGAGTACCCCTGGACCTCCCAGCGAGGTATCTCCTCACCGCAGCGACGCAGAAGTGGCCCACGGCCACCAGCGCCTCTCGGATCTCGTCGAGACGAGGCCCAACCACCTGCGTGCGCCTGCAGTTTACAGATTCTCAGGACCGCGACGCCGCCTTGGCCTCAGGTCTGCCCATCTTGGGACAGCTCCTGAAGGTGGAGGCCAGTAAACTGCAGCGACACATCCCGTGCCGGAACTGCTGTGCCTACGGGCATAGCGCCGACACGTGCACCGCGCCGCCACGGTGCCATTACTGTGGCTCACCCACTCAGACTGCAAACTGCAGGGCTCACGATCTCCGCCGACGCCGCAGGTACTGCGCCACTTGTGACGGCCTTGGCCATTTCACAGGGCAGGCGCAGTGCCCTGCTTATCCTCGCGGAAACCAAGCACGACCGACACCCCGGAGCACTGCCTCCAGCGGATCTATGGAATGGCAGCAAGCACTTGGCTGCTTCCGGGAGGACCTCCAACTTATCACCACCAGACTCCACGCCCTTGAGGAACTCATCACTTCACTCGCCACCAGCAATCACCGGACTCCAGCGGACGAGGCTCCGGACCTCCGCTCAGAGGTCATTAGCCTCAGCCAGCGACTGGGCAAACTGGAGGAATCCGCCACCGCCGCTGCCCAACAGCAGGAGACACACCACGCCGCCCTCATGGACACCCTGACTGCTACACACAGACAACTGACAGACCGACTAACTCCCCTCACCAATTCTCCGGCTCACTTGACAAATTACACGACACGACACTGGCCATCAGCTCCCAGCTCCAACTCACAGAACAACTAGCCGCCGATCAAAAAGAGATCCTCGCATCAATTCAACGAAAGATTCACCGGGTGGAGGCACACCTCACAGACACATCCACTAACACCTCCAACAGACTGGACCAACTCCTCTTCAAACTAGCAGACATGGACACCAGCCTCCACGCCAGACTACAGGACCTCAAGACCGCAGAACAAATAGTAGCAGAGCATGATGAGCAGAGCGTCCAGAGAATGAAAGCTTACCGCCCCAACATCTGGAGACCACCACAGCACACCTGATGGCCACATCAACTACCCTCCCGGTATTAACTACCGGAGATTATGCCCTCCCACAAAAGTATACTATTTAAACTTAATAAAGACTATCACTTTCCCCCTCAACTACCTTCCTTCATTTTCGCCTCTACTCCCCACGCGCCTCGTTCAGGGCCTTTTGGTCATGTTCGACGCCTGGCCATGATTCTTTACCCGCTCGCCGTTATTGACGGCCAGCTCCTACACTTCACCTCTACTAACGGGAGTGCTTTTAGCGGGATCCCACAAAGCCACTCAAACTACCTTCCTAACTTTCACCTCCTAACCTAAAATAAAAAAAAAATAAAAAAAATGTTTGTTGCAGCATATTACTATATGATAGTGTTTGATTAGTATTTATAACAAGATGAACTAATAAATATACATTTGTAGCATTAGAGATGTGACTTTATTCATTTGTACCATCCGGCATTATTATATATTGTGACTTTGTGGGTTCGTGAAATAAAAAGTCCAATTACACCACTCAACAATGTTCTTTATTTCCACCGACTTACAGTTAAACTCTTGCCAATTACACAGAATTTCGTGCTGCACACAGTTACAATTCACCAGTTCGTCCGTTACAATTTCACTTGTACTCGCGATTACATCAACTCCGATACTCATACACAGTTACGTACAGTCTTCCGTTGCACAATCTTCTCGTACATTAACACGTCACTGACTAACTCTTACACCAAGAACTGCGACTGTCTCCTCACTCACTAACTGACAAAACCAACTCAACTCCACTCTGTCTGTCTGTAACCCTCTTTATATAGGAATATCGCCGGCTTCTAGTGACCAGGGGAATGTTC
This sequence comes from Mantis religiosa, assembly GCA_030765055.1. Classification (NCBI taxonomy): domain Eukaryota; kingdom Metazoa; phylum Arthropoda; class Insecta; order Mantodea; family Mantidae; genus Mantis; species Mantis religiosa. The sequence goes on from CM060952.1 coordinate 213,568,691, forward strand.
CAGATTCCGTAATTTCGAGAAACAGGTGTAAGGAAACAGACGACACGAGAATGTTTTTTTCTCCCAACCGCCGCCTTGTCACCACAGACGAGGGGGAGGTGTGGCTCACACGGACCTCCCCCAACTCCCGCTCCCAGCTGCTTCACAGGGTGTTCCAGCGCTCGCGTTACAATATTAAGACCAGGTGCATTACATTTGGTCGTTCATTTGACATTCCTAGTCAAACCTTGTTCCAACATTTCTCATTTTTAAAAAAATTTTAACGCACCTGCATATTTTCCCGTAATGGCCCATTGGGAAAGAAAACTCGAAGATAAAAAGTTAACACTACGTTTAGTATAATAATTGACAACAGCACCTCTACAGGACTTACCTAGCAACAGGTGGAAGATGGAAGCTACTTCACAATAAGAAATGATTATATCCAATTCTAATTGTATTTCCTGTTGACTACCAAATGTTGCAGTTGTTACTTAACCGTTACCCAAGGTAATGGTTAGGTCCAGTTGACATCTAACCGGAGATCACAATACTGGGATTGTCTCTATTAACAGTTCAGTATTATATTGTCCTAAACATATACCACGTAACTACGCTGTCACTATATACACAACACTGACACTCTTAGCACACAGACTTATTGTAACATTAATAATTAAACTTCTGAATGAGAGTAAACAGCTGTGAAAGTGTTAACAAAAGACGGTTTTTCAAAGATGCAATGACAAGCAATGTTCTCTCCAAGTACGAGACACAAAACGTGGGTTATGTCTCAGTACATCAGCTCCAGGAATATAGTGAAGGAAAGGAAATTCAAATATAATATATGTAATTATTTTCCATATAAGTAGTGCTGGGTTATTATGTGGTTTTATTGAAAATGTTTGACTGTCATCCTAGAAAATACGTAAATTACATACACGTTTGTTATATAACTCACGTTCCAGTTTTGATTTTTGCTCCAAAATCTTTCTTTTAGATTCAGGTGATCCCAAAATATATATTTACACTACAATCTCCACATTGACATTTCGGGTATAATGCAGTTCCTCCTCTACCTTCTATGTATGTTCGTGGTAGAGAAGTATTATTTAGCAGTAAAAAGAAGCTGTATGGAGTTAATATTGTTACAAAGCCGCTGTTCAAATGTCCCGCGTGTTTGTTTAGTAATTGCGATCGCAGCGACATAGTGGAGATATCATGTAACACGAAGTACACGTAGGAGGTTTGAGATGACGCGCAGGACGCAATTGTTATTTAAACGACAATAACTCTTGTCTATAAGGAGCTTTTTCAAATCATTTATATAATTATATTTCCTTTTAGTACAAAACAACTCCTGAATGTGTAGGGCAGCAGATTGCAGATATATTGCTTACAACAACTAATATAAAGAGAGAGAAGAGTTATGTTGCTTTGGGACGAAATTCTCCAGTAAATAGTATAAGTATAACAAATCAGTAGCCTTTGTTTATCCATTCTCTAAACCTCTGCCTTTTCTTTTGACTTTTTGCATATCTAGTTGCCAAACTTAGTATAAGGTCAGAGGTGCTTAGTGATTGCGGTCAGACTGACAAGTATTTAACGGAAATTATATGTTCTTTCACACTAGCCATGTTTAGGCTAAAGTATGGAAAGATTGAGTCAAACTGAAAAATTCAAATCATCTTTTGTTGTTTAGGATACACTTAGAGTGATTCCTGACAGCGTTTTATCTTTTACTAATATTGAGTAAAGCAGATTTAACATATTTGTGATATTGCATGTATTACTGAACATTGTCAAGGCAAGCGAATGAATTTTGTTCGTTTTATGTTGCATATTTCTAACCTCTTTGACACCTAAAGGATTGAAAATAAAACTTGTACCAATAATCTTATTCCGAATAAAATTCCTGCAATATTTATCTCTAAACAGCTCTGTTGAAACAAGTTCTAGGAAACAAATAAACTGATGAGCAGTTGATAATGTGACATATCAAAACAAAGCATCTGACGACCCATAAACTGTCCCATGATGCACTAGGACAGTCCAGTGAATATCCTACAAAAATTCGGCAATTGTACTGCAAAGTAACATTTCTAATTATTAAATCCAAATTCAAATTGAGATCTTAGATATATTTCGATGCAATAATCCATTATTGCAGTTAAATTACTATCACATAAGATTTTATTCGTATTTGCAAAAGCTTAATAAATAATTCAAAACTTTTGTTTATAAAGTTGTAACTCTGTCCGACAATTTAGATTTTTGTATGTAATACAGCTTCACTTTATATTTTATATGTTTAGAGTAAACTCTAAAGCACCATCCTTACAGTATTTTGATAATGGCTTAATAACTAACACATATTGCTATATACCTAGTAACTACAACCAGCGCGTCATCTGTAGCCGCCTACGAGTACTTCGTGTTTCATGAAACTTCCACTGAGAGACGCTGTGGTCGCAGAGAAGCACCAAGCGCAAGAGACAGTTGAACGGGGTTTTTTACCGGATTATTCTTCACAGAGAATTTTTGTGTTAAATATTACTTTCCTAGGACGCAGCAGACAAGGAGAGTGCAGGAGTTCACCCTGGCAAGTGAACAGCTGGCCAGCAAAACCTTGGTCGATCTCACACCCGAATTCCTATCCCGAGAAGCCACATACTCCGTCGACGGGGTACGGGACGCTGAGATACGACAGAGTCTAACACTCCAAGTTCTCTCCTTAATTAAACCATCATATAAGCCACAACCTAGAGAATACGTATGACTGATTTGTACTAAAAGTACAGATGTTAAGGAAATACTAACGATGGCAGAAGATCTTTGGAGAGAATCTCTATTTGGCAGCAATCATTCAAGAAAGCTTGGAAACCAATGTTAAAAAAGTTTGAAACATATTGCATGTATTATCAGTAAAAACTCGTACTCTCAGTTGCTGCGAGTGATATATACTCAGGAGGATTACCAAAATACTTAGCTGAACAAATATAAATGATTGAAATGTCAATATCAACAAAGACATTAAATTGGTTTTACTTAAACAGGATTTTGCAGACTTTTGTTCCCTATCTCTGCAATTCTTGTGGGTGTATAGTGAAATTTTTATCTAAAGAGCTCCAATTTACTACTGCTGGCCTTTAAGAAGTGCGTTGCTTCAAAACAAGGCAACATTTTTCTAATGTTTTGGAAAAGATTCCTAATAAGTAAGACTATATAAATAGCAATTACAGCTGGCGCGTCATCTGTTAACGGTCTACGTGTACTTCATGTTTCTCGTAGACAATAATCATTTAAACTCAATGAAACTTTTAGTCTGTAAGCCGGGCCCCTTTGTACCGGCAATAGGCCAAGAAACAGAAAATAAAAACCTGAAACCTGAAATCCTGCTGCTAATCTATTAATTCCAATGCTAAGTGGGGTTTTGTGTTGTTAATGAACTTTTGCTCGCTATCAATTCAATGTGATGTACAGTTAAACAAACATTCGTTATTAAATAAGCGTCACTTTACAAGAGAAGCTGTGTAAGCATTTACTGTTTAGGTCTATCTTTGATATCGCTTACCGTTTAACAATTATTGTCCGAAAAAGATTTGGTATACGTAGAATCATAGCGAAAACATCTATTCGCCTGTAATATTGATTTCTTTAGATAAATTTTAAGGCATGTACATTAATTTTGTTCCTCTTATCTATGTCCTCCTTCACACATTTAGAATTAAGGTTTGTTTAGGATGCTGACATTTTGGCACAGGACAGTGCGAGGTTCTGTTGGTAAGTCAGACAAGTAGGCAGCAAAGAGTATCGGTGACAGTAGATTGCTTTCCGGAACTCAAGCCGTTATGGGTCTGACGGAGGAGAGGTTACCTTCCACCCGCACCCAGTAAGTTCCATCCCGCAGGAAACTACTAATCATGGAGAGGTATGGGGTGGGGAGGTGTGCTTCTTTGAGCTTTGTACAGTAAGCCCTGGTGCCACGTTGTGGCGAAGGCCTTGTCCACGTCCAGGAGTACCGCGACGGTTCTGAGGTTGTCCTGGAAACCCAGGGCAGCCTTCTCCACCAGTCGCAGCAGCTGCAAGGGCGTGGAGTGGCCTCGACGCAACCCAACCACAGGTCCCGCGTGTTTACTGAGTAATAGCGACTTCAGTGACACAGTGGAAGTCTCATGCAACACGAAGTACACGTAGTATGCTACAGATGACGCCTAGCTCCTAATTGTTGTATGTATATTAATAAAGCTGAGTTATTACGACTTTTCTCTAAAAGTTTAAAGCGATAATGTTCTGTTTTCATCTAATACATATCTTAAATATGTAGGAAAGCAGATTGCCGCTATGGTACATTCAGAAACTCATATATTGAAAGACAACAATTTTATTGTTTTGGAATGAAAGTCTACAAAACTTTTATAAGTTCTGTAGATTGAATGTTTTTTGCTTACTCGTTGATTCAAATGCTAACTCAACTTTTGTATTGTTTATGAATTATTGCACACTATCAAATCAATGTATGAAGCTGTTATGTGCAGTTAAATAAACATTCGTTATTAAATAAGCGTCACTTTACAAGAGAAGACTTGTATGCATTTACTGTTTAGGTCTATCTTTGATATCGTTTGCCGTTTAACAATTATTGTGTGCAAGAGATTTGTCATACGTAGAATCATAATCGAAAACATCTCTCCCATGTAATATTGAAGTTTGGGATGACTTTTAAGGCAGATACATGAATTTTGTTCCTTTTATCTCTGTCCTCCTTCTACACATTACTGTGTGTAACTAGAAGTCTGTCATAATATTTTATATCCAATAAAAAACTTTAGACTGAATTAGTCATTTCCCAGAAGCAGAACAGTTAGCCGTCCAATTAGTGTTAATATACATTAGAATTAAGGTTTGTTTAGGATGCTGACAGCTGTCGGAACTGATGGCGGGGAAAGCGACACCTGAGCGCGTGTGATGGTTGTGCTAAAACTGTCTAAATTGTTGATATTTGTACTTGTACCACACAAGAACAGTCTTGAACGTTACTCTGTAAGACAATGTACAGATAAAACTGAGACAACAGCAGAGCGTAAATTTGTTCCTCATAATACTTCTGCCTTGGAGTTTGTCTTAGAAGTTCGGGATTAGGAATAGGCAAGAGAAATCTATTATACTGTTTGGTATTAAACGTATTAGTTTACTGAACGAATTTCCTGAACTTACAAATAATAGAAGAATGTTTAAAACGTCTACTTTCTCTGTATACCGTATGAGATCACCAAGAACAAAACAGAATCTGCTCTCAAAACCAACAAATGCAGAACGTTATATACATTTATAAAAGTTTAGAATGATCAGTTTTTCTTTATCTTAAGGAATGTAGTAGTTGTAGTTCTCTTTATATTCAAAATATTCTCACATCACACACAATTCCCTTGCTTGTGCACTATGCTGTGTTTCAAATTGGATGCGCTACAAGGTGAGCGACCAGTCCGAGTCCTGCGGTGTTGTCGTATTGCAGTCCCTCTAAGTGTGTCCTTTTTTTTTTTTTTTTTGTAATTTACGTCCTCCGACGTAATGATCCCCAAATGAGCCCAGGGTCCATAGAGCTTATATTTACCTGACATTCGTCTTTCAGGATAAGGGAAAACCCCGGAAAAACCTTATCCAGGTAACTCACTCTGTCCGAGTTTAGAACTCGGGACCTTTTGAACGTGAGGCAGACATGCTACCACTACGCTACCGAGACGGGCCTCTCTAAGTGATGTGTGACGAGCGCCAAACTAATCAGTCTCTAATAAATACTACTCCCGCTAAGACAAAAATTCAGATTTTGCAAAAACTGATCCATGAGGGCGGAGACAGTAATGTATTTAACATAAGCGTAAAAAACCCATATTTTTAGGTCAAATAGTTTTCCTAATACAAATAAATTAATTAGATACCATTATATTATAACAATGCATTGCGGCGTAAGCACTGTAATGAATATCATTATTGGTTGTCATGTATTTGTGAACGTATATTTCAAATTTCTCAGAACTGAAACGTAAACATTTGACATGTCGTGATAAAAGAAATGTGTACTTTGAATAAGCCAAGGTGTTTGTTAAATTCGATGAGAGGAAACAAAACACTTCTTGCTATTCTGGCAGAACGTGTCTGGTCACATTATATCTTTGTTTATGAATGATTCGTAATCTCTATTTACTCTAGAGAGTTCAATGCAGCGTTATTCAGTTACTCTTCCATGAAAAAGTGTATCAGCTGCATCAATGAGACGTGATCCACTGCCCCACTGCTTACTGCTGCTAGAACAATCCAATAGAGTTAATGTGGGCTCAAATTATGTTGCAAATAGAAATAATATTTTTAAACTGACAGACGTTGAACGACTAATTCACGAAGAAATTGACAAAGACGACAGCAAGACTGGGAAAACTGCGTGAGACAGATAAACTACAAGAGGACGACTTTTTGAAAGAAATAGCACGTAACGAGATTTTGGAACCTATCATCATAAATTTGCAGTACTCAGACGATGAAGACAATGACATTGACGAATTATCTCTTAACGTAAGTAACATTCACAGCTATACGGATGTACCGCTGGTATTTTCGTTGGATTAGGAAAATATATCATTCATAAACTATAATTAAATTTAAAGTAAATACGGGGTGCGTCCAGAAAGTAAGCTCTGTTTGGCAATAAAATTAAATTGTGTACAGGTACAGAAAAAATATTTATTTAACAAAATTCAATAACTCTTAAAGTACTATTCCACATAACTGTCGAAATTTTTCAGGCATGTGTCATAGCGAGGCACAAGTTTATGTATAGCTTCTTCATAGAAGTTTGCCGCCTGTGTCTTCAACCAGTTGGAAACATTTTCTTTTAGCTCTTCGTCATTGTTGAAGTGTTGACCGCCAAGGAAAGATTTGAGATGCAAAAACAGATGAAAGTCGCTAGAAGCAAGGTCAGGGCTGTACGAGAGGTGGTCAAACACGTCCGGCCAAATCCCTGAAGGATCTTTTTCGTCACATTTGCAGTGTGTGGTCGTGCGTTGTCGTGAAGATACACAAAAGCTTTTCACATCGCAAATTTGCCGATAAATTTCAATTGGTTTCACTTTCCTAGCATTCAGAAAACGAATCACAGATCTGATTTCACAAGCAGCGGGATTTTCAATCAACACCGACATTGTAAACAAGCACAACAAAGCGTACGTGGCTGACAGCGATCTCACAATGGCACACGTTTCTTCTCCTTGATACAAAGCCCCTACCGCGCATGTGCGGAATTGCGATCCAAGCGCTGAAGCGGAGATAAATTAAAACAGAGCTTACTTTCTGGACGCCCCTTGTATTTTTAACATTTGCGTACTATACGAATATACATGATGCAATTGTTATTTCAACAGCTGCATTGTTATAAAACTTTGGAAAATTCAGTTTGGGTTCCCTTACGTCTAGCGCCACGAACACTCGCAAGTGAGAGAGAGAGAGAGAGAGAGAGAGAGAGAGAGAGAGAGAGAAATATAAAAAGAGTGGGGATAACGAGGAGGCAACGCTGAAGGCTGTAACGTATCTATTTCGCTACAGCCGAGAACTCTTCCCATTTGAAACAGATAATAACAGATATTCCAACTTGTGCCTCATCTCTTAACGGAGTACGTATACCTCGTGTTTGATGAGACCTTCACTGTGTGTCGCTGTTCTCACCGGAAACACTTAAGTTGGTAATGTTGTATCTCTGATGTTATTAAATATCTTAGTACGAGAAGATCAGATATTTAAAACAACTTTTGATTACTATTAATTAAGCTAGTTCACAGAATTAAGCATAAAAAATTAATTAGGTTATATTCATTAGTTGATATTTTTAACAATGATGTCAGTATAACCTTTATGTTTGTCAATGTTTGGTTTGTATTAAATCAATCCGAGAACGGAGAAAAGCCAAGCGATATTGTTCACCAAGCGCCGCTTTCCCGCCAACTTCCCCACGTTTACCTACTTCGGGCAAGGGATCAGGTGGGAGAATTCAATCAAGTACTTGGGAGTCAAGCTGGACAAGGGCCTAACTATTCGGGAGCACATCCGGGAGCAAGCTCATCGGTCGTGTGGTGCCGTGGCATCACTATACCCTGTGCTTAGGTCTGCGATGTCTGTTTCCCTAAAGTTGCGCCTCTTTATGGCTCTGGTCCTCCCTATCATGCGAAGTCTGGGGTATGACCGCAGGCTCACACCAACGTGCACAGAATAAATGTCTTCGGATTATTTATTCTGTTTGTACAAGGTTCCCCGTGAGTCTTCTTCACGAGGCTTTATCCCTCCGATATGTGGAGGATGAAATTAGGCGCCGGGAGACAAAATTCTTCGAGAGCTTGCATCAATATCAGAGCGCCCTCGTCAAATCCCTTGGGGCTTATGTACCTCGTAAGCGTCGCTTAAAGCGATACCGGTTACCCCGCATGTCTTGCGGTCGTTACCGGTAACCACGTGATCTCCATTCCAGCCTAAACTAAATTTCAGCTAATCCAAAATTGTTATTATGGAATATTCAAAATTATACATATCTTCTTCCTAGTTTATTAACTAATCCACCAGCGGTGCACGCTGTCTGTAGCACCCGGTTCATCATTCCCTGAGGAGCAACAAGCTACCTCCCTTCACTACCCCCACTTAATCTACACCCGTCATTCTGCAACACCCACATCCCGCCACAACGAGGTAAAGCTCTTCCCAGAGCAGGTACACGATTTGACCACCCTTCGGGCTGTTCCAAACAGCCCGCCAGCATGGAGTTGAGTTGAGTTGATCCGAGTACATTTATTATTACAGAATTGCTTTGACTATTTAATGTAAAGTATTGGAGAGAAAGATCCGATTTGATTTTAACTAAATATTAAAAAATTGTAGTTATAAGTATATTAACTTATTTTATATTCTTAAATTCGCTGAAATTAATTTACTTATTATTGACAACTAATTTTATTGATATTTTATGTATTTTGTATCATTTTATACATTTTATATATGTTTATATTACATATTTGGTTGGAGATACCTTACACAGATAGGAGCTGAGATTAATATGTTTATGTTAAGTAACACTTTAATTATTTATTTATCTATAGGCTATTGTGAGTATTTTTATTAATATTATATTGATTACCTTTAAATTTGTTCATTTTGTATTAAAATGATGATTTACTTTTACATTTTGACTACTAATTTCTGTTTTAACAATATTTATACCAAGATTAGGAACTGACTTTGAGTGTTATTTACAAAATATTCATTGTTTTATAAACTGTAAAGTATAATGACGGGAATCTTCACGATGGTTACTGCTGATTTGACTTTTTGTTATTTTATATTATGCCTTACAGTTCACATAAAGAGTCCTTGGTTATGACGTGATTTTCATCAAAATAATACAAGTTTATTATTTAATACACGTTCTAGATTTGAAGTTTGCTCAAAAAGCTCTTTTACTTTCAAGAGATCTCAAAAAATATATGCTAGCAGTACAGTCTCGACATTGAATTATTGATATAATATAATTTCTCCTCCATCTCATATTTATGTTCGTGGTAGAGAAAGTATCTGTGTTCTTAAAGTTAAAGTTAAGAAGTACTGCAGTTTTTAGAATTGTTGCCACCACAGCGACACAGTGGAAGTGACGTGTAACACGATGTAGTCGTATTACACAAGAGATGGCGCCCAAGTAGTAATAGCTAAGGATACATCAATATGTCTTTGTTATTAAACATTCTCTCCATATATATTAGAATAGTGATGTTTAATTTTGATGTAGATCCTGGCCAAAGTGTGAATGCCACTAACTGAAGCTATACTGCTTACAAATGTTAATATAAACTAACAACATATATCGTACCTTGGAGCAAAAGTCCGTAGGATGTTGTTTTGGATAAGTCCAAAAGTTTCAGCTCGTTTCTTGCCGCATATTACCATAAGACAGTATTTGCTAGCAATTATAACAAGATGAACTAATAAATATACATTTGTATCATTAGGGATGTGACTTTATTCATTTGTACCATCCGGCATTATAACATTTTAAGGCCAGGTGTATTATATTTGGTCAAACATTTGGCATCGCTACTTGTTAAAACTTGTTCCAACATTTCTTATTTTAAAAGAAATTTTCAACCGACCCGCATATTTTCCCGTAATGGCCCATTGTGAAAAAGAACTGGAAGATAAAAAGTTAACACTACATGTAGTATAATAATTGACAACAGCGCCTCTACAGGACTTACCTAGCAACAGGTGGAAGATGGGAGCTAATTCGCAATAAGAAATGATTATTTACAATTCTAATAGCATTTGCTGTCGACTACCAAATGTTGCAGTTGTTACTTAACCGTTACCCAAGGTAATGCTTAGCTCCAGTTAACATCTAACCGGAGATCACAATACTGGGATTGTCTCTATTAACAGTTCAGTATTATTTTGTCCTAAACATATACCACGTGACTCAGCTGTAGCTATATACACAGCACTGATCCTCTTAGCAAACAGACTTATTGTAACATTAATAATTAAACTCCTGAATGAGAGTAAGCAGCTGTGAAAGTCTTAACAAAAGACGGTTTTTCATAGATACAATGACAGAGCAATGTTCTCTCCAAGTACGAGACACAAAACGTGGGTTATGTCTCAGTACATTGGCTCCAGGAATATATTGAAGGAAAGGAAATTCAAATATAATATATCTAATTATTTTCCATATAAGTGGTACTGGGTTATTATGTGGTTTTATTGAAAATGCTTGACTGTCATCCTATAACATACTTAAATTATATATAAGTTTGGTATATAACTCACGTTCCAGTTTTGATTTTTGCTAGAAAAGCTTTCTTTTAGATTCAGGTGATCCCAAAATGTATATTTACACTACAATCTCGACATTGACTTTTCGGGTATAATGCAGTTCCTCCTCTACCTTCTATGTATGTTCGTGGTACAGAAGTATTATTTAGCAGTAAAAAGAAGCTGTATGGAGTTAATATTGTTACAAAGCCGCTGTTCAAATGTCCCGCATGTTTGCTGAGTAATTGCGATCACAGCGACATAGTGGAGATATCATGTAACATGAAGTACACGTAGGATGCTTGAGATGACCCGCAGGTCGTAATTGTTATGTAAATGACAACAACTCTTGTCTATTAAGGATGTTTTTCAAACTATTTAGAGAATTATATTTCCTTTTGGTACAGAACAGCTCCTGAATGTGTAGGGCAGCAGATTGCAGATATATTGCTGGCAAGAACTAATATAAGGAGAGAGAAGAGTTATGTTGTTTTGGGACGAAATTCTCCAGAAGATTGTATAACTATAACAAATCAGTAGCCTTTGTTTATCACTTTTTTAAGCTACGAGAGAGTTTATTACAATTTTTGCATATCTAGTACCGATTCGGATTGAAAATGAAACTTGTACCAATAATCTTATTCCGTATAAAAATCTTGCAATATTTATCCCTAAGCATCTCCTTGAAAGTTCTATGAAACAAACTGATGAAGAGTTGATAATGTGCCATATCAAAAAAAAAAACATCTGACGGCCCATATAGTGTCCCATGATGCACTAGGACAGTCCAACAAAAATTCGGCAATTGAACTGCAAATAACATTTGTAATTAATAAATTAAAATTGAGATCTTAGATATATTTCGAAGCAATAATCCATTTTTGCAGTTAAATTACTACTAAATAAGATTTTATTCGAATTTGCAAGATCTTAATAAATAATTGTAAACTTTTGTTTATAAAGCTGTAATTCTGTCTGAGAATTTAGATTTTTGTATGTAGTACAGCTTCACTTGATATTTTATATATTTAGAGTAAACTCTAAAGCAAAACAAAAGACCATCATTCCAGTATTTTGATAAACGCTTAATAACTAACACATATTGCTATATACCTAGTAACTACAACCAGCGCGTCATCTGTAGCCGCCTACGAGTACTTCGTGTTTCATGAAACTTCCACTGAGAGACGCTGTGATCGCAGAGAATCACCAAGCGCAAGGGACAGTTGAAAGGGGTTTTTTTACCCGATTTTTCTTCACAGAGAATTTTAGTGTTAATTGTTACTTTCCGTACCACCTACATAAACAGGTAGAAGAAGAACTAATGCTAGTGTTTGCGCCATTATCGTTATTTGTTCCGGCGGGCGCATGAAAATTTCACTTGGCGCCGGTTATGCGGTCAGCTGATCATGTGACTCGCCAGTGCGCAAAAAAAGAGGCTTCCTCTTTATAGTTACAGACATGTTGAGACATGTGATGTGCTTCGTTGTGTGGCTGCATGCAGTTGTTGTTGCAATGAAAGTACCGTTTTAGTTTATCTCAAGTATTAAATGTATTGTTTCTTTGGAGGATTACATGAGGCTGCAGTGAAATCTATGAAATATCATCTTCGCAGAGTAATGGATACACAAGTACTGACCTATGAACAATTAACCACATTACTAATTCAAATTGAGGCTTGCTGGAACTCCCGTCCATTGCTACGCCTTACTGATGATCCTTTTGATACTTCCTACCTTTCTCCAGGTCATTTCCTCATTGGAGAACCATTGACTTCCATACCATCACCTTGTTCTGACAATCTGAATCAGTTACAGACATGGCAACAGCTCCAAGATCGTCTACAACATCTGTGGCAGCGGTGGTCAACCGACTATCTACATTCACTCCACCAGAGGCAAAAGTGGTCCAGTTCCAGTGGATATCTTAAGGCAGACACCATGGTCCTGCTAATGGAAGACAATTCATCTCCTCTGCATTGGGAACTTGGAATCATCACTGAGACTCATCCTGGTGGTAAGGGTTTAGTGCGGGTAGCTACCGTGGGAACTTCTAAGGGTGAATATAGGCGTCCCATTGTGAAACTGTGTCCTCTGCCAGTTCAAGAACAACAGTGATATTTTTCAAAGTGTGTCTATGTTAAATTAAAAGACTGTTCAGTTTCTTGGCCCCAATATGTTTGCGCCATTATCGTCATTTGTTCCGGCGGGCGCATGAATATTTCACTTGGCGCCGGTTATGCGGCCAGCTGATCATGTGACTCGCCAGCGCGCAAGAAAAGAGGTTCTTCTTCCTTTATAGTTACAGATATGTTGAGTCATGTGCTGTGCTTCGTTGTGTGGCTGCGTGCAGCTGTTGTATCTAATTCTACGAACCAACAGAGTAACAATATTTTAGTACGTTTGTCTAAAATAAAATTTGAATTCTAATAATTAAACTAATTAAACAGAATTAAGTGCAGCAGATATACAATTTGTAAACAAGATTGTAAATAATTATTGATAGTAAATGTTAACAAAACAATTGATTGCGTTGATATTAGTGAGATTGATTTTATTTATTTTCCTTATAGTTAGAGCAGATCTTTAATTTGTTAGAGAGAGAAGTGTTAGGATATATCCATTTACGTAAATGACGTAATAAGTTTGGAGTTTACAGACCTTTAGTAATTATATTAACTTATTTTGTAAAGAAAATTTAAATCTTTAATTTGGAATTATTTGTTATATTATGCACAAAATAAGAACTCTCGGTGAAGTTAGATATTGAATTTTGGATATAAGACAATTCCTCCTCTACGTGCTATGTATGTTCGTGGTACTGAAAGTATTATTTTAACTCTAAAATAAAGCCCCCGCCCCAAAGAAAGCAATACAAACCTGCAGTCATAATGTCCCACGTGTTTGTTGATTGTTTGCGATCACAGCGACACAGTGGAAGTCTCGTAAAACAAGAAGTACACGTAGGATGTTCTAGATGTCGCGTAAGTTTTAATTGCTATGTATATATCAATGTGTCTTTGTTATTATAAAAGTTTTGGAAAGGGTATGATATAGTTGCTTAGCTTTGGTGTAAAACAGATCTATAATGTCAATGATAGTAAACTGTAACTGGACTGCGTTCACAATTTAATATAGACGAACAAGAACTATTCCGTTTCAGAACAAAGTACTGCAGAAACTTGTATAACTTTACAAAATTCAGTGAGTGTGTGCTTCTGAATTCCGATTCTTCATAGTCAATGACTTATTTAGTACACTTGTATTACAATTTGTCCTTTGTTGTACAGACTGAGGTAAAGATATTTTCGTTGATACATCCAATGTGTTGCAAATGTATGAAATCTTATAAATTTGATAATCCGGATCTTCCTCTAACATCAACTTTAACTGCGTGCAGACCTGCAAGCGAATGTACTTTATTTCGCGAATCAACAGTTTGGGAACCCATCGCGCACAAACGCGTCTCATGTGTAATGTTTCTCTCACCAACGTGTTGGTGTCACGTTAGTTTTAGTATTTCTGAAAGTGATCTTAAGGTAATTCGTTGATAATCTCGCACAATGGCACATCACATTTCTGATGAATTTTGAGACAGGTACATGATATTTCTTTGTTTTATTTTATATATCTATGTTTTAGTTCACACATATATCGTATCAGCCACAATCTTTGACTAATCTGTATATTTTCCTTAATGTCCCAAAAGAACAAATGAAACTAGAGGCGGAATAAGCAAACCTCTAATTAGGGTTAGTATAACTGGCAACAGCGCCTCTATAGGACTTATCCAGTAACGAGCGAGAGATGTAACCTATTTCTCAATAAGTGAAGTCTAGTTATATATCCTAACGACTACCAAATTTATTTATTAAATGTTGTATTTATTTACTTGTTTGCTTATTTACCATTATTGTTAACTGTTATATCTCTTTGTAGTAACTTCAATTATTGCTTTATCTTTAATATACAAGGAATTGTATTACTTTCTATTTATATTTCAGAATTAATTTGTTATTTTTAATTAAAATACGTGTACTGTATAACTTGGTACATGTGTGAGCTCATGTTAAGAGGTTATGTATTGTTACTAGTATTTAATAGTAATTACAATGGTTTTAATATATTTTGATTGTCTATTGAACTGGTAGGAGCTGAGATAAATATGTTTACGTCAAGTAACACTTTAACTAATTACTTATCTGTAGGCTCTTGTCATGATTATTTGTTATTAACTAGGCCAGGAAGTTGTTGACCTACAAATTCTCTAAATATGAGCTATAAATGACATTAAAATATACAAAATGCACATAAAATACCAAAACGGCCTAAATAATTAACAATTTCTTTCATAATAGTAATTTAATAACTGTCACAAACAAATAATGAATATATGGTTCGAATAACCAAATTTTAAAATTAACTTTATTAAGTAAATAATGCAATTATTGCTGCTAAATAATAAAAAAGCTCAAAATTCATCAGGTCATTTACAATTTTATAAAATATTTGTTTCCTCCAAACTCTGAAACATAATGTTTCAAACGTGACGCAGTTGACTGTTTTTGTTTCGGCATTTCAATTCCACAACACAACAAATGTACACACCTCACAAACTACTGTCCTTACTGCGACACTTCTAGCTCCTGAGATCCACACGTATTTCATGATGTAATCGGCGAGTCCTCGAATTGATGCGTCATAAATTGACCAACACTGTTAGGACACTGACTTGTGTTAATTACATACTTACCACAATGACATAGTTACTATTTCATAAAAGATTATCAGATAAATTAACTTTTTAACACAGATTATTTAAACAAAAAAAAGCTCATGGGGCAGGGTCAGGTCGGCCACGGGAATCGAACCTACGCCTCCCGAATGCGGACTACAGATGAAAATGTCCAATAAATTCGTGAAAAGGCAAAAAATGACCCGAAAATGCATCTAAAAGTTAAGAAACACTTTATTATAAAAATGTGTAAAAAATACATTTTGATGATGTACAAAAACCATATAGATATATGTAACGTATTTGTTCTAGAACGTAATTAATCTCCAATAAGCATCGTCTGTGACTACTCACAAACAACAGATGACTTTTCATCAAAATGCGGGCCCTTGTCGTTAATATTACATTGATTAACTTTAAATTTGTTTATTTTGTATTAACTTGGTTTTAGTTTACTTAATTAGTTTAAAACAAAATTATGGTTTTAGTGTTAGGTCATGATATATTTGTCTTTTGTTTTATTAGTTATGTATCACGAGATGTTACTGTCAATTATTTATTTTAGGCTTTTATATTTGTTTTGTTAATTATCTATTTAAATATTAGTTGTAAATTACTTAGTACTTCATTTGTTTGAGATGATTCTTATTGTTTAGTTCTTTATTACTGGAATATAACAATCTTATAATGTCGAAATATTAACTCAAGTAGGAGATGTAGCTATTTTATAAATTAAATTATATTTATTATTTATAGTAAATGGTTATGATTTATGTTTAATTTCATTATTAGTTGTAGTAGCGCTCAACTCGGACCACAGTTCTATGTTAGGCTTTAGACTGTGTAGCGTGTTGGCGACTACAGCGACACAGAGCGGACGTCTCGTCTAAATGTAAGAAGTTACAGATCTCGCGGAGTTTGTATATCAATATGTCTTAGTTGTTAACAAAATGTAAACTCAAGATGTACATTTCATTTGTCAGAAACCTATTCTAAAATTGGGATTTAATTAAAATCTTTGAAGCATTCTCTTTACAAAATCAAAATTATAGGTAAAGTTGTTATATAAATATTACTGGGATATTATTGAAAATGTGCGTCTGTGATCCTTGAAATGTTCAAGTTATATACAAGTTTGGTAATTAGGCGACTTTCTAGTTTTATATTTGGATAGAAAGACCGTCTTTTAGAAACTGGTGCTCTCAAATTATATATAGTTACAGTACAATCTCAACATTGAATTTCTCGATATAATACAATTCCTCCTCTACCTATTTCGCGATACAGAAATTATTATTTAACTGTAAAATAAAGCCCAGACGGTATAAACTTGCAGTTGTAATGTCCCGCTGTTTGTTGATTGATGGCGATCACAGCGACACAGATTGGAAGTCTCGTAAAACAACAAGTACACGTAGGATGTTGTAGATGTCGCGCATGTTGTAATTGCTGTGTATATGTCAATGTGTCTTTGTTATTCAGAAATTTATGCAAAAGATTAGAGCAATACCTCTCGGTTTTGGTGAGAAACATATCGCAAATGTCAATGATTGTAAATTGTGAATAAATTTTATATTAAACTTCATATAGATCAAAAAGTACTGATGTGTATCGGAATACTTACCTTCTAAAGGTTATATAAGGCTACAAAATGCAATAAATTTTGTGTTTTTCCCTTGAATTTAATACACATTCTAAATTAAACTCTTCCTGAAAATTATCACACCAGCGGTGCTAACATAGCGTGCACCCGAGTTGGCTACCATGAGGAGCTACGGCTACCTCCCTTCTTTTCATCTACATTATCTTAAACCACCAACCTGCAAAACCCCACATTTCCTGTCATTAGGTGGGTAAGTCCGTGTAGTACACACATCGTGCTGACCCTCAGTCAGCCGCCAGCTGCTTGAATGAATGAATTTTAATTATATATTTATTTAATTCCACAATAATGTAATTCATATTTACCATTATCTTAAAGGATTTTGTATTTGTGATTAAAGATTTTCTTAAGAAATAATTTAACAAGTGACTTAAAGTACTTACGTGTCACCAGTAACGTAGTTGTCGCATGTCTATATGATAATTGTTTACCGGAAAAATACGAGTCTTTTGTCATGGTAGCTCAGTGGTTAAGAGATCGGGAGATACGTGGTTCAAATACTGGCTACGGCATTGAATTTGTCAGTCTGCCTCTACCTTTTAAGTACTTTTAGTACAATCGCGCCAAGGCTTTTTATAAAAAGTATATTTTATTCACAGGACTTCAAAATATGCATTTCCACTAAAATCTAGATATTGAGTTTATGTCTGTAACACAATAAATTTACAACTAGAACTCAATATCGACTTGCATTTCTTTAAGCTATAAATATCTACTGAAAAATTCAAGTAAATATCAGAAATGGTTGACTACACAAAAAATATATCAGACACAAATTGTCTGTTTTTACAAGATCAACTTTATATATGTAGTAAAGTAAAGTATCACATATTGGGACAATACGCGTCAAATACGCTGAGGAAATGTGCGATAAACTGTCCATCAGTGTACGAGAAGAAGTTTTATCAGTCATGGAGTTGGCTAGAGGGGGGAGGGTAGACAACATGGCTCGGTCGCAATAGAAGCTCACTACATTACCAAAGAAATCCTTAGTTACAAAAGGTGCACGAGGAGCGCTCTATGCGGCTTCAACCTTGGAGTTGGTAATCTCGTATTAATCTGTGGTTCTGAGTAAGGAGACTTGAGCGAGAACAAGTCTTTCGGATGCTCCCGCACGGTGGACAGAGCGCCATGGTCCACTGAACGGATTTACCCGTGCGGTTTTAGGCATTTTGTCTTTTGTAAGATGATGGACATCATTCGACCTCTGCTAGTGCTCCTGGCGGCGGGATGACTGTCCAGGATGGAAGCCAGTGCCCGATGCCGCCACGACAGGAACGACCTGCTGGCACGGTCCGTCCAGTGTGGCGGGGTCAGAAGCGGGATGTCGGGTAGCTGGGGAACATTTAGGATGGCGTCGTGTTCTGGTCACACGGGTGGGACTCGACTGGCGGAGGTCAGTCTACAGGTCAAATCCAGCCCCAGTATGGCCGGGACAAACGCAGTTTGGCAGTGAAGGGACGAAAGGCTGGACTCACCGCCCAAGGGCGTCCTTGGGCGATAGAGTATTTGTTATTAATATTACACTGATTATCTTTACATTTGTTCATTTTGTATTAATTTGATTAATTTCCTTTTAAATCTTTATTACTAATTTCTGTTTTAACAATATTTATACCAAAATCAATAATATTTAGTAACTTAATTTAAATTATTAGGACTATTTTTGTCGAAAACAAATTTTTCTAAAAGTTTCCGTTTAAAGGGTATTTGGTCATGACGTGATCTTCATCAAAATCTTAGGCTTCATCCTTGGAAATTCTGACGTTATATACAAGTTTATTATTTAACAAACTTTTTAGTTCTGAATTTTGCTCAAAAAGTTCTTTTACTGTCAGGTGATCCTAAAATATATATTTGCAATACAATCTCCATTTTTAATATGGAAAATAATAAAATTTCTCCTCTACCTCATATGTATGTTCGTGGTACAGAAAGTATATGTTGTCTTAAAGTTAAAGTTAAGAAGTACTGCAGTTTTCAGAATTGCTGCGACCACAGCTACACACAGTGGAAGTGGCGTGTAACACGATGTCCTCGTATTACACAAGAGATGTCGCCCAAGTAGCAATAGCTAAGTATATATCAATATTTCTTAGTTATTAAACATTCTCTCCATATATATTAGAATAATGAGGTTTAGTTTTGATGTAGATCTTGGCCAAAGTGTGAATGTCACTACTTAAAGCTATATCGCTTACAAGTTTTAATATAAACTAACAACATATATCGTACCTTGGAGCAAAAGTCTGTAGAATGTTGTATAACTCCAACAGTTTCAGTTTGTTTGTTGCAGCATATTACTATATGATAGTGTTTGATTAGTATTTATAACAAGATGAACTAATAAATATACATTTGTAGCATTAGAGATGTGACTTTATTCATTTGTACCATCCGGCATTATTATATATTGTGACTTTGTGGGTTCGTGAAATAAAAAGTCCAATTACACCACTCAACAATGTTCTTTATTTCCACCGACTTACAGTTAAACTCTTGCCAATTACACAGAATTTCGTGCTGCACACAGTTACAATTCACCAGTTCGTCCGTTACAATTTCACTTGTACTCGCGATTACATCAACTCCGATACTCATACACAGTTACGTACAGTCTTCCGTTGCACAATCTTCTCGTACATTAACACGTCACTGACTAACTCTTACACCAAGAACTGCGACTGTCTCCTCACTCACTAACTGACAAAACCAACTCAACTCCACTCTGTCTGTCTGTAACCCTCTTTATATAGGAATATCGCCGGCTTCTAGTGACCAGGGGAATGTTCCAGATTCCGTAATTTCGAGAAACAGGTGTAAGGAAACAGACGGCACGAGAATGTTTTTTTCTCCCAACCGCCGTCTTGTCACCACAGACGAGGGGGAGGTGTGGCTCACACGGACCTCCCCCAACTCCCGCTCCCAGCTGCTTCACAGGGTGTTCCAGCGCTCGCGTTACAATATTAAGACCAGGTGCATTACATTTGGTCGTTCATTTGACATCCCTAGTCAAACCTTGTTCCAACAATTCTCATTTTTAAAAAAATTTTAACGCACCTGCATATTTTCCCGTAATGGCCCATTGGGAAAGAAAACTCGAAGATAAAAAGTTAACACTACGTTTAGTATAATAATTGACAACAGCACCTCTACAGGACTTACCTAGCAACAGGTGGAAGATGGAAGCTACTTCACAATAAGAAATGATTATATCCAATTCTAATTGTATTTCCTGTTGACTACCAAATGTTGCAGTTGTTACTTAACCGTTACCCAAGGTAATGGTTAGGTCCAGTTGACATCTAACCGGAGATCACAATACTGGGATTGTCTCTATTAACAGTTCAGTATTATATTGTCCTAAACATATACCACGTAACTACGCTGTCGCTATATACACAACACTGACACTCTTAGCACACAGACTTATTGTAACATTAATAATTAAACTTCTGAATGAGAGTAAACAGCTGTGAAAGTGTTAACAAAAGACGGTTTTTCAAAGATGCAATGACAAGCAATGTTCTCTCCAAGTACGAGACACAAAACGTGGGTTATGTCTCAGTACATCAGCTCCAGGAATATAGTGAAGGAAAGGAAATTCAAATATAATATATGTAATTATTTTCCATATAAGTAGTGCTGGGTTATTATGTGGTTTTATTGAAAATGTTTGACTGTCATCCTAGAAAATACGTAAATTACATACACGTTTGTTATATAACTCACGTTCTAGTTTTGATTTTTGCTCCAAAATCTTTCTTTTAGATTCAGGTGATCCCAAAATATATATTTACACTACAATCTCCACATTGACATTTCGGGTATAATGCAGTTCCTCCTCTGCCTTCTATGTATGTTCGTGGTAGAGAAGTATTATTTAGCAGTAAAAAGAAGCTGTATGGAGTAAATACTGGTACAAAGCCGCTGTGCAAATGTCCCGCGTGTTTGTTTAGTAATTGCGATCACAGCGACATAGTGGAGATATCATGTAACACGAAGTACACGTAGGAGGTTTGAGATGACGCGCAGGTCGCAATTGTTATTTAAACGACAATAACTCTTGTCTATAAGGAGCTTTTTCAAATCATTTATATAATTATATTTCCTTTTAGTACAGAACAACTCCTGAATGTGTAGGGCAGCAGATTGCAGATATACCTATTGCTTACAACAACTAATATAAAGAGAGAGAAGAGTTATGTTGCTTTGGGACGAAATTCTCCAGTAAATAGTATAAGTATAACAAATCAGTAGCCTTTGTTTATCCATTCTCTAAACTTCTGCCTTTTCTTTTGACTTTTTGCATATCTAGTTGCCAACCTTAGTATAAGGTCAGAGGTGCTTAGTGATTGCGGTCAGACTGACAAGTATTTAACGGGAATTATATGTTCTTTCACACTAGCCATGTTTAGGCTAAAGTATGGAAAGATTGAGTCAGACTGAAAAATTCAAATCATCTTTTGTTGTTTAGGATACACATAGAGTGATACTTGACAGCGTTTTATCTTTTACTAATATTGAGTAAAGCAGATTTAACATATTTGTGATATTGCATGTATTACTGAACATTGTCAAGGCAAGCGAATGAATTTTGTTCGTTTTATGTTGCATATTTCTAACCTCTTTGACACCTAAAGGATTGAAAATAAAACTTGTACCAATAATCTTATTCCGAATAAAATTCCTGCAATATTTATCTCTAAACAGCTCTGTTGAAACAAGTTCTAGGAAACAAATAAACTAATGAGCAGTTGATAATGTGACATATCAAAGCAAAACATCTGACGACCCCATATAGTGTCCCATGATGCACTAGGACAGTCCAGTGAATATCCTACAAAAATTCGGCAATTGAACTGCAAAGTAACATTTCTAATTATTAAATCCAAATTCAAATTGAGATCTTAGATATATTTCGATGCAATAATCCATTATTGCAGTTAAATTACTATCACATAAGATTTTATTCGTATTTGCAAAAGCTTAATAAATAATTCAAAACTTTTGTTTATAAAGTTGTAACTCTGTCCGACAATTTAGATTTTTGTATGTAGTACAGCTTCACTTGATATTTTATATGTTTAGAGTAAACTCTAAAGCAAAACAGAAGACCATCATTACAGTATTTTGATAAACGCTTAATAACTAACACATATTGCTATATACCTAGTAACTACAACCAGCGCGTCATCTGTAGCCGCCTACGAGTACTTCGTGCTTCATGAAACTTCCACTGAGAGACGCTGTGGTGGCAGAGAAGCACCAAGCGCAAGAGACAGTTGAACGGGGTTTTTTACCGGATTATTCTTCACAGAGAATTTTTGTGTTAAATATTACTTTCCGTACCACCTACATAAACAGGTAGAGGAAGAACTACTACTAGCCAAAAGTTAAATGTCGGGATTGCACGGGAAATATATATTTTGTTACGACCCTGAACAGAAAAGAACGTCTCAGCGCGCGCGCGCGCGTGTGTGTTTTTTTTTCTAAAATTTCCATAATTTAAACACTGTGATTTTATTAAAAACCTCGTCTGTGATCTTTGAAAATGCTGAAGTTATGTACAAGTTTTATATTTAACCGACTTTCCACTTTTGAATTCTGCTAAAGAAGCTTTCTTTTAGATTCAGATACAATGTAGCTCGTGCTCTACCTGATATGTATGTACGTGGTACAGAAATTGTTACTTTAGCCCTAAAACCGCAGTTCAAATGTTCCCCGTGTTTCCTGATTGGCACCGACAGCGACCCTAAATGGAAAGCTCACGAAACACGAAGTACACGTAGGCCACCACAGATGACACTAAAGTTGCAATTGCTATGTTTACTTCAATTTATCTTATTTTTAGCAATACTTTCCAACTATTAGGATAATTGCGTCTTTCTTTGGCGAATTCCTTTAGTTGAATAAGGACAATGGGTAATTGGAGCTATATTATACAACAAGGTCAATTTAGACCGACAAGGAGTATCATATTTTAGAACAAAAGTATGCAGACTGTTGTATAAGTTCAACAAATTCAATAATTTTTGTCCAATTGTTTTTTGAAATCCTCAGGAGCGTAAAGTTCCACATTTCGTATTTTTGTACAGCGTACTCACCTGTGTACAAAGGAAGTAGGTCGATTTCCACTTACTAATATTAACTGCAACGTATGTGGTACCATAAGTTTCAAGGTACGTACCGGGTAGCCTCACTTCATCTCCATTATCATTTCACATCATCTCTCATCTGGTGGTTTCTTTCAGGGACAACGATCACTGAGGTCTACCCGAAAATCAAAACTCCGGCCTCTGTTACTCGGGAGCGATGGAAAACTCCGGGGGTGGTTCCTTGGTGCAATACCTTGAGTCCAACAAGCCCCTCCCACCAACGAGAACATCAAGACGGGTGGAAGTGAATACGCCACTTACGCGCGTCAACCCCGCAGTTAAGACCATCACTTAACCTCGGTGGGGACGCCTGGTGATCTAGCACACCTACTAGCTCTGCAGGTTAGTATGCGGGACCTTTAAGGCGACCTTCCTCCCCCTCCGGGCGGCCGTAGCCTGCTCGGTGGTACCCGATTTCCTGCGGCTAATGAGAACACACTGCAACCTCGACTGCAACCCAATCCGAACAGCTCACAATCAACGAAGAGCTCGAATGTTGGGCCCGAGGTTCCTCTAGTAACGTCAGGGGTACCACGAGTGCTAAGGGTCCTCAGCGCTCGCACCACAGCGGCTGAAGGGGAGGAATCTGGTAGTCTCTTTCAGGGAAGAAGTATTGCGGCTGTCTCGACGTTGTATGGCAGGGTGATATGCTCCAGGTAAACACTTCCTAATCCGATAAGACGGTCTCCGGCCGACCTGATGCGCCGTTTCCTGACCACGGCAGGAGGGATCCTGGTTGCACTGATCTGTTAGAGGAGTTTCCAACGAGTGAGTAACTGGGTCCATGCCCTCTTTGCTATCGTGACTCCTTGTGATGGCCACCCTCTGTCTCCTGGCCTGATCCTTCCTCCTCGGAATGCCCCACTTGCGGATTAGGTACAATATACTACAGGTACGGGACGCTGAGATACATCAGAGCCTAATACTCCAAGTTCTCCCCTTAATTAAACCATCATATAAGCCACAACCTTAAGAATACGTATGTCTGAGACAGATTTACACTAAAACTACAGAAGTTAAGGAAACACTAACGATGGCAGAAGATCTTTGTGAGAGGTTCTCTATTTGACAGAGATCATTCAAGAAAACTTGACAAACAATTTTAAATGAGTGCTAACGTTTGAAAAATATTACATATATCATCAGTAAACACTCTTACTCTCAGTTGCTGAAAGTGATGTGGACTCAATGATAATTACCAAAATATTTACCTGAACAAATTTAAATTATCGAAATCTCAATATAAACAAAGACTTTTGTTCCTTACCTCTGCAATTCCTGTCGGTCTATAATGAAATTTTCATCTGGATAGCACCAATTTACTATTGCTTCCCTTTAAGAAGTGTTTTACTTTAAAACAGGGCAATATTTTTCTAATGTTTTGGGTAAAGTTCCTAATAACTAAGACATATTGTTATTTAAGTAGCAATTACAGCTGGCACGTCATCTGTTAACAGTCTATGTGTACTTCATGTTCCATGAGACTTCCACTGTGTGTCGCTGTAGTCGCAGTCACTCTGTAAACAATCGCGTTAGTTTAACTGCAGGTTTGTGGTGGTATTTTTAATAGAGCTTTGTTTCATTGTTAAATATTACTGTTTGTAATACCAACATACAAACCCGGAAATTTGATAAATACCAAACTGTGTACAAGGATGATACACGAAATGTTTTGAAGGAAATGTACAACTACACAACAACTCTACATGGAGTCTCTATCCAACTGTCTAAAATGATTATAAAGTTTTAATTAAACTATATATTTTAGATATTGTGACCTTATGGGTTCGTAGAATTAAAAGGCCGAGTTGCGGAAATTAAAAATCTTCTTTATTTTCGTAGAAATACTCTTTTAGATTACAGCAGCATTACGTCACGTCACCATTAGTCTACCAAGGTCGATCACAATAACACTTTCATCTGTCTCTCGTTTCACAACTGACTCACTTTGGGAAAGTGAACCAAAACATCGTAAGCATGCAGGCATAAAAATATTCTAATGCCATCGTTACACCACAATGTGCGCCCAAGTCCTTCCGGCCCAGACCTTTCCCCATATGCAGAGGCCGCCGCCAACGCAGCCCAGGAGACAGCAGCACGCTACCGCACGGAGCAGTGTAAATAGTGAAGTGTGTGTGTGTGTGTGTGTGTGTGTTTGTGTGTGTGTGTGTGTGTGTGTGTGTGTGTGTGTGTGTGTTTGTGTGTGTGTGTGTGTGTGTGTGTGTGTGTGTGTGTAAATAAAAGCTCAAAATAAGCGCTTGTGAATACTGTACATAACAAAAACAAAAAGGACACTGAAAGACACTAACTTAATGAAACTGTTCTCGGTGGGCTAAGAAAGGTCACCGTATGGGTTTTATATATACCCACGTAGACAATAAGCATTTAATTACTAACTATAACCTGAATGAAAATTTTATCCTGTAGGTCACGCCCGTTTGTACCGGCACCAGACCATGAAACAGAAAATAAAAACCTGAAACCTGATTCATATTGGTTAATTCCAATGCTAACTAGGGTTTTGTATTGTTAATGAACTTTTGCACGCTATCAATTCTATGTGATGTGCAGTTAAACACACATTCGTTATTAAATAACTTTCACTTTACAGGAGAAGCTGTGTAAACATTTACTGTTTAGGTCTGTCTTTGATAAGCCCTGCCGTTTAACAATTATTGTCCGAAATAGATTTGGTATACGGAGAATCATAATGGAATATACTTTGTCACGACAGGAACCTAAAAGAATGTGTGTGTGCGTGTGTATCAGTTTTTTTCTATTTTGAGGTATCAAATGCATTCCCCATTACATGGTAATATAACATACACTACTATACATAATTTCATTTTTAATTTACAGATTTAATTTTAATTTTATAGGCATATAGGTCTTATTTCCTAATTTAATTTTCACATATACAACTTTGCACTTTTGCTGCGTATATCTTTGTAGTTCCTTTCTCTAGTTTATTAGCCAATTCTTACATTGCATTGTTTTATACTGTCCTTGCAGGTTTTTTACTAATTCAGTTATTATATTTATAAATATCTTGAATTTAAATTAACTATTTTATAAGAAAATTGAATGGATATTTTGCCAGAGTGGTTTCAGGTATTGTGCGATAAGTTCCTGATTACTTGTGGGTCATTTTCCTCCTTGTTTGTGCAGTTCTGCCACAAATAGAGGTCTCTGCTGTTGTGTGTGTTTACATTCAAAGATTAAATGGTTAACGGTTTGTTGGAGGTTACTGCATGTACATTTTTGATCATCAATAATATGGAACCTGTATAGGTAGTCCTTAGTTTCTCCATGACCTGCAGTAAGTTAGCAGTAAGTTCTGGTGTAATGGGAAGTTTTATATTTAATCTATCTTTGACCGTTGGGAGAAAAGTTATACAGAGCCCTTTTGTTTGTGTCGTTCCACCTATGTTACCATTGTTCATATCTTCTTTCTTTTACGGCTGCTTTGATCGTCGATCTGGGAACTTTATTGTAAATGATTGGCAGTCCTTCATCTTGAGCAGCTGCCTTGGCCAATTTATCAGTCATCTCGTTGCCAGGTATTCCTACATGGGCTTTCACCCATTTGAAGAGGATTCTCCAATGAGTTTGTTGCTGCAATGTCCTCCAGGACTGAGTTGTGCTTGATGTTGTTTACCAGTGTGTCCAGCGTTACCTTGCTCTCTGAGTAAATTACTGCTGTCGTTTCTTCAAGTGCTAAGTCTATATTGTTTTGAAGCTCTTGTAGCACTTTCAATATAGCTATTTGTTCTGGTTGGTTATTTGAACACTTTCCATCCAATCTATATATTAGTTGAACAATAAGTGCTTCATGTTTGAACAACACTGCTGCAGCTCCAAACTTGTCCGCTTCCTCAGCTTCTCTAATTTCAGTAACATCTGTATCTGTATCTCTCTCTGTGTGAGTGTGTGTGTGTGTGTGTCGAATGTGTCGTGTTTAACGCCCGCTTGTACTACACCTGGCACCGCAGGCGATGACACTGATGATACATGAGAAGAATATGGGGCACTGGTGGAATGAGATGTCGGCGGAAACCGGAGATCCCGGAGAAAACCCGCCCACCGCGCCGTGTTGTCCACTACACTTTGTCTCACTTTGCGGTCGGCTGGGAGAGAGCCAAGCGGTCTAACCACTGAGCCACGGCGCGGCCTGTGTGTGTGTGTGTGTGTGTGTGTGTGTGTGTGTGTGTGTGTGTGTGTGTCCAGGAAGTTGGTAAATACCAAACCTGTATATAAGTTCTCTGTGTTCAAGGACGAAACACGAAAGGTTTCAAGAAATTCTACAACTACACAGCAAATCGTGAGATATGATTTAAATGTAAGAAGTTACAGATGTCGTGGAATGCGCATATCAATATGCCTTAGTTGTTAACGAAATTTGTATTTGTATTTGCATTCCATTTGTCATAAAGCTATTCTAAAATTGTGTATTAATTAAAATCATTGAAGCATTTTTTACAGAATCAAAATTATAGATAAAGTTGTTATATAAGTAGTACTGGGTTATCACTGAAGTCCTCATCTGTCATTCTTGAAAATGCTCAAGTTATATACAAGTTTGGTAATTAACCGACTTTCTAGTTTTAAATTTGAATAGAAAGAACGTCTTTTAGAAACAGGTAATCTCAAGTTATATATATATATATATTCAGTAAAATGTCAACACTGAATTTTTCGATATAGTACAATTCCTCCTCTACCTATTTCGCGATACAGAAAGTATTATTTTAACTGTAAAATAAAGCCCAGACGGTACAAACTTGCAGTTGTAATTTCCGCGTGTTTGTTGATCGATGACGATCACAGCGACACAGCGTGGAAGTCTCGTAAAACACGAAGTACACGTAGGATGTTCTAGATGACGCGCAAGTTGTAGATGCTGTGTATATGTGAATGTGTCTTTGTTATTAAGAAAATTCTCCAAAAAATAAGATTCATGCATCTCGGTTTTAGTGTAAAACATATCGCAGATGTCAATGATAGTAAATTGTGACTAAGTTGTATATAAATGTTCATATAGACCAACAAGAACTATTGTGTATAGGAATACGTACCTCCAAAACCTTATATAAGTTTACCAAATTCATTAAATTTTGTGTGTATCGTTTCCCATCGTTTCCATGATGAGTATAATCATTTACCAATTTGTGCTTTGTTTGAAAGGTGACAAATGCTAAATACATGATACTCGTTTAACACATATCCATTGTAATATGTAGAACTGCCCTGTCATCACAAATTCGTCTTTGACATACGTATTGTGACTGCCTCATTTGAGCATCATTTCACTCAATTCATATAACTTCAAGTAAAAAAAGGATAAAAAAACGTAAATAAAAGAAAAATAGAATCTCATTGCTGAAAGTGACTTAGGTTATAAATAGAATACTTTTTGTCACGTCGTCTGTTGCAGGATAGCTTAGTATGGATGAGGTAATCGCTCTGATCTGTTGTCCATTGTCTGGAGAAGCCGCGGCCTTCCTGACGTCACGAAGTCACGGTCAGGACGTATTAAGTACTGATGTAGAGTATAGTTCCAGAGAACTCGAATATTGTAACAACCTGTAGCGCCGGGCAGGTCTATTTGAAATCCGGTACGACGTCGGGTAAGACAGAGAACTTAGTTTGAGGATTTTTTGTGCGTATTTCGAATGTCATTTGGCGACTGCGACTCCGTGGTGAGAAGTTACGTAGTTCACGAGTCAGTAGAGCCTTGTGAGTCGACAGAGAAGTGTAGTACGTTCCAAGCTCCGTGGTGAAGAGTCGGCAGTTCGTGGTAAGTCTAAGAAGCACTACACGTGTCAGCGGCCACGCCGTGGCTCAGTGGTTAGACTGCTTGGCTCTCACCAAGGCGGCCCAGGTTCGATCCCAGGCGACCGCAAAGTGAGGTTTGTGGTGGACAACACGGCCCTTGGGCGGGTTTTCTCCGGGACATCCAGTTTTCCCCGCCATCTCATTCCACCGGTGCTCCATCTTCATCTCATGTATCATCAGTGTCACCGCCTGCGGTGCCGTATGTAGTAAAAGCGGCCGTTAAACACTACACATTTTTATTTCACGTGTCAGTTAGTGCGGCTCTGTGATGTGTAATCGGTGGAACAGGCAATGAAGCAGCTCACGAGTGAATATAGCAGATCTCCCCAAATGCCTGTCTCTGCAATTCATTTCATTACTCTCTTCAATTTACTTTTCTTCCTGGTTGGCTGTAAATATCGGAGGCAGTTTGGGCTTAGCATGGCAAGGAACTTTTTTTGTCTGAAAATCCTCTTATTCAGTATCGGTGTCCCGGTATCTACAGGGTTTAGGCAAAGTCGCTGGTAGGAATCACCATCGAGTAGTTTCAATCGCTTGTCGTTGGGGAACCTGCCCTCTGTGGTCGTCTCTCCTCAGTCATGACAACCTCACCTCTCTTTCTCAGAAGGGAATCTTCGAGGTAAAGTTCTACAATAGGTCGAGTTGCTCTGTTTCCTCCAAACGCTATCAATGAATCAATAACGTAATAAAATTAACAACATTGAATTTTTAAAATAACAAAAATGTCCGAAACGTTGCGTTGATGATGTAATGTATATCATCTTCATAATCCTTTACGTTGTCAGCAATAAATCGGTTGAGTGAATGTTATTAATGTTCAAAGATTGCAAATTACTTTGAGGAACACTCTGTATCAACAACAAATATTAAAAAGTATTAAATTATATACATAGCTTTCAGTGCAAACACGCTCTGTGTTATTTTCCCTGAAGATTGGCCGTAAGCATTCCATTTCACATTAATATATTTTAAATATATTATAATATAATTACAATCACTAGAATTATTTTAGACACAAACTTTTCTAAAATTTCCATAATTGAAGTACTATCATTTTATTGAAAACCTCGTCTGTTATCTTTGAAAATTCTGAAGTTATGTACAAGTTTTATATTTAACCGACTTTCCACTTTTGAATTCTGCTAAACAAGCTTTCTTTTAGATTCAGATACAATGTAGTTCGTGCTCTACCTGTTATGTATGTACGTGGTACAGAAATTGTTACTTTAGCGCTAAAACCGCAGTTCAAATGTTCCCCGTGTTTCCTGATTGGCACCGACAGCGACCCTAAATGGAAGTCTCACGAAACACGAAGTACACATAGGCCACTACAGATGACGCCAAAGTGGTAATTGCTATGTTTATATCAGTTTATGTTATTTGTTAGCAATACTTGCCAACTATTAGGATAATTAAGTCTCTTTTTGGCAAATGTCCAATAAGGACGAATAAGGGCGATGGGCATTTGGAGCTATATCGTACCAAACGGACAATATAGACCGACAGGGAGTATCATATTTTAGAACAACAGTATACCTATTGTTTTATCAGTTCTACAAATTGAATAATTTTTAATCCAAAGATTGAGATTTTCATTCCAAATTAGAACAATGAGAGGATGTTTAACAGTGTAGTTTAATGTCACCCGTAACACTTCTGTAGTTCACGCTAGTAATGTTATATCACCCTTAAAATGGTTAGCATTACAGAAATTGTGTACCAAAGTTACTCATAATTGGTGGCAAGTACATGTTGAGAACAGATGTACCACACAATAATACATCAATGCTGTGCAAATATCACTATAACTTGTTAATTTTCTGAACCCGTTTGTCCAAATTGTGTTGCGATATATGAAGTGCTCAACACTATGTGCCTTTAACAGTAACCCTATGTTGCAGAAGACCAAGTGTTAGGCCACGACACTGTTTATATATATATCTGTGTGTGTGTGTGTGTGTGTGTGTGTGTGTGTGTGTGTGTGTGTGTGTGTGTGTGTGTGTTAACAAGGAAGAGGGTTAATAACCTATTATTTATTTTGAAGCTTTACTAATTTGAGATCAAGCCAGACTGTGTTTAGGTCCTAGCTAGTTGACATTGTGCATGTTTTAAGAATAACTGGAATACTAGAAATAAAAGTAAAAGTGGCATAAAATGATGATGACACAATGACATTTAAACATTCCTTGCCTTGCACAATTACACAAAAAAGCTTCTAAAGCTTTTTCAAATCAATTCTAATCACACCAGATCTCTTCTAAGATGGTTATTCAGGTACATAATTTGGTGTAGTGTGTACAATAATATTGCATAGTGACTACTACATTAAACAATATAAAACAAATTAGATTTATGGAATCTCAGATCATACTTTTAATTTCTGTTAAAAGCTGTGACACTCTTGATCAATGATGTACAGGTACACTGATGAGTAAGGTTAAGAGAACTTAATTCTTAAAAATACTTATCATTGCAATTTAAAGAAAAAGTTTATAAAATTCATATCAAGCATCTCGCCCAAATATCTTAATTTAAGCCACCCAGATTATACGTAAACACAGATGATGCCAATTATAAATCTTTAATTTGGAATTATTTGCTTTATTATGTACAAAATCATAACTCTCTGTGAATTTCGACATTGAATTTTGGATATAAGACAATTCCTCCTCTACCTGCTATGTATGTTCGTGGTACTGAAAGTATTATTATAACTCTAAAATAAAGCCGAGCATTCCAAAAGAAAGCAATACAAATCTGCAGTCCTAATGTCGCACGTGTTTGTTGATTAATTGCGATCACAGCGACACAGAGTGGAAGTCTCGTAAAGCAGGAAGTACACGTAGGATGTTCTAGATGTCGCGGTAGTAGTAATTGCTATGTATATATCAATGTGTCTTTATTATTATGAAAGTTGTGCGAAAGGGTAGGACGTAGTTGCTTAGTTTGAGTGTAAAACAGATTTAAAATGTCAATGATAGTAAACTGTAACTAGACTGCGCACAAAATTTAATGTTGACAAACAAGAACTATTCTGTTTCAGAACAAAGTACTGCAGAAACTTGTATAAGTTTAGAAAATTCAATGAGTGTGTGTTTCTGAATTCCCATTCGTCTTACCTCGTGACGCATCTACTACACATATTTTCATAATTGTGCTTTGTTGTAAGGACTGAGATACAGATATATGGTTGATAGATAAAAAGTGCTGCAAATATGTGAAATCTTATAAATTGGATAATTTGATAATCCGAATCTTCTTCTAACAACAACTTTAACTGCGTGCAGACCTGCCAGCGAATGTCCTTTTGTTCGCGAATCAACAGTCTTGGAACCCATCGCGCACAAACACGTCTCATGTGTAATGTTTCTCTCACCAACGTGTTGGTGTTACCAAATGAAGTGTTTAGTATTTCTGAAAGTGATCTTAAGGTAATTCGTCGATAATCTCTACAATGGCACATCATATTTCTGAACCAACCTGATTCTCACAGGCGGGAACCAGGAGTACCAACACTGAAACTACCACGGCGTGTTCGTTTCACGTTAACTTAACGGAATATAATAAGATTGTATTTTAGTGCAAAAAACTATGACATTAAGAATTATGAACGTTCGTTACTGAACAGACCTCGTATAGCCAACAGAACCTTACAAATGAGATGTTGAGGCGTGTGAACCGTTTAGGTCCAACTTCGATATAGTTTTACCCTTTACTAATTATTGTGTACAGTAGATTTGGAAATAACAGAAATAAAATAATTAAGATAAATTTTGAGACAGGTACATGATATTTGTTTGTTTTATTTTATATATCTATGTTTTAGTTCACACATATTTCGTATCAGCCACAATATTTGACTGAACTGGATATCTTCCTTAATGTCCCAAAAGAACAAATGAAACTAGAGGCGGAGGAAGCAAACCTCTAATTAGGGTTAGTATAACTGACAACAGCGCCTCTATAGGACTTATCTAGTAACTAGCGAGAGATGTAACCTACTTCTCAATAAATGAAGTCTAGTTATATATCCTAACGACTAACAAATTTATTTATTAAATGTTGTATTTATTTATTTGTTTGTTTGTTTACCATTATTATTAACGTTTATATCTCTTTGTAGTAACTTCAATTATTACCTTATTTTTAATATACAAGGTATTACTTTCTATTTATATTTGAGAATTATTTTATTATTTTTAGTTAAAATACGTGTACATGTATAACTTGGTACATGTGTAAGCTCATGTTAAGGGGTTATGTACTATTACTAGTATTTAATAGTAATTACAATAGTTTTAATATATTTTGATTGTCTATTGAACTGGTAGGAGCTGAGATTAATATGTTTACGTCAAGTAACACTTTAACTACTTATTTATCTGTAGGCTCTTGTCATGATCATCTGTTATTAACTAGGCCAGGAAGTTGTTGACCTAAAATTGTCTAAAAATGAGCTATAAATGACATTAAAATATAACAAATGCAAATAAAAGACAAAAAGACTTAAAATTAACAATTTCTGTCATAATAAAAAATTAGTATCTGTCACAAACAAATAATGTATATATGGTTCGAATAACCACATTTTAAAATTAACTTTCTTAAGTAAATAATGCAATTATTGCTGCTATATAATAAATAAATTCAAAGTTCATCAGGTCATTTACAATTTTATAAAATATTTGTTTCCGCAAAACTTTGAAACATAATTTTCGATATAATGCAATTCCTCCTCTGCCTATTTCGCAATACAGAAAGTTTTATTTTTACTGTAAAATAAGGCCCGGTCGGTACAAACTTGCAGAGATCTTTGAAAATGCTGAAGTTATGTACAAGTTGTATATTTAGCCGACTTTACACCTTTGAATACTGCTAAACAAACTTTCCTGTTATTTCAGATACAATGTAGTTCGTGCTCTGTCTGATATGTATGTACGTGGTACAGAAATTGTTACTTTAGCGCTAAAACCACAGTTCAAATGTTCCGCGTGTTTCCTGATTGGCAGCGACCACAGCGCCTCTCAATGAAAGTCTCAGGAAACACGAAGTAGACATAGCACGTTACAGATGACGCCAAATTTGTAATTGCTTTGTTTACATCAATTACTTTTAGTTGTTAGCAATACTTTCCAAGTAATACGATAATTAGTTGTTTCTTTGGCAAATGTCTTTAGCTGAATGAGGATAATGGGCAATTGGAGCTATATTATACATCAAAGTCAATATAGACCGACAAGGAGTATCGTATTTTAGAACTAAAGTTTGCAGATTGTTGTATAAGTTCAACAAATTCAATAATTTTATACATATATTCTTTTAAATACAGAGGACTAATTTTTTGAAATCCACAGGGATGTAATTTTACACATTTCATAATTTCGAACAGCCTACTGACCTGGGTACAGAGGAAGCACGTGTATTTAGTGGAATATATGAGAACCGAGGGACTTCTAGATGCAGGTGAGGAGTTAGTTATTCACTTAAATGGTGACAGTGAACAGGAAGAAAATGATGGTGAAGCTGAACATCAGTATGAAGAGGATGAAGATGGGCTAGAACACCACCAACAAGCAGGGGATGAAGACGACGAATCGCCATTTGGTATCAGCGGAGTTGCTGCCTTAATTTAGAAGAGCTGCAATATTGGCTACGCAGATCTTCGACAGTGAGCCTTGAGTTGTAGAAGATAACCGTAGTTTTTAGCTTTTAGTCGACCTGTACAGCGTACTCCCCTCTTGTAATCTTACCCGTATGACGCATTGTAGCGAGAGGTGTCTATCCCTTCCACATTTGCTACTCATCCCTACCGTACAGGATTCCTGTCAAGATAAAATAATACATCTGTAGTTGAGATGTGCAGCTAAATAAACATTCGTTGTTAAATAAGCGTCACTTTATAAGAGAAACTCTGTATGCCTTTACTGTTTAGGTCTATCCACAGATTAATACCAGATTCTCAACTCCGTGGTAAAGTTCAAAGCCGCATGGGGCGCTCTTTCCTGAACCATAAGACCCAGGCGACCTTGGGAACTTAGACTGGTAATGTAGTAAGTCTCTATTACGACCGAGCTATGACGCATTCGCTTCCCCTCCCGTGTTCAGCGACTGATAGGATCCAACTTCTTTCGAAGTCACATCTCGCCACACATGAACAGTTTACGCGCATTTCAACTTTCGCATATTAGCAAAATACGCTGAGGTAATGTGCGGTAAACTATTCATCAGTTTGCAAGATGTGACCTTGAAAGTAGTTGTCCAATGAATATGTGAAAAGCACATCAAGGATACACTTTAACTTTTACTGTTAAATATGAGTAATTGACTTCAACAAAGCATTATATCTTTAATATTCCTGTTACAAACTGATAATTTTATCTTTATAAACAATTACAACTTTAAAAACGAGAGAGTGAGATCAGTCAAGATGCTGTTGAGATTATACAAGACATCTGTATCCCCTTTCCCTCAAGCTTCTTACTGTAATACTTACAATAAAGATAACTTAACACTAAAATAATGATTCTGTAGATAAAGGAAAACAGGAAAGGATATAATAATGTTATGTGTAATGGAATTTCTTTGTACACGGAATGTTGAAAAATTCCCTGGAATAAAAGTGAGGAAACAAAAACCCTAAAGAAATATGTATATAAATTTTAAATGAGGACACCAACAACCATGTACAAAAAATGGCACCATCTCTTTAAATGACAACAAAGCAGCTCTGCTAATTTTGTATGTTTAATAAGAATTTTAAAAGCGCAATAGTACATACATTATTTTCAGCACAAGTATACTGAAGTATATTCAGAGAAAAACCTGAAATTTGTGATCGATTCATATAAGATTAATAATGTCAAATTAGTACATGAGTCAGTGTCAGCAACTGATGACATAAATTTAATAAATTGCGCTGTTTTATATACTTCCAATCACTTTAGTTGAATTATTCTTCACGAATGCAGAATAAATTATGAAAAATAATAATTGCTCTAAAGCTGTATGATGCATTTAAATTGTCCTAAGCTTAACTTTGTCTTCACAACACAAGAATATTAGAGCGTTGAATTTTTAAATGCTTCAATGGCATGCATATGCACAGTAATGAATGCTGAAGAAGAAAATGTGCAGCTTTAAAAATAAATTTTAATGCACAGTGTATCTTCCAATAAGAGATTATTTAAAGTAGTTATCTGACTGTGAAGTATAATTTGCTTAATGTGCACTTAATGTTACTTATTGTAACATTAATATTTAAACTCTTGAATGCGAGTAAACAGTGAATGTGTTAACAAAAGACGGTTTTTCATAGATACAATGACAGGGAAATGTTCTCTCCAAGTACAAGACACAAAACGTGGGTTATGTCTCAGTACATTAGCTCCAGGAATATAGTGAAGGAAAGGAAATTCAAATATAATATATCTAATTATTTTCCATATAAGTAGTACTGGGTTATTATGTGGTTTTATTGAAAATGTTTGACTGTCATCCTAGAAAATACTTAAATCACATACAAGTTTGGTATTTAACCGACTTTCCAGTCTTCAGTTTTGCTAGAAAAGCTTTCTTTTAGATTTAGCTGATCCCAAAAAATATATTTACATTACAATCTCGACATTGACTTTTCGGTATAATTTGCATTTTTTGTACTTTTAGTACCGAACCTATAGCGCTGAGGTCAGAGGTGTTTACTGATTGGCTGCGGCAACAATGACAAGTCTTTTTATATCAGCTATTATTTGGAATACACTTATAGTGATTTTTGACAGCTTTTGTCTTTTACTAATATTTAGCAAAGCAGATTTAAGATATTGGAAACATTGCATGTCAAGCGAATTAATTTTGTTCTTCTTATTTTGCATATTTCTGTACTGTTTAGCGTACAAAGCAACGAGGATGAAACTTGTACCAATATTCTTACTCCGTTCCAACTATGTTAACATTGTCCATGTCCTCTTACTTTTATGGCTGCTTTGATCGTCGACCTGGGAACTTAATTGTAAATGACTGACAGTCCTTCATCTTGAGCAGCTGCCTTGGCCAATTTATCAGCCATCTTTAATTTCTGCAATCCGGCCTTCTAATTCTACGGACCAACAAAGTACGTATGCCTAAAGCAAACTAATTAAGCAGAATTAAAAGCAGCAGATATACAATTTGTAAACATGATTGTAAATAATTATTGATAGTAAATGTTAACAAAACAATTGATTGCGTTGATATTAGTGAGATTGGTTTTAGTTATTTTCCTTATAGTTGGAGCAGATCTTTAATTTGTTAGAGAGAGAAGTGTTAGGATATATCCATTTACGTAAATGACGTAATAATATTTATATTAACTTATTTTGCAATGAACATATATATTTTTAATTTGGAATTATTTGTTATATATGTTATATTATGTACTCGGTGAATTTCGATATTGAATTTTTGGATATAAGGCAATTCCTCCTCTACCTGCTGTGTATGTTCGTGGTACTGAAAGTATTATTTTAACTCTAAAATAAAGCTGAGCACTCCAAAGGTAAGCAATACAAACCTGTAGTTCTAATGTCGCACGTGTTTGTTGATTGACTGTGACTACAGCGACACAGAGTGGAAGTCTCGTAAAACACGAAGTACACGTAAGATGTTCTAGATGGCGCGCAAGTTGTAATTGCTACGTATATACCAATCGGTCTAAGTTATTATGAAAGCTACGGAAAAGAGTCGAGTGGAGCTGCTTAGTTTTGGTGTAAAAGAGATCTAAAATATCAGTGATAGTAAACTGTAATTATATTGCACGGAGAATTTAATGTAGACGAACAAGAAGTATCCTGTTTCAGAACAAAGAACTGCAGAACTTTTTATAAGTTTAAAAACTTCACTGAGTTTGTGTTTACGCATACCAATCCTTCCCGAGTTACTAGTTTTGTGATGTGTGGCCTACACATATTTAGTAATTTGTCCTTTAGATGCAAAGTCTGAGGTAATGATGTTCCATGCGTTGTAGATACATGAAATGTTTTGCAAACATATGAACTCTTATAGATTGGATAATTCCTTTAATTCTATGTTTTGATATCGATACTGATGGATTGTAAATTCCTAAAACCCCCAGAGAAAACCTTATCTTCCCGACACAACAGAGTCGGGCACTGAAGAGCGTGTGGGAACAGCAGTTTATATTTGTAATAATTGAAGAGAGAATTAAATTTAAGCTAATCAATATTTACTCAGCAGAACGTATTCCATTCGAACAGCTACCACTTGCTTTATTCTCTTCAAAATAAAGAAAAGTCTTATATTTTCTCATTCTTGGTGTATTTTGAGTAAATTAAGAGGATCCATCTGTTAGGAAAGCATTAGTATAATAGAAAGGGAAATAAAACAGAAAATAGCGGAAGTATTAGTTATCAAATAAATGTTGATCCCTGGACACACTATATCATTATAAACTGTAAAGTGATGTATTGACAAAGTAGACAAGAAATGAGGATATATTGATAGATATTAAACTCAAGATATGTGTGACACAAATTAAAGAAAGATGTAAGAAGAGAAGGAATGATGTACAAGACATTTTTAAGATTAGATTAACTCTCTTACTACTGTACAAAGTGATGATCCATATTGTCACCCAGTTAGGGAAAGGGATGACCGGCGACCGCTGGAAGGACCCCGAGACAGCTGGGCCACGCCCACTCATCAGTCTCTGTCACTAACTGAGGGGGAAGTTTGGGAGAAGTGTCGCTTGCGCTGCCGGCCCCTTCCCTCTCTTCCACGGCCATCTGGAACCTTCCTTTGGAAACTGGAGAAGTCGAGAAAGCAGTGACATTCCTATAAAAAGGGTTTCAGAGAGACAGTGAGTGACAGTTCTTGGTGTAATAAGGCAGTGTTAGTCAGTGACGTGTTAATGAACGAAAAGATTGTGCAACGGAAGACTGTACGTAACTGTGTATGGGTATCGGAGTTGATGTAATCGCGAGTACAAGTGAAATTGTAACGGACGAACTGGTGAATTGTAATTGTGTGCAGTACGCAATTCTGCGTAATTGGCAAGTGTTTAACTGTAAGTCGGTGGAAATAAAGAACAGTTTTGAGCGGTGAAGTTGGACTTTTCATTTCACGAACCCACAAAGTCACAATTGGTGTCAGGAGTGCGACATAACACAATGGAGGCAGCATTAGAAAAGATTTTAGCGGAACTGAAACAAATGAAGACGGCCAACGACAACATCACCGGGAAGATGGAAGAAATGAAGGCCGAATTAACAACAAAAACGGAAGCGGCAAATAACAGCCTGGCCGCGAAGCTGGAGACTACAAATAACAACCTGGCCGCGGAACTGAAACTAATGAAGACGGCTAACGACAACATCACCGAGAAGATGGAAGAAATGAAGGCCGAGTTAACCACAGAAACGAGAGCAGCGAACGGCAGTCTGGCCACGGAAATGAAGGCGGCAAACGAGGCTCTCGCCGCAAAGTTTGAAGAACAGTTGACCAGCGTAAAAGAGGACGTCACAGAGTTAGGCGAGCGCGTCGAAGACCTGGCGAGCCGCGTTAATGAGCTGGAAGGAAGGGCCGACAACAGCGCCAAGTCCCTGAGCGCCATGGTGGAGGACGTCGTCGGCAGGAGGTTGAAGGATTTGAAGGCCGATGCACCGGGACGCGACATAATATCGCCGCGCGTCAAACCTCCCAAATATGACGGCGCGTCAACGTTTGAGGTCTTCCGCCGCCAGTTCGACACAGTGGCCAGGCACAACGGATGGTCACTGGAGGAGGAGGCCACACAGTTAAGAGCCAGCCTCCAGGGAAGGGCCGCGGAAGTCCTAAACGCGGTGCAGACGACGGCGGCGCCCAAGGACATCTGGGAAGCCCTGGAGGATCGCTTCGGGAACCACCGCTTAGCCGCAGCATACCGCAGCCAGCTAAAGGCAAGGTCACAGCAGCCGGGGGAGACGCTGCAGGAGTTAGCCATAGCGATCGAGCAGCTAGCTAGCAAGGCCTTGGTTGACCTGCCACTGGAGTTCGTATCCCGCGAAGCCGCCTACAATTTTGTCGACGGGGTACGGGACACGGAGATTCGTCAGCGCCTAATGCTCGGGGAATATAAAACCATGCACGAGGCGCTGACAGCGGCATTAAGGATGGAGGCGGCCAAATAATATCCATTCCGACGTCGAGAACGAGGAGTGTCCGCTACGCCGGAGACAGAAGACCAGCTGAGGGACGCCGGCGAACACCTAGTGGCCTGTGTTGGGGGTGTGGACAGCCCGGACACCTGCAGAGAGACTGCCCACACCAGGAAGAGCAGCCGGAAAACGAGTAAGGGCCGTCGTGGAGAGGGGCACGTCGGCGCCATCACCACCATCCCCTCGAGTGACACTGCGCGCCGTCAGCCGGCGTATGGATGACAGCCTCATCGCGGACGGTTGGGTAAGAGGGAAGCCGTGCCGCGTGCTGGTGGACACCGGGGCGGCCGTGACCATCATCAGACCTGGCGTGGCGAAGGGTTTGCCGGCAAGGAAGCCAAGCCGGCCATACCAGCTTGTCACGGCATCGGGCGACACCTTGCCTGTAGGAGGCCCTGCTGGAGCTGAACTTGGGACGGAGTGCCGTGCGTCTGTGGGTGTTCGTCGCGATGGTGGCTGAGTAGGTGATCCTGGGACTGGATGCCCTCAGGAGCCATGAGGCGACGGTCGACGTCGTCAAGAAGATCCTGCGGCTTAACGGAGAAGAGGTTATACTCCGTCAACCCGAAGAGCGCCTTGGAATTTGCAGGGTCGTCTTTGACGAAGACGTGGTTGTCCCCGCGAGGAGCGAGGTGGTGGTGACGGCACGACTGGAGGGCCAGAGAACCAGGAACATGATGCTGGATCAGAAGACGCATGTACACGGACTGTGTGTAGCCAGGACATTGCTGCCGCGCCGAGAGGAGGTGCCAGTGAGACTGCTAAATCCAACGGCCACCGATCACGACATCCAGGCCGGGACGGAGTTGGGAACGTGCGAGCCTGTAGTGAGCGTAACAGCAGTCGACAAGACACAGGAGCCGGCGCCGAAGCAACACCTGGGGCCCCGGCTAGAAGGCTTACTGGAGAGGGCGGCCGACCACCTGACCGCAGAACAGCTGGAGAAGGTTCGACAACTACTGACGCGATACGAGCGCGTCTTCAGCCAAGGCGATAGTGACTACGGCCGCACGGACAAAGTGCTTCACCGCATCGACACCGGAGACGCCCGGCCTATTCGGCAACCACATAGACGCGTTCCGCTGGCGAAGCAAGGGGCGGTGCGAGACATGCTGGAGGACATGAGATCCAGGGGAGTGATTGAAGAGTGTGACAGCCCCTGGTGTTCCCCTGTAGCCTTGGTGACGAAGAACAACGGCGAGCTGCGCTTCTGCGTAGACTACAGAAAGATGAACGCTGTCACCCGGAAGGACTGCTTTCCCTTACCCCGGATTGACGACACCCTGGACACGCTAGCTGGTGCACAGTGGTTCTCGACCCTGGTCCTGAAGTCGGGCTACTGGCAGGTAGCTCTAGAACCAAGAGACAAGGAGAAGACCGCATTCTCGACAGGCCAAGGGCTCTGGCAGTTCACGGTTATGCCCTTTGGCCTCTGCAACGCACCAGCTACCTTCCAGCGCCTAATGGAATCAGTGATGAGAGGGCTGACTTACGATGCCTGCCTGCTATACCTGGACGACATCATCATCGTCGGAAAGACTTTTGAAGATCACCTCGAGAATCTGAGTAAGGTGCTACAGAGACTGCAAGCGACCAACTTGAAGCTGAACGCGAAGAAGTGCCAGCTCTTCCGCAAGGAAGTTAACTACTTGGGCCACATAGTCTCAGCAACCGGAGTGGCCACAGACCCGGAGAAGACAAAGGATGTGAGAGATTGGCCTCGCCCAAGGGATAAGAAAGAGTTGCGCAGTTTCCTGGGGCTGTGCAGTTATTACAGGCGCTTCATAAAGGGGTTCTCCAGCATCGCTAAACCCCTCACCCGACTGACGGAGGAGCACCGGCCTTATGTGTGGACGGAGGACGCCGAAAATGCTTTCCAGCACCTAAAGGAGACCCTGTGCAGTGCTCCAATTTTGGGTTTCCCACAACCGGCTGGCGCCTTCATTGTGGACACCGACGCCAGCGACCATTGCATTGGAGGTGTCCTATCGCAGATCCAGGATGGCCATGAGCGGGTGATAGCCTACTACAGCAAGACGCTATCCAAGGCAGAGAAGAACTACTGCGTCACCCGACGGGAGTTACTGGCGGTAGTAAAGAAATTGGAGCACTTCCACAAGTACCAGTACGGTCAGCCATTCCACCTGAGGACTGACCATTCCGCCCTAACCTGGCTATTGAGCTTTAAGAGCCTGGAAGGCCAGACAGCACGTTGGGTCCAGAGGCTACAGGAGTACGACTTCACCTCGGAACATCGTAGAGGGAAGAGCCACGGTAGCGCTGACGCCATGTCCCGAACACACTGTCCGGAAGAGTGCGGCCCGTGTACAGGAGTGGAGGAGAAGGAGCGTGCCGCAGCAGTCCGAGTAGTCACGGCAGTGCCTGCGGATGGCTGGGATAGTGCAGGCCTGAGGAGGGAGCAGCTGGCGGACGCAGACTTGGGGCCACTCTTGAGGGAAGTGGAGGCAGGGACGAGACCAACCTGGGAGGACATCGCACCAAGGAGCGCCACCTACAAGTCGTACTGGGCCCAATGGGACTCGTTGAAGACCAGAGAGGGCGTGCTGTTCCGGGTATGGGAGTCACCCGATGGGAAGTCGCAGAGAGAACAGTTGGTAATTCCCCGGAGTAAGGTCCCGGAAGTCTTGGAGGAAGTGCACGCCGGTACTTCAGGAGGACACCTGGGAGCCAACCGAACGATTGACAAACTACGGCAGCGCTACTACTGGCTGAGACTCCGAGCTGATGCTGAGAGGTGGTGCCGTCAGTGTCACGTGTGCGTGGCGAGTCGCGGCCCCCAGACTAGGAGCCGGGGTCTCATGCAGCAGTACAACGTCGGAGCGCCATTCGAACGGATCGCCGTTGACATTGCTGGACCGTTCCCAGTTTCCGACCGAGGCAAAAAGTACCTAATGGTGGTCGTGGACTACTTCACCAAGTGGCCGGAGGTGTATGCCATCCCAAACCAAGAGGCAAAGACAATCACAGACTGCCTCGTGGAGCAAGTGTTCTGTCGATTTGGGGTGCCGTTAGAGCTACACAGTGACCAGGGTACCAACTTTGAGTAC
Source organism: Mantis religiosa (assembly GCA_030765055.1). Classification (NCBI taxonomy): domain Eukaryota; kingdom Metazoa; phylum Arthropoda; class Insecta; order Mantodea; family Mantidae; genus Mantis; species Mantis religiosa. The sequence continues at coordinate 213,612,150 of CM060952.1, forward strand.
AACCTAATGAAGGAGGCATTACAAAGGCTTGGGGTGAACAAGACCCGCACGACGCCTCTACATCCCCAGTCGGATGGCATGGTCGAAAGATACATCAAGACCTTAGAGCAACACCTGAGGAAGGTCGTGGCCAGCCATCAGCGAGACTGGGACGTCAAGGTGCCACTGTTCTTGCTGGCCTACCGCTCGTCTACACACGACACAACTGGGATGACGCCAGCCGCTTAATGTTCGGTCGAGAGTTACGCCTCCCTTGTGACCTGGCTTTCGGAAGTCCTCCGGAGGCGAAGCAGCCGGTGACCGAGTATGTGGAGAACCTGGTGGACCGCCTCCACGACATGCACGAGATGGCTCGCCAGAACATCCAGAAGGCGAGCGACCGCATGAAGACCAGATATGATAGGCAAGCCAACAGCCAAGGTTTCCAGCAAGGTGACCTGGTCTGGTTGCTCCGTCCTACCCGGACCAAGGGACGCTGCCCGAAGCTCCAGCAGCCATGGCAAGGACCGTACCGGGTGGTGAAGAGGATTAACGACGTGGTCTACCGCATCCAGAAGGTTCCCCGAGGGAAGATGTTGCTGGTACACCTGGATCGTCTAGCCCGCTACAATGGTGCTGTTCGGGACGACCAGCTTTCAGGAGGGAGCAGTGTCACCCAATTAGGGAAAGGGATGACCGGCGACCGCTGGAACGACTCGGAGACAGCTGGGCCACGCCCACTCATCAGTCTCTGTCACTAACTGAGGGGGAAGGTTGGAAGAAGTGTCGCTTGCGCTACCGGCCCCTTCCCTCTCTTCCACGGCCATCTGGTACCTTCCTTTGGAAACTGGAGAAGTCGAGAAAGCAGTGACATTCCTATAAAAAGGGTTTCAGAGAGACAGTGAGTGACAGTTCTTGGTGTAAGAAGGCAGTGTTAGTCAGTGACGTGTTAATGAACGAAAAGATTGTGCAACGGAAGACTGTACGCAGCTGTGTATGAGTATCGGAGTTGACGTAATCGCGAGTACAGGTGAAATTGTAACGGACGAACTGGTGAATTCTAATTGTGTGCAGTACGCAATTCTGCGTAATTGGCAAGTGTTTAACTGTAAGTCGGTGGAAATAAAGAACAGTTTTGAGCGGTGAAATTGGACTTTTCATTTCACGAACCCACAAAGTCACAATATTGTAGTTGTACAGAGATGTGTTAATTGTTAGTAGTATTAATAAGAAAGCAAATGACAGTTGACTACACTTATTATACAAAGAACAATTACATAGAACTATCAGAGTTACTAATATTATAAATTACAAACCTGAACTAAGCTTTAGACAAATTATACCCCAAATGAAGAAGGTTTGAACTTTCTAGATCGTCTATAAATAAATAAAGAAGAAGAGATAAATCTTAAGTCATTATAAATTCCTGTAAAGCTGTTTGCTATGTGATAAAGTGTAAATTTCGCTTTCTGGACATCCCTGTAGTATTGAACAGTTACTGATGTATGTGCAGGTACAACATTCTGATGAACCATTTCATGAATATCAAAGAATGAGATGACCATAACTTTGCCAGCAGTAGCAACCACTTTTGCTTTATTGGGGGTTGGTGATAAAGGAGATTTCCACACTGAGCTTTGCTGTTTGCTCTCAGGATCAAAATGATGTAACCAAGTTTCATCAGCATTGATTACGTCTGAAAGAAACTCCGGATCTTCCTCTAACATCAACTTCAACTACATGAAGACGTGCATGCGAATGTCCTTTTGTTCCGGAATCAACAGTCTTTGAACCCATCGCGCACAAACACGTCTCATGTGTCATGTTTCTGTCACCAACGTGTGGGTGACACCCAATGAAATGTTTAGTGTTTCAGAAAGTGATCTTAAGGTAATTGGTCGATCCTCTCGCACAACGGCAGCAGTGTTGATGTTTACTTCCTTAAAAGCAGTAACTGGAGCACCGGGTGCACCTTCCTTTGGAATTGATTGTCTCCCCTCTTTAAACATTTTAAACCACCTTCGAGCTGTGCTGTAGGGAAGAACAGACTCTCCATAGGTCTCCTGTAACATTGTATAGGCCTCAACTGAAGATTTGTTGAGACGAAAGCAGAATTTCAAAGCCGCATATTGTTCCTCGCGTGTTACCTCCATTGCAGCGGTAGACGATGCTGAACATGCCTGCACTTCTCTGGTTGTCACATGCGGGAACCAGGAGTACCAACAATGAAACTACCACGGCGTGTTCGTTTCACGTTAACCTAACAGAATATAATAAGATTGTATTTTAGTCCAAAAAACTATGACATTAAAAATTATGAACGTTCGTTACTGAACAGACCTCGTATATCCAACAGAACCTTACAAATGAGATCTTGAAGCGTGTGAACCCTTTAGGTCCAACTTCGATATAGTTTTACCGTTTCCCAATTATTGTGTACAGTAGATTTGGAAATAACAACACAAATAAATACATTGAGATGAATTTTCAGACTGTTACATGTGTTATATTTTATATATCTATATTTTAGTTCACACATATTTCGTATAAGCCACAATCTTTGACTAAACTGGATATTTTCCTTAATGTCCCAAAAGAACAAATAAAACTAGAGCCGGAAGAAACAAACCTCTAATTAGGGTTAGTATAACTGACAACAGCGCCTCTATAGGACTTATCTAGTAACTAGCGAGAGATGGAACCTACTTCTCAATAAATGAAGTCTAGTTGTATATCCTACCGAGTACCAAATATATTTATTAAATGTTGTATTTATTTATTTGTTTGTTTATTTACCATTATTATTAATGGTTATATCTCTTTGTAGTAACTTCAGTTATTACCTTTTAATTGAATTACTTTCTACTTATATTTGAGAATTATTTTGTTAGTTTTAGTTAAAACACGTGTACATGTATAACTTGGTACATGTTTGAGCTCATGTTAAGAGGTTATGTATTGTTACTAGTATTTAATAGTAATTACAATAGTTTTAATATATTTTGATTGTCTATTGAAGTAGTAGGAGCTGAGATTAATATGTTCACGTCAAGTAACACTTTAACTAATTATTTATCTGTAGGTTCTTGTCATGATTATTTGTTATTAACTAGGACAGGAAGTTGTTGACCTAAAATTGTCTAAAAATGAGCTATAAAAGACATTAAAGCATAAAAAGTGCACATAAAATAAAATAAATGCCTAAAAAATTAACAATTTCCTTCATAATAATAGATTAATAACTGTCACATACAAATAATGAACATATGGTTCGATTATCTTTTTAAATATTAGTCGTTAATAACTTAGCACTTCATTTGTTTCAGATGATTTTTATTGTTTAGTTATTTATCACTGGAAAATGGAATCTTATAATGTCGAAATATTAACTCAAGTAGGAGATGTAGCTTTTTTGTAAATGAAACTATATTTATTATTTATAATAAATGATTATGATTTATATTTAATTTCATTATTAGTTGCAGTAGCGCTGAACTCGGACCACAGTTCTATGTTAGACTTTGGACTGTGTAGCTTGTTAGCGACTACAGGGACACAGAGCGGATGTCTCGTGAACTGTGATTTAAATGTAAGAAGTTACAGATGGCGTGGAATGCGCATATAAATATGCCTTAGTTGTTAACGAAATTTCTATTTGTATTTGCATTTCATTTGTCATGAAACTATTCTAAAATTGTGTATTAATTAAAATCATTGAAGCATTTTTTACAAAATCAATATTATAGATAAAGTTGTTATATAAGTAGTACTGGGTTATTATTGAAGTCCTCATCTGTCATTCTTGAAAATGCTCAAGTTATATACAAGTTTGGTAATTAACCGACTTTCTAGTTTTAAATTTGAATTGAAAGACCGTCTTTTAGAAACAGGTAATCTCAAATTATATATATATTCAGTAAAATGTCAACACTGAATTTTTCGATATAATACAATTCCTCCTCTACCTATTTCGCGATACAGAAATTATTATTTAACTGTAAAATAAAGCCCAGACGGTAGAAACTTGCAGTTGTAATGTCCCGAGTGTTTGTTGATTGATGGCGATCACAGCGACACAGATTGGAAGTCTCGTAAAACAACAAGTACACGTAGGATGTTCTAGATGTCGCGCATGTTGTAATTGCTGTGTATATGTCAATGTGTCTTTGTTATTCAGAAATTTGTGCAAAAGATTAGAGCAATACTTCTCGGTTTTGGTGTGAAACATATCGCAAATGTCAATGATTGTAAATTGTGATTAAATTTTATATCAAACTTCATATAGATCAAAAAGTACTGATGTGTATCGGAATACTTACCTTCAAAAGGTTATATAAGGCTACAAAATGCAATAAGTTTTGTGTTTAGCATTTCCCAATATGATATTTTTTGTCCTTTATTTGAAAGGAGGGAGAAACGTCTCTTCTTTGCTAAATACATGATGCTCGTTTAAAACATTCTTTGTTATATCGAGAATTGCACTGTCAGCGAAAATCTGTCTCAGACTTACTTATTGCCCAGGTTGTGGCAATTATGATGGTTTACTTACGGGTGAACTTAGAGCATTTCTCAGGTATGTTGGTTTATCTTGTCCGGTATTTTGAGTGAGTGTGTGGTGTTTTAGGGCTCGGTATTTTGATATTGTCGAGTGTTACGTATAGTGTCAGATTGGGTTTTAACTCGTATAGGCTTCATTAACATTGAGAGAGAAAGAATGTTCAAACACATGATGACTTTTGTTGTATTTATCACTCTGTATACAATGTTCTTGCTGAAAGTGACTTAGGTTATAAATAGAATACTTTTTGTCACGTCGTCTGTTACGGGATAGCTCAGTAAGGATGAGGTAATCGCTCTGATCTGTTGTCCATTGGCTGGAGAAGCCACGGCCTTCCTTACGTCACGAAGTCACGGTCAGGACGTATTAAATACTTGTAATGTAGAGTATAATTCCAGAGCACTCGAATATTGTTACAACTTTTAGCGCGGGGCCGGTCTATATAAAAGCCGGTACGACGTGGGGTAAGACAGAGAACATAGTTTGAGGATTTCTTGTGTGTATTTCGAAAGTCAATCGGCTAATTCGAATCCGTGGTGAGAAGTTACGTAGTTCACGAGTCAGTAGAGCTTTGTCAGTCGATAGAGAAGTGTAGTACGTTCCAAGCTCCGTGGTGAAGAGTCGGCAGATCTTGGTAACTGCAAGAAGAACTTCACGTGTCAGTTAGTGCGGCTCTGTGATGTGTAATCGGTGGAACAGGCAATGAAGCAGTTCACGAGTGAATATGGCAGATCTCACAAATGCCTGTCTCTGAAATTCATCTCATTACGCTATTCAGTTCACTTTTCTTCCTGGTTGGCTGTAAATATCGGTTTCCCGTAAGCACGGGGCTTGAGCAACGTCAGTACGTAAGTCACCATCGTGGAGTTTCAATCGCTGGTCGTTGGGGAACTTGCCCTCTGTGATCGTCTCTCCTCAGTCATGACAACCTCACCTCTCTTTCTCAGAAGGGAATCTTCCAGGTAAAGTTCTACTATAAGTCGAGTTGCTCTGTTCCCTCCAAACGCTATCAATGAATCAATGACGTAATAAAATAAACAACATTGAATTCTTAAAATAACAAAAATGACCGAAACATTACGTTGATGATGTAATGTAGAACATCTTCATAATCCTTTACGTTGTCAGTAATAAATCGGTTGAGTGAATGTCATTAATGTTCAAAGTTTGCAAATTACTTTGTCGAACACTCTGTATCAACAACAAATATTACAAAGTATTAAATTATATACACAGCTTTCATTGCAAACACGCTCTGTGTTATTTTCCCTGCATATTTACCTAAGCATTCCATTTTTCATAAATATATTTTAAACTTATATTAATATAATTAAAATCATTAGAATTATTTTAGACACAATCAAAGTTTTCTAAAATTTCCATAATTGAAGAACTGTCCTTTTACTGAAAACCTCGTCTGTGATCTTTGAAAATGCTGAAGCTATGTACAAGATTGAAGATATTAACGCTTCCTTGCATGTATATATTCTCGAACCTAAAATTCTTTGTATGCAGTCGTGCGTTATTTGCAACAAATAATGTAATTCACAAAATAAACACTAGACAAAAGTATAATATCCATTATCCCAGTACTAAACTTTCTTGCTTCCAGAAAGGTGTGTATTATGAAACTATAAAAATATTTGGCGCACTTCCTAATGTTCTTAAATAAAAAGTTGATAATTTCGGTGCTTTTAAAAATGCTGTTAGAGAGTACCTTTGCTCAAAATCTTTTTATTCTGTACAAGTTTATCTGAATGACAAATTATCCTGATAATGCTTCTGTAGCTCTATAAGTAGTATTTAACTATTCTAAGGACAAATCATTACTTATAAATATTTGATGCAAGCTGAAAGTTTATTTTTAATGTATATGTATTTAATAAATAACAAGAATGGTATCCATTGCAAAAAGGTTGAGACGTACTGGCATAAGACAAGTGAAAGCTGATTTAAAAAGTGTTTGATTTTGTATCATATATAATTATTCCTGCTTTGTTTTCCATATTGTTGTTCATATTGCCTGTGTACTATAACATGTGTCTTATGTTAACTTTTGTACATATATATGCTATTAAAACTTTATATCTCTGGACATGTTCAATGTTCACAACCTTTTCTGGCTACAAGTGAACCTACTGAACGCAATTCAATCTAATCTAATCTAATCTATATTTAACCGACTTTCCACTTTTGAATTCTGCTAAACAAGCTTTGTTTTAGATTCAGATACAATGTAGTTTGTGCTCTACCTGATATGTATGTACGTGGTACAGAAATTGTTACTTTAGCGCTTAAACCGCGCTTCAAATGTTCCTTGTGTTTCCTGATTGGCACCGACCACAGCGACTCTCGCTGGAAGTCTCACGAAACACGAAGTACACATAGGACGGTACAGATTAAGCCAAAGTTGTATTTGCTATATTCATGTCAATTTATCATATTTGTTAGGAATACTTTCCAAGTATTAGGATAATTAGGTCCTTTTTTGGCGAATGTCTTTAGTTGAATAAGGACGATGGGCAATTGGAGCTATATTAGACATCAAAGTCAATATAGACCGACAAGGAGTATCATATTTTAGAAAAAAAGTATGTGGATTGTTGTATAAGTTTAACAAATACAATAATCTTATACATATATTCATTTTAATCCAGAGGTACCTAACTTTAAACATTTGATAATTTCGAATAGCGTACTAACCTGTGTACAGAAGAAACACGTACATTTACCGTTCCGGTCGATTTTGATGTCCATTTCCGTTTACTAATACCAACTACAACGTAAGTGGTAACATAAGTTTCAAGACCCGTACCGGGTCGCTTCTCTTCATCCCCATTATCATTTCACATCATCTCTCATCTGATTGTCTCTTTCAGGGACAACGTTCAGTGCGATCTACCCCAAAGTCCGCAGACTCCGGCCTCTGTTACCCGGGAGCGATGGAAAACTCCGGGAGGGGTTCCTTGGGGCAATACCTGGAGTCTAAGAAGCCCCTCCCCATCGACAAAGACGTCAAGATGGGTGGAAGTGGATACGTCACTTACGTGCGTCAGCCCCGTAGGTAAGACTACCGAAAAACCTCGGTGGGGCCGCTTGGTGATCTAGCACACCTTCTACTAGCTCTGCAGGCATCACCCGGGACATCTTAGACAACCCTCTACCTCCTCCGGGCGGCCGTAGTCTGGTCGGTGGTACCCGATTTCCTGCGGGTAACAGGAACACACTGCACCCTCGAGTTCAACCCAATCCGAACAACTCCCATTCAGGGAGGTAACGTCAGAGGTTTCAGGTCACGTCAGACTGCTAGAGATCTGCAGTGCAGCTGAAAGGGACGGATCCCCTTTCCTACAGGGAGTCTCTTTCAGGGACGAAGTGTCGACAGGGTACGCGACGCCGAGATACGTCAGATCCTAACTCTCCAAGTTCTCCTCTTGATTAAACCGTCATATTAGCATCAATCTAGAGAATACGTACGTCTGAGACAGATTTGTACTGAGCGGTAAAGTTTAAAATGTATTATCATTAACAACTTTGGCCTTCAATTCTTGCAATTGATATATACTCCAGAAATTTTTTAAATTAATCAGCAGGTTATGGAAACGCGAATACAACCATAGACGTTAAATTTGTTTTACTTATTAGGTTTTTGTAGACTTTTGTTCTTTTTATCTCAGCAATCCTTGTCGGTCTATAATGAATTTTTCATCTGAAGAGCTCCAATTTACTATTACTCGCCTTCAGGCAGTGTTTTACTTCAAAACAAGACATAATTGTTGTAATGTTTTGGAAAAGATTTTTAATAACTAAGACATATTGCTATATAAATAGCTATTAGAGCTGGCGCGTCATCTGTTAACAGCTTTCGTGTACTTCATGTTTCGTGATACTTCCGCTGTGTCGCTGTAGTCGAAGTCACTCTGCAAACAATGGGGAGAGTTGAACTGTAGGTGTGTTCTGGTATTTTTAGTAGAGCTTTGATTTATTGTCAAACATTAGTGTTTGTAGTATCAACATACAAACCCGGAAAGTTGGTAAATACCAAACTGTGTACAAGGATGATACACGAAATGTTTTGTAGGAAATGTACAACTACACAACAACTCTACATGGAAATTCTATCGAATTGTCAAAACTTATTATAAAGTTTTGATTAAGTTATCATATATTTAACGTATGTTTATGACAAATGAACTATATATACTTAATACTCTAGAAGTGTTCTCAGAAGTTTAAACTGACGAGGGTTAGTTCGGTTTGTATCTTTAATGTTATTAATTAGTACGGGAGAAGGAGATAATTAAAATAATTTTTTTATATTAATAATTACAATATTTTCAGATACAAATGTGCAACAGAATCACAACATGTAAATATGATTATAAATAATTATAGTTAGCAAATGTTATTAAAACAATTGTATGTATTGCTATTAGTTAGATTTCTTTTAATTATTTTCTGTTATGTTGTATTTATTAAAGCAAGAAGTATTAGGTTATATTCATTTATGTAAATGACGTAATAAAGTAGCAACTTTAGTTATTGCTTGTTAGAGAATATATCAATTATTTAATTTCAAGTTATTTATTATATTATGTACATCCGGTATTTTATTTATTTGTATTTTTAAGAGGTTTATTTACTGTTAATTTAGGTATATAGTTACTCACTTGTCTTGTAACTGAAGCTATGTTTTGTTAAAAAGTTTACGTGTCTTGGCTCAATTTCGTATCAAGTGAGATTACCTTTAATTTTATTTTGTTTTATTTGTTTAGTTAGAAGATATTTATTACTTGATACTTTATTATCAATTAGCAGTTGGATGTTTATTTTTGTGTCTCTGTAATGTTTGGTTTGTATCAAAGCAATACGAATACAATTTGGTTTTGTACAATTAGTTTCAATATTTAATGTCGAGTAAGGGAGACCAGGATTTGATTTACTTATTTAATAATTTTATTTATAAGTATAGTTATATGTGGTTTTTGCAATATCTACAATTAGTCTTTATTGTTTTTCTATATATTTGTTAGCAGACACTTTACAGCGATATTCATATGATAAATTAATACGTAACTCATATTTACCATTATCTTAAAGAGTTTTGTATTTGTGATTAAAGATTTTGTTAAGAAATAAGTTAACAAGAAGCTTAAAGTACTTACGTGTCACCATTAACGTAGTTGTCTCATGTCTATATGATAATTGTTTACCAGAAAAATACGAGTCAGTTGTCATGTTGTCATGGCAGCTCAGTGGCTAAGAGATCGGGAGATACGTGGTTCAAATCCCGGCTATGATATTGAATTTGTCAGTCTGCCTCTATCTTTTAAATACTTTTAGTACAACCACGCCAATTCATTTTATAAAACGTCTATTTTATTCACAGAACTTCAAAATATGCATTTCCACTAAAATCTAGATATTGAGTTTATGTCTGTATCTCAATACATTTACAACTACAACTCAATATGGACTTGCATTTGTTTAAGCTATAAATATCTACTGAAACATTCAAGTAAATAACAAAGAAATGGTTGACTACACAAAAAATATATCAGACACAAATTGTCTGTTACTACAAGATCAACTTTATATATGTAGTGAAGTATCACATATTAGGATAATACGCGTCAAATACGCTGAGGAAATGTGCGGTAAACTGTAGAGAGTATAGCTCGGTCATAATAGAAGCTTACTACATTACCGAGCGAATCCTTAATTACAAAAGGTGCACGAGGAGCGCCCTATGCGGCTTCAATCCCAGCCATGGAGTTGATAATCTGGTTCTAACCGCATTTTTACTGAGTAACTGCGACTACAGCGACACAGTGGAAGTCTGATGCAACACAAAGTACACGTAGTATGCTACAGATGACGCCTGGCTGCTAATTGCTATATGTATATTAATAAAGCTGAGTTATTACGACATTTCTCTAAAAGTTTAAAGCGATAATGTTCTGTTTTCAAGTAATACATATCCCAAATATGTACGAAAGCAGATTGCAGTTTAGTACATGTAGAAACCCATATATAGAAAGACAACATCTTTTTTTGATTTGGAATGAAAGTCTACTAAAACTCTTATAAGTTCTTGTGATTGAATAGTTGCTGCATCTTTATGCTCCAATTCCATTAATGCCGTCCTATTCCTGAGGAAGCTTTGCATACCATCAATAAAAAAATATATATGTATCTTTTATATCTAAATGTGCAGAGCGATGTGCAGTGGTATCTGGACCGGTCCATTTCAGAACGGTTGCAACTGGAGGGGAGCGCAGGTCAGTTGCGAGAAAGTGAACATGTGCAGAGCTACTGATAGTACACCTTGTTTCAAAAAGTGCGTTTTTCCTGGTTCCAAGAGAGCGTTTAGCTTCGCAACACTGAATGTAACGGATGGCTCATATATTAGGTTAAGCATCTGTTTTCCATGACAAAGATTGAGATTTTTATTCTTAGGTCAATGAGAGGATGTTTAACAGTGTAGTTTCATGTCACATGTAACCCTTCTGTGGTTCACCCCAGTTACGTTATATCACCCCTAAAATGGTTAGCATTACAGAAATTGTGTACCAATTTACTCATAATTGGTGGCAAGTACATGTTGAGAACAGATGTACCACAGAATAATAGATCAATGCTGTGCAAATATCACTTTAACTTGTTATTTTTCTGAACCCATTTTTCCAAATTGTGTTGCGATATATGAGGTGCTCAACACTATGTATGACAGTAACCCTATGTTGCAGAAGACCAAGTGTTAGACCTCGACACTGTTTATATATATATATATATATATATATATATATATATATATATATATATATATATATATATATATATTTATTTATATATATATATGTGTGTGTGTGTGTGTGTGTGTGTGTGTGTGTGTGTGTGTGTGTGTGTGTGTGTGTGTGTGTGTGTGTGAACAAGGAACGGGGTTAATAAACTATTATTTATTTTGAAGCTTTACTAATTTGAGATCAAGCCGCACTGTGTTTAGGTCCTAGCTAGCTGACATTGTGCATGTTTTAAGAATAACTGGAATACTAGAAATAAAAGTAAAAGTGGCATAAAATGATGATGACACAATGACATTTTAATCATTTCCTGCAATGTACAAGTACACCTAAAACCTTGTAAAGCCTTTTCAAATCAATTCTAATCCCACCAGTTCTCTTCTAAGATGGTTATTCAGGTACATAATTTGGTGTAGTGTGTACAATAATATTGCATAGTGACTACTGCATTAAACAATATACAACAAACTAGGTTTATGGAATCTCAGATCATACTTTTAATTGCTGTTATAAGCTGTGACACTCTTGATAAATGATGTACAGGTACACTGATAAGTAAGGTTAAGAGAACTTAATTCTTCAAAATACCTATCATTGCAATTTAAAGAAAAAGTTTAAAAATTCATATCAAGCATCTCGCCTAAATATTTTAATTTAAGCCATCCAGATTATACGTAAACACAGATGATGCCAATTATAAACAAAGAAATGCTACAGAAATCAAAGAGAATTGAATTCTGTATAAATCTACAGCCACAGTTTTGGTACATCTGAAAATACACAGCTATTATTTCAGTAAATTACACTGGCTATTACTTACCTTACATGGACTTATATATGACTCATGTATTTTAAATTTAAAACTACAAGTACAAACACAAAAACAAACAAACCCAATCAACTCTGTAAAATAACTTCACTTTTCAATGTTGGCCACAGTATTCCTCAAAGTTTTTGTTAAATTTTCCACTGATATGAAATGAAACTCAAACTTTCAGAAATATTGGATATGCCACATAAAGTTGCTGTATACGCGGGAAAGAATGCTTTGTGCTACATTACCAATGTTCTTGAAGATCACTGCACATCAGCAAAACAAGAAGTATACAAAATATCCAATAATCCTGCGGTCTCGATTTCTGCCATCGTATTCCTGGTAGCCTGGGATGATGAGCCCTGAAAGACAAAAAACAGAAAACCTCATTATTGCAGTAATAAAGTAACAAGTTTAATGAAACTAATGCTTTTGTATGTAAAACATCCTTTTTCCATTATAAAGTTCTACATTAATCTAAAGAATTTAACTATACATGAATATGTATTAAGGCACAATTCAGGTTATGTCATATTAATTTTCGGTAATTAGCTACATGCTAAATCTTACTTACCCATAGGTCTTTGTGAAAATCGATTCCTTTTCTTCCTGCTGCCCATACGTCCTCACAGGTCTTTCAAATCTTTACAATATCACAAATCGATGAAAATTTTATTCAGAAATTAATTTGGCTTGGCTTCCATACCGTTAAAGCTTCAAAAGTTCGTTCAAATATTTACAGGTTAGCCAACGTAGTGTCTTATTCATATCGTACATTGAGCTCAAATAAGGTGGAAAATACGCCAATAATATTACGAAAATTACTTCACAAGTAGTAAAATAATACAATAGCTATTAAATTTTAAACTAAGCAGAAGTTATTTTATATATTAGTTAATATGCAACACGGCAGTCAAAATAATTATATTTGCGGCATTGAATCTGGTTGTTAGAGTACATGCAGCGCTCAAAGTGTACCTTTAGACCGCGGGTGTTTCGCGAACGTTAATGCGGCTTCTGTATTCCTATCTGAGTTATCAGACTCTGTGCACGACTCACATTACCCACGCACCTCTCCATCGCTGCATGTTAGGTTACTCACCGTATGTGCATGGGGAGACGATGTAGCCTCCAGCCGGACGATCGTCACCGTGGGCGGCGGGGGTGGGACAGCCCCTATTTAAACAAAAATTATTAAAAAATCGTTTTCCCTATTTAAATATATTACTTCACCGTTGTTCGCACAGTTATGAAATGATAAATATAACCTTATAGCGTCAGAGATGTGCGTTTATTCCTGTGTACTACCAAGCATTATTATGTTTTGAGACAAGTGCATTAATTTTGGCCTTACATTTGGCATCCCTAGTTAAAACTGCAACTTTTTCTAACATTTATTTCAAAAAAAATCTTTAACTGAACTGCTATTTTCACGTAATGGCCCATTGGAAAAAACAACTGGAAGATAAAAACTTAACACTACGTTTAGTATAATAATTGACAACAGCGCCTCTATAGGACTTACCTAGCAACAGTCCAAAAATAGAAGCTACTTCACAATAAGAAATGATTACTTCCAATTCTAATCGTATTTCCTGTCGACTACCAAATGTTGCAGTTGTTACTTAACCGTTACCCAAGGTAATGTTTAGGTCCAGTTAACATCTAACCGGAGATCACAATACTGAGATTGTCTCTATTAACAGTTCAGTATTATATTGTCCTAAATATATACCACGTGACTCAGCTGTAGCTATGTACACAACACTGATCCTCTTTGTAAACAGACTTATTGTAACATTAATAATTAAACTCCTGAATGAGAGTAAACAGCTGTGAAAGTCTTAACAAAAGACGATTTTTCATAGATACAATGACAGAGCAATGTTCTCTCTAAGAACGAGACGAAAAACGTCGGTTATGTCTCAGTACATTAGCTCCAGGAATATAGTAATGGAAAGGAAATTCAAATATAATATATCTAATTATTTTCCATAAAAGTAGTACTGGGTTATTATGTGGATTTATTGAAACTGTTCTACTTTCATCTTTGAAAATACTTAAATTATATACACGTTTGGTATTTAACTGACTTCCTAGTCTTCAGTTTTGCTAGAAAAGCTTTCTTTTAGATTCAGGTGATCCCAAAATATATATTTACACTACAATCTTGACATTGACTTTTCGGGTATAATGCAGTTCCGCCTCTACTTTCATAGTATTCTCGCGATACAGAAGTATTATTCAACAGTAAAAAGAAGCTGTATGGAGTAAATACTGGTACAAAGCCGCTGTTCAAATGTCCCGCGTGTTTGCTGAGTAATTGTGATCACAGCGACATAGTGGAGATATCATGTAACATGAAGTACACGTAGGCTGATTGAGATGACGCGCAGGTCGCAATTGTTATGTAAATTTCAATAACACTTGTCTATTAAGGATGTTTTTCAAAACATTTAGAGAATCGTGGTTTCTTTTTCTACAGAACAACTCCTGAATGTTTAGGGCAGCTGATTACAGATACATTGCTTACAAGAACTAACGTAAAGAGAGAGAAAAGTTATGTTGTTTTGGGACGAAATTCTTCAGAAGATCGTATAAGTATAACAAATCAGTAGCCTTTATGTCATTCCCTGAGCAGCAAAAAGCTACCTCCCTGCACTAACTCCACTTAAAATACACCCGTCATTCTGCAACATCCACATCCCGCCACCACGTGGTTAAGCTCTTCCCAGAGCAGGTACACGATTTGACCACCCTTCGAGCTGTTCCAAACAGCCTGCCAGATTTGTGCTGCTGCTGCTTTGTTTATGTATTCTTTAAATTTTTGAGTCATATTTTGACTTTTGTATATCTGTTACCGTTTCCTAATCTTATACTGTAGCCCTAAGGTCAGAGGTGTTTAGTGATTGACTGCGGTTAATGACAGGTCTTTTAACGCAAATTAATTCATTAGCCGTGTGTAGGCTAAAATATGGAAAACTTGAGTCAGACTAAATAATTCAAATCATCTGCTGTTGTTTAGGATACACTTGGAGTGATCCTTTACAGCGTTTTGTCTTTTATTAAAATTCAGTAAAGCAGATTTAACAGATTTGTGATATTTTATGTATTACTGAACATTGTCAAGAGAAGCGAATGAATTTTGATCGTTTTATGTTGCATATCTGACCTCTTTGACACCTAAAGGATTGAAAATGAAACTTGTACGAATAATCTTATTCCGAATAAAAATCTTGCAATATTTATCTCTAAGCAGCTCGTTGAAACAAGTTCTAGGAAACAAATAAACTGATGAGCAGTTGACAATGTGACGTATCAAAACAAAACATCTGACGACCGATAAAGTGTCCCATGATGCACTAGGACAGTCCAATGAATGGCGTACAAAAATTCGGCAATTGAACTGTAAAGTAACATTTCTAATTAATAAACCCAAATTAAAATTGAGATCTTAGATATATTTCGATGCAATATCCATTATTACAGTTAAATTACTACCAAATAAGATTTTATTCGTATTTGCAAAAGCTTAATAAATAATTGTAAACTCTTGTTTATAAAGCTGTAATTCTGTCCGACAGATTAGATTTTTGAATGAAGTATAGCTTCACTTGATATTTTATATATTTAGAGTAAACTCTAAAGTAAAACAAAAGACCATCATTCCAGTATTTTGATAAACGCTTAATAACTAACACATATTGCTATATACCTAGTAACTACAACCAGCGCGTCATCTGTAGCCGCCCACGAGTACTTCGTGTTTCAGGAAACTTCCACTGAGAGACGCTGTGGTCGCAGAGAAGCACCAAGCGCGAGACAGTTGAACGGCGTTTTTTACCGGATTATTCTTCACAGAGAATTTTTGTGTTAAATATTACTTTCCGGACCACCTACATAAACAGGTAGAGGAAGAACTACTACTAACCTTAAATGTCGGGATTGCACGGGAAATATAAATTTTGTTACGACCCTGAACCTAAAAGAACGTCTCAGCGCGCGCGCGCGCGTGTGTGTGTGTGTGTGTTTTTTTTTTCAAAATGTCCATAATTGAAACACTGTGATTTTATTAGAAATCGTCTGTGATCTTTGAAAATGCTGAAGTTATGTACAAGTTTTATATTTAACCGACTTTCCACTTTTGAATTCTGCTAAACAAGCTTTCTTTTTTATTCAGATACAATGTAGTTCGTGCTCTACCTGTTATGCATGTAGGTGGTACAGAAATTGCTACATTAGCGCTAAAACCCGCAGTTCAAATGTTCCGCGTGTTTCCTGATTGGCACTGACCACAGCAACCCTAAATGGAAGTCTCACGAAACACGAAGTTCACATAGCACGCTAAAGATGACGCCAAAGTAGTATTCGCTATGTTTACTTCTATTTATCTTATTTTTAGCAATACTTTCCAAGTATTAGGATAATTAAGTCTTTCTTTGGCGAATTCCTTTAGTTGAATAAGAACAATGAGTAATTGGAGCTATATTATAAAACAAGGTCAATTTAGACCGACAAGGAGTGTCATATATTAGAACAAAAGTATGCAGATTGTTATATAAGTTCAACAAATTTAATAATTTTTGTACATATCCTTTTTGAAATACTCTTGAGTGTAAAGTGCCACATTTCGTTATTTGTACAGCGCACTCACCTGTGTACAAAGGAAGCAGGTCGATTTGCACTTACTAATATTAACTACAACGTATGTGGTACCATAAGTTTCAAGGCACGTACCGGGTCGCCTCACTTCATCTCCATTATCATTTCACATTATCTCTCATCTGGTGGTTTCTTTCAGGGACAACGATCACTGAGGTCTACCTGAAAATCAAAAGACTCCGGCCTCTGTTACTCGGGAGCGATGGAAAAATGCCGGGAGTGGTTCCTTGGGGCAATACCTTGAGTCTATAAAGCCCCTCCCACCAACGAGAACATCAAGACGGGTGGAAGTGAATACGCCACTTACGCGCGTCAACCCCGCAGTTAAGACCATCACTTAACCTCGGTGGGGACGCCTGGTGATCTAGCACACCTACTAGCTCTGCAGGTTAGTATGCGGGTCCTTTAAGGCGACCTTCCTCCCCCTCCGGGCGGCCGTAGCCTGCTCGGAGGTACCCGATTTCCTGCGGCTAATGAGAACACACTGCAACCTCGACTGCAACCCAATCCGAACAGCTCACAATCAACGAAGAGCTCGAATGTTGGGCCCGAGGTTCCTCTAGTAACGTCAGGGGTACCACGAGTGCTAAGGGTCCTCAGCGCTCGCACCACAGCGGCTGAAGGGGAGGGATCAGGTAGTCCCTTTCAGGGAAGAACTATTGCGGCTGTCTCGGCGTTGTATGGCAGGATGATATGCTCCAGGTAAACACTTCCTAATCCGATAAGACGGTCTCCGGCCGACCTGATGCGCCGTTTTCTGACCGCGGCAGGAGGTATCCGGGTTGTACTGACCTGATAGGGGAGTTTCCAACGAGTGAGTAACTGGGTTTGTGCCCTCTAAGTTATCGTGACTCCTTGGGATGGCCACCCTCTGTCTCCTGGCCTGATCCTTCCTCCTCGGAAGTCCCCACTTGCGGGTTAGGTACAATAAACTACAGGTTTTGATGTCAAATTCACTCCGTAGTAACCCTAATAGTTGACAGAAGATTGAAGGATTTGCAGACCAGCGCCGGGACGCGACATATCTGCGCACGTCAATGCACCGATGTACGACGGCACGTCAACGTTTAAAGTCTTTCGCCGCCAATACCACACAGTGTGCTTGGTGTCTAGAAGAGGAGGCCAAACAGCTAACGGCCAAACTCCAGGGACGGTCCACGGAGGTGCTGAACGCGGTCCAGACAGCGGCGGCGCTCTATGACATCTGAGAGACCCTGGAGAACCGGTTTGGAAACCACTGCTTAGCCGCAACCAACTGAAATCTAGGACGCAGCAGACAAGGAGAGTGCAGGAGTTCACCCTGGCAAGTGAGCAGCTGGCCAGCAAAACCTTGGTCGACCTCACACCCGAATTCCTATCCCGAGAAGCCACATATTCCGTCGACGGGGTACGGGACGCTGAGATACGTCAGAGTCTAACACTCCAAGTTCTCTCCTTAATTAAACCATCATATCAGCCTCAACCTAGAGAATACGTATGTCTGATTTGTACTAAATGTACAGAAGTTAAGGAAACACTAACGATGGCAGAAGATATTTGGAGAGAATCTCTATTTGGCAGCAATCATTCAAGAAAGCTTTAAACCAATTTTAAAAAAGTTTGAAAACATATTGCACATATTATCAGTAAAAACTCGTACTCTCAGTTGCTGCGAGTGATATATACTCAGGAGGATTTCCAAAATACTTAGCTGAACAAATATAAATGATTGATATATCAATATCAACAAAGACATTAAATTTGTTTTACTTAAACAGGATTTTGCAGACTTTTGTTCCCTATCTCTGCAATTCTTGTGGGTGTATAGTGAAATTTTTATCTAAAGATCTCCAATTTACTACTGCTGGCCTTTAAGAAGTGCGTTGCTTCAAAACAAGGCAACATTTTTCTAATGTTTTGGAAAAGATTCCTAATAAGTAAGACATATTGCTATATAAATAGCAATTACAAGTGGCGCGTCATCTGTTAACGGTCTACGTGTACTTCATGTCTCTCGTAGACAATAATCATTTAATCACTAACTATAAACACAATGAAACTTTTAGTCTGTAAGCCGGGCCCCTTTGTACCGGCAATAGGCCAAGAAACAGAAAATAAAAACCTGAAATCCTGCTGCTAATCTATTAATTCCAATGCTAAGTGGGGTTTTGTGTTGTTAATGAACTTTTGCACGCTATCAATTCAATGTGATGTACAGTTAAACAAACATTCGTTATTAAATAAGCGTCACTTTACAAGAGAAGCTGTGTAAGCGTTTACTGTTTAGGTCTATCTTTGATATCGCTTGCCGTTTAACAATTATTGTCCGAAAAAGATTTGGTATACGTAGAATCATATCGAAAACATCTATTCGCATGTAATATTGATTTCTTTAGATAAATTTTAAGGCATGTACATTAATTTTGTTCCTCTTATCTATGTCCTCCTTCACACATTTAGAATTAAGGTTTGTTTAGGATGCTGACATTTTGGCACAGGACAGTGCGAGGTTCTGTTGGTAAGTCAGACAAGTAGGCAGCAAAGAGTATCGGTGACAGAAGATTGCTTTCCGGAACTCAAGCCGTTATGGGTCTGACGGAGGAGAGGTTACCTTCCACCCGGACCCTGTAAGTTCTGTCCCGCAGGAAACTACTAATCAGGGTGAGGTATGGGGTGGGGAGGTGTGCTTCTTTGAGCTTTGTACAGTAAGCACTGGTGCCACGTTGTGGCGAAGGCCTTGTCCACGTCCAGGAGTACCGCGACGGTTCTGAGGTTGTCCTGGAAACCCAGGGCAGCCTTCTCTACCAGTCGCAGCAGCTGCAAGGGCGTGGAGTGTCCTCGAGGCAACCCAACCACACGTCCCGCGTGTTTGCTGATTAATTGCGACTACAGCGACACATTGGAAGTCTCATGCAACATGAAGTATCCGTAGTATGCCACAGATGACGCCTAGTTCCTAATTGTTGTATGTATATTAATAAAGCGGAGTTATTACGACTTTTCTCTAAAAGTTTAAAGCGATAATGTTCTGTTTTCATCTAATACATATCTGAAATATGTACGAAAGCAGATTGCCGCTATGGTACATTCACAAACTCATATATTGAAAGACAACAATTTTATTGTTTTGGAAAGAAAGTCTACAAAAACTTGTATAACTTCTGGAGATTGAATGTTTTTTGCTTACTCGTTGATTCAAATGCGAACTCAAGTTTTGTATTGTTTATGAACTTTTGCACGCTATCAAATGAATGTATGAAGTTGTTATGTGCAGTTAAATAAACATTCGTTATTAAATAAGCGTCACTTTACAAGAGAAGATCTGTATGCATTTACTGTTTAGGTCTATCTTTGATATCGTTGGCCGTTTAACAATTATTGTGTGCAAGAGATTTGTCATACGTAGAATCATAATCGAAAACATCTCTTCCATGTAATATTGAAGTTTGGGATGACTTTTAAGGCAGATACATGAATTTTGTTTCTTTTATCTCTGTCCTCCTTCTACAAATTACTGTGTGAAACTAGAAGTCTGTCCCAATATTTTTATATCCAATAAAAAACTTAGACTGAATTTTCCAGAAGAAATAGAAGCAGAAGGGTCAAACGTCCAATTAGTGTTAATATACATTAGAATTAAGATTTGTTAAGGATGCTGACAGCTGTCGGAACTGATGGCGGGGAAAGCGACACTTGAGCGCGCGTGATGATTGTGCTAAAACTGCCTAAATTGTTGATATTTGTACTTGTACCACACAAGAACAGTCTTGAACGTTACTCTGCAAGACAATGTACAGATAAAACTGAGACAACGCTGAAAATGATCAGCAGATTCTAAACTTGTTCCTCATTATACTTCGGCCTCGGAGTTTGTCTTAGAAGATCGGGTCTAGGAATAGGCAAGAGAAATCTAATATACTGTTTGGTATTAAACGCATTAGTTTACTGAACGAATTTCCTGAACTTATAAATAATAGAAGAATTTTAAAACGTCTACTTTCTCTGTATACCGTATGAGATCATCAAGAGCAAAACAGAATCTGCTCTCAAAACTAACAAATGCAGAACGCGCAGTTTAACATGAAGTGTACTACAAGTGTACTTGGTTTAACACACAATATACATTTATAAAAGATTATAATGTTCACTTTTTCTTTATCTTATGGAATGTAGCAGTTGTAGTTCTCCTTTTATTCAAAATATTCTAGCAGCACACACAATTCCCTTGCTTGTGCACTATGCTGTGTTTCAAATTGGATGCGCTACTAGGTGAGCGACCAGTCCGAGTCCTCGAGTCCTGCGGTGTTGTCGTATTGCATTACCTCTAAGTGTGTGTCCTATTTTTTTTTTTTTTTTTTGTAATTTACGTCCTAGACGTAATGATCCCCAAATGAGTCCAGGGTCCATAGAGCTTAGAGTTGCCTGACATTCGTCTTTCAAGATAAGGGTAAACCCCGGAAAAAACCTTAACCAGGTAACTCACTCTGACCGAGTTTAGAACTCGGGACCTCTTGAACGTGAGGCAGACATGCTACCACTACACTACCGAGACGGGCCCCTCTAAGTGGTGTGTGGCAAGCGCCAAACTAATCAGTCTCTAATAAATACTACTCCCGCTAAGACAAAAATTCAGATTTTGCAAAAACTAATCCATGAGGAAGGAGAGAGTAATGTATTTAACATAAGCGTAAAAAAAACCCATATTTTTTGCTCAAATAGTTTTCCTAAAGAAAAATAAATTAATTAGATACCATTATACTATAACAATGCATTGTGACGTAAGCACTGTATGAATATCATTATTGGATGTCATGTATGTGTGAACGTATATTTGAAATTACTCAGAACTGAAACGTAAACATCTGACATGACGTGATAAAAGAAATATGTACGTTGAATAAGCCAAGGTGTTTGTTAAATTCGATGAGAGGAAACAAAACACTTCTTGCTAGTCTGACAGAACGTGTCTGGTCACATTATATCTTTGTTTATGAATGGTTCGTAATCTCTATTTACTCTAGAGAGTTCAAAGCAGTATTATTCAGTTACTCTTCCATGAAAAAGTGTATCAGCTGGATCCATGACACACGATCCACCTCCCCGCTTACTACTGTAAGAACAATCCAATAAAGTTAATGTGGACTCAAATTATGTTGCAAATACAAATAATATTTATAAACTGACTAACGATGAACGACTTATTCACGGAGAAATTAACAAAGAAGACAGCAAGACTTGGAAATCTGTGCGAGACATCAGATAAACTACAAGAGGACGACTTTTGGAAAGAAATAGCAAGCAACGAAATTTTGGAAGCTATCATCATAAATTTGCAGTACTCAGACGTTGAAGGCAATGACAATGACGAATTATCTCTTAACGTAAGTAACATTCACAGCTACACGGATGTACCGCTAGTGTTTTCTTTGGATTAGAAAAATAAATAATTCATAAACTATAATAAACTTTAAAGTAAATTAGAGGTGCGTCCAGAAAGTAAGTTCTGTTTGGCAACAAAATTAAATTGTGTACAGATACAGAAAAAATATTTATTTAACAAAATTCTACAACATTTAAACTACTTTTCCACATAACTGCCGAAATTTTTCAGGCATTTGTCATAGCGAGGCACATGTTTCTGTATACCTTCTTCATAGAAGTTTGCCGTCTGTGTCTTCAACCAGTTGGAAACATTTTCTTTCAGCTCTTCGTCATTGTTGAAGTGTTGACCGCCAAGGAAAGATTTGAAATGCAAAATCAGATGAAAAACGCTAGGAGCGAAGTCAGGGCTGTACGAGAGGTGGTCAAACACGTCTGGCCAAATCCCTGAAGGACATTTTTCGTCACCTTTGCAGTGTGCGGGCGTGCGTTTTCGTGAAGATACACAACAGCTATCACATCCCAAATTTGCCGATAAATTTCAATTGGTTTCACTTTCCTAGCATTCAGAAAACGAATCACAGATCTGATTTCACAAGCGGCGGGATTTCCAATCAACACCGACATTGTAAACAAGCACAACAAAGCTTACATGGCTGACAGCGATCTCACAATGGCGCACGTTTCTTCTCCTTGATACAAAGCCTCTACGCGCATATGCGGAATTGCGATCGAAGCGCTGAAGCGGAGATAAATTGAAACAGAACTTACTTTCTGGACGCCCTTTTTATTTTTAACATTTGCGTAATATACGAATATACACGATGCAATTGTTATTTCAACAGCTGCATTGTTATAAAACTTTGGAAAATTTAGTTTGGGTTCCCTTACGTCTAGCGCCACGAACACTCGCAAGTGTGAGAGAGACGGGATAACAAGGTGGCAACGCTGAAGGCTATAACGTATCCCTTTCGCTATAGGCGAGAACTCTTCCCATTTGAAACACATAATAACAGATATTACAACTTGTGCCTCATCTCTTAACGGAGTACGTATACCTCGTGTTTGATGAAACCTCCACTGTGTGTCGCTGTTGTCGCCGGAAACACTTAAGTTGGTAAAGTTGTATCTTTAATGTTATTAAATATTTTAGTACGAGAAGATCAGATATTTAAAACAACTTTTGATTACTATTAATCAAACTAGTTCACACAATTAAGCATAAAATATTAATTAGGTTATATTCATTAGTTGATATTTTTAACAATGATGTCAGTATAACCTTTATGTTTGTCAATGTTTGGTTTGTATCAAATCAATCCGAGAACGGAGAAAAGCCAAGCGATATTGTTCACCAAGCGCCGCTTTCCCGCCAATTTCCCCACGTTTACCTACTTTGGGCAAGGGATCAGGTGGGAGAATTCTATCAAATACTTGGGAGTTAAGCTGGATAAGGGCCTAACTATTCGGGAGCCCATCCGGGAGCAAGCTCATCGGTCGTGTGGTGCCGCGGCATCACTGTACCCTGTACTTGGGTCTGCCATGTCTGTTTCCCTAAAGTTGCGCCTCTTTATGGCTCTAGTCCTCCCTGTCATGCTCTACGCGTGCGAAGTCTGGGGTATGACCGCAGGCTCACACCAACGTGCACAGAATAAATGTCTTCGGATTATTTATTCTGTTTGCACAAGGTTCCCCGTGAGATTACTTCATGAGGCTTCATCCCTCCGATATGTGGAGGATGAAATTAGGCGCCGGGCGACAAAATTCTTCGAGAGTTTGCCTCAGCACCAGAGCTCCCTAGTCAGATCCCTTGGGGATTATGTACCTCGTGAGCGTCGCTTAAAGCGATACCGGTTACTCCGCATGTCTTGCGGTCATTACCGGTAACCACATGATCTCCATTCCAGCCTAAACTAAATTACAGCTATCCAAAATTTATTGTGGAAAACTCAAAATTATACATATCTTCTTCCTAGTTTATTAACTAATCCACCAGCGGTGCACGCTGTCTGTAGCACCCGGTTCATCATTCCCTGAGGAGCAACAAGCTACCTCCCTTCATTACCCCCACTTAATCTACACCCGTCATTCTGCAACACCCACATCCCGCCACTACGAGGTAAAGCTCTTCCCAGAGCAGGTACACGATTTGACCACCCTTCGGGCTGTTCCAAACAGCGCGCCAGCATGGAGTTGAGTTGAGTTGATCCGAGGATATTTATTATTACAGAATTGCTTTGACTATTTAATGTAAAGTATTGGAGGGAAAGATCCGATTTGATTTTGAACTAAATATTAAAAAATTGTACTTATAAGTATATTAACTTATTTTATATTGTTAGATTCCCTGAAATTAATTTACTTATTATTGACAACTAATTTTATTGATGTTTTATGTATTTTGTATAATTTTTATATATTTTATATATGTTTATATTACATATTTGGTTGGAGATACCTTACCCAGATAGCAGCTGAGATTTATATGTTTATGTTAAGTAACACTTTAATTATTTATTTATCTATAGGCTATTGTGAGTATTTGTTATTAATATTACATTGATTACCTTTAAATTTGTTCATTTTGTATATTACTAATTGTATATTACTAATTTCTGTTTTAACAATATTTATACCAAGATTAGTCTCTGACTTTGAATGTAATTTATAAAATAATTATTGTTTTATAAATTTAAAGTATAATAACGAGAATCTTCACAATGGTTACTACTGATTTCATTTTTTGTTATTATAAATTATGCCTTGTATTTCACATAAAGAATCCTTGGTTATGACGTGATTTTCATCAAAATAATACAAGTTTATTATTTAATACATGTTCTAGATTTGAAGTTTGCTCAAAAAGCTATTTTACTTTCAAGTGATCTCAAAAAATATATGCTAGCAGTACAGTCTCGACATTGAATTATTGATATAATACAATTTCTCCTCTACCTCATATGTATGTTGGTGGTACAGAAAGTATCTGTTGTCTTAAAGTTAAAGTTAAGAAGTACTACAGTTTTCAGAATTGTTGCGACCACAGCGACACACAGTGGAAGGGCTCTGTAACACGATGTACTCGTAGTACACAAGAGATATCGCCCAGGTAGTAATAGCTAAGTATATATCAATATGTCTTTGTTATTAAACATTGTATCCATATATATTAGAATAGTGATGTTTAGTTTGGATGTAGATCTCGCCCAAAGTGTGAATGTCACTAACTGAAGCTATATTGCTTACAAATGTTAATATAAAGTAACAACAACATTTATCGTATCTTGGAGCAAAAGTCTGTAGAATGTTATATAAGTCCAACAGTTTCAGTTCGTTTTTTGCAGGGCAACAAAATTTTACGATAAAATTCCAGCTCATAGAAGCGCCCTGGTTCGGTCTCTAGGACACTACGACGCTGCGAGCCGCCGATTCAGGCTTTACCGGGTACCCTGTATCGCTTGCGGGCATCCGAGGTAACAAAGGAGTTAATCCTTACAGCAGCATAAGCTAAATTACAAATCTCCAAAAGAGCTTTTGGCTACTAAATTTACCCCATTTTTAGAAAAATAAAACACCACGGTGTAAACAAAAAAGCGGTTTGGCATCCTGTACAAAATTAAAGAGGAGCAAAAAGCTACCTCAACAAAATTTTCTTCAACAAAAAAAAAAAAAAATATAACATCATCCTACAAACATCAAAATTAACAACCTGCGGTCAGACCCAAAACCTGGGTGGGTACGCAGCAAAAACCTTCTGGCTGTTAACAGCCTGTCAGTACACGACTTGGACTTGGACTTGTTTTTTGCAGCATATTACTATATGACAGTGTTTTTTAATAAATATAACAACATGGACCAATAAATATACATTTGTAGCATTAGAGATGTGACTATTCATTTGTCCCATTCAGCATTTTTATATTTAAGGCCAGGTGCATTACATTTGGTCGTAAATTTGGCATCCCTAGTTAAACCTTGTTCCAACAATTCTTATATTTTTAAAAAATTTTTAACCCACCTGCATATTTTCCCTTAATGGCCCATTTGGAAAAAGAACTCGAAGATAAAAAGTTAACACTATGTTTAGTATAATAATTGACAACAGCGCCTCTACAGACTTACCTAGCAACAGTCCAAAGATGGAAGCTACTTCACAATAAGAAATTATTATTTCCAATTCTAATTGTATTTCCTGTCGACTACCAAATGTTGCAGTTGTTACTTAACCGCTACCCAAGGTAATGGTCAGGTCCAGTTAACATCTAACCGGAGATCACAATACTGGGATTGTCTCTATTAACAGTTCAGTATTATATTGTCCTAAACATATACCACGTGAGTCAGCTGTAGCTATATACACAACACTGATCCTCTTAGCAAGCAGACTTATTGTAACATTAATAATTAAACTCCTGAATGAGAGTAAACAGCTGTGAAAGTGTTAACAAAAGACGGTTTTTCATAGATACAATGACAGAGCAATGTTCTCTCGAAGTACGACATAAAAAACGTGGGTTATGTCTCAGTACATTAGCTCCAGGAATATAGTGAAGGAAAGGAAATTAAAATATAATATATGTAATTATTTTCCATATAAGTAGTACTGGGTTATTATGTGGTTTTATTGAAAATGTTTGACTGTCATCCTAGAAAATACTTAAATTATATACAAGTTTGGTATATAGCTCACGTTCCAGTTTTGATTTTTGCTGGAAAAGCTTTCTTTTAGATTCAGCTGATCCCAAAATATATATTTACACTACAATCTCGACATTGACTTTTCGGGTATAATGCAGTTGCTCCTCTACCTTCTATGTATGTTCGTGGTGCAGAAGTATTTATTATTTAGCAGTAAAAAGAATCTGTATGGAACTGGTACAAATTCGCTGTGCAAATGTCCGGCGTGTTTGCTGAGTAATTGCGATCACAGCGACATAGTGGAGATATCATGTAACATGAAGTACACGTAGGACGTTTGAGATGACGCGCAGGTCGCAATTGTTATTTAAACGAAAATAATTCTTCTCTATTGAAGATGTTTTTCAAAACATTTACATAATTATATTCCCCTTTTGCATAGAACAGCTCCAGAATGTGTAGGGTAGTAGATTACAGATATATTGCTTACAAGAACTAATATAAAGAGAGTAAAGTTTTATGATGTTTTGGGACGAAATTCTCCAGAAGATCGTATAAGTATAATAAATCAGTAGCCTTTGTGTATCTATTCCCTAAACTATATTCTCATCACACATTTTGATGATGTATAAAACCATATATATATATATGTAACGTATTTGTTCTAGAATGTACTTAATCTCCAATAAGCATCGTCTGTAACTACTCACAAATAAAAGATGACTTCTCATCAAAATCCGGGCCCTAGTCATTAATATTACACTGATTAACTTTAAATTTGTTTACTTTGTATTAACTTGGTTTTAGTTTACTTAATTAGTTTAAAATAAAATTATGATTTTGAGTGTTAGGTCATGATATATTTGTCTTTTGTTTTATTAGTTATGTATCACGAGATGTTACTGTCAATTATTTATTTTAGGTTTTTATATTTGTTTTGTTAATTATCTTTTTAAATATTAGTCGTAATTACTCAGTACTTCATTTGTTTGAGGTGATTCTTATTGTTTAGTTATTTATTACTGGAATATGAAATATTACAATATCGAAAGATTAACTCAAGTAGGAGATGTAGCTATTTTGTAAATGAAAATATATTTATTATTTATAATAAATGATTATGATTTATGTTTAATTTCATTATTAGTTTTAGTAGCGTTCAACTCGGACCACAGTTCTATGTTGGGCTTTAGACTGTGTAGCGTGTTGGCGACTACAGCGACACAGAGCGGACGTCTCGTCTAAATGTAAGAAGTTACAGATCTCGCGGAGTGTGTATATCAATATGTCTTAGTTGTTAACAAAATGTAAACTCAACATGTACATTTCATTTGTCATAAAACTATTCTGAAATTGTGCTTTAATTAAAATAATTGAAGCATTCTTTTTACAAAATAAAAATTTTCCATAAAGTTGTTACATAAGTTGTACTGGGTTGTTATTGAAAATATTCGTCTTTCATCCTTGAAAATGTTCAAGTTATATACAAGTTTGGTATTTAACCGACTTTCTAGTTTAAATTTGGATAGAAAGACCGTCTTTTCGAAACAGCTGATCTCAAATTATATATATATATATTTACAGTACAATCTCAACATTGAATTTTTCGATATAATGCATTCCTCCTCTACCTATTTCGCGATAAAAAAATATTATTTAACTGTAAAATAAAGCCCAGACGGTACAAACTTGCAGTTGTAATGTCCCGCCTATTTGTTGATAATTGCGATCACAGCGACACAGATTGGAAGTCTGGTAAAACACGAAGTACACGTGGTATGTTGCAGATGTCGCCAAGGTTCTAATTCCTGTGTATATGTCAACGTGTCTTGTTATTAAGAAATGTGTCCAAAAGATGAGAGCAATACGTCTCGATTTTGGTGTAAAACATATCGCAAATGTCAATGGTAGTAGATTGTGACCAAACTGTATATAAAAGTTCATACAGACCAACAAGAACTATTGTGTATCGGAATATATACCTTCAAAAGGTTATATAATCCTACCGAATTCAATAAATTTTGTGTGTACTATGTGAAACTATAATCCTTTCCATGGGTATGATCATTTACTAGTTTGTACTATATTTGCTACTCGTTTAAAACATATCTCTTGTGACATCTAGAATTGCTCTTTCAGTACCAATCTGTCTGAGACATAAGTATTGTGACTTTGGTGGGTTCGTGAAATTAAAAAGAATTCAATTACACCACTCAAAATGTTCTCTATTTCCACCTTATTACAATTTACACAATTACAATCTTGCCAGTTCGTCTTTACACGTAAGCTCAACTCAACTGCACGTCCGCCCGCCGCGACGTACTCCACTCAACTGACCCTCGCCTCGCTTGTATCGATCGCCCCGAAGCCTCTCGAAGCTTCCTTTAGGGAGGGGGAAATCATTCTGGAACCTTCGTGCACCTTCGCGCGGTAGGAAGAGGGGCCTCCCCTTGCGTCTCCCCGCCACCGACAGTCCGCTTTATCGATCGGCAACGCGAGTTCGCTGTTTGCGTGATACTGCTCCCTCTTCAAGGCTGGTCGTCCCGAACAGCGCCATCGTAGCGGGCCAGGCGTTCCAGGTGTACCACCAGTATCCTTCCTCGGTGCGATGTCCGCCCAGGTTGGTCTCGTCCCTGCCTCCAAATCCCTCAAGAGTGGCCCCGAGTCTGCGTCCGCCAGCTGCTCCCTCCTCAGGCCTGCGCTATCCCAGCCATCCGCAGGCACTCCCGTGACTACTCCAACTGCTACGGCACGCTCCTGCCCCTCCACTCTTGTGCATTGGCCGCACTCCTCTGGACAGGGTCTTCGGGACATAGCGTCCGCGTTACCGTGACTCCTCCCTCTTCGATGTTCCGAAGTGAAGTCGTACTCCTGCAACCTCTGAACCAAACCTGCTGTCTGGCCTTCCGGTCGCGCCGTCTCCATCACCTTGCTCTTCGTGGGGACAACCACGTCTTCGTTCAAGATGACCCTACCGTTTCCAAGGTGCTCTTCGGTTTGACGGAGTATGACCTCTTCTCCGTCGAGCCGCAGGACCTTCCTGCCGATGTCGACAGTCGCCTCGTGGCTCCTGAGGGCATCTAGTCCCAGAATCACCTCCTCATCCACCTTCGCGAGGAACACCCACAGAAGCACGGCACTCCGTCCCAAGGTCAGCTCCAGCAGAGCCTCCTTCACCACAGACATGGTGTCGCCCTATGCCGTCACAAGCTCGTATGGTCGGCTCTGCTTCCTCGTCGGCAAACCCTTCGCCAAGTCAGGTCTGATGATGGTCACGGCTGCCCCAGTTTCCACCAGCACGCGGCACGGCTTTCCTCTTACCCAGCCGTCCGCGAAGAGGTTGTCATCCATCCGCAGGCCTACGGTGCGGATTGTCACCCGAGGGGATGGTGGTAATGGCGCCGACGTGCCCCTCTCCATGCCGGGCCTTACTCGTTCTTCCGGCTGCTCTTCCTGGTGTGGGCAGTCTCTCTGCAGGTGTCCGGGCTGTCCACACCCCCAGTTTAAAGTGAATGATGAAGTTTATTTGTGGTTTAGTTTAGGGAGGGATTTTCCTTCCCCGGTGTAAGATGATGAGAGAAGTGTTGTAAGTAATAATGTGGTGTAGTAATGGATGAGTAAAGTTTTTGGATGGTTGTTTTGTAGTGAAGGATATTGGTGAATTGAGTTTGGATTATTATTATTATTATGGATAATTTGAGTGAAAGATGAAGGAGGGTTTGAGTGAATTATTTTGAGAAGTGGATATTGGAAAAATGGATTTAAGGAGTTGATTTGATAAATTATAGACATGTTATTTTATTTAATTTGGTGTAAAATGAGGATAGTTAAATTTTGAGAAAGTGTGTTTTGAGAAATTATAGAATAGGAATTTATATATATAATTATGTTGAAGATTTAGCAGATTTAATAGTTGAAATGTGTTTTAGTATAATGTTAATTTGATATTTCTGTGTTAATAAGGTAAAAAAAAAATTCTAAATAAATGAAATAAATAAATTAAATTGAATTGTTTGGTTTGGTTGTTTGAAGGTTATTGTAATGGTTTAATTTTGAAATATATGAAGGTTATTGAATGTATAATTATTGTTTGTTTAATATGTTTGAATTGTATTGTTATTTTTGAATTTGAAATTTATATTTTATTTGATATAAGGTAGATTTGAAAAAAAAATATTGATTGGTTGTAGAATTAAAAATAATAATTGAAATTGTTTGTTTATATAAATTGATATAATGTATTTTAATTTGTTTAAAGAATTTGGAGTAAATAATTTGTAAATTTTGTGATTGTTGTAATGTAAATTTTATGATTATTTTTATATAAGTTTTTGGTTAAATGTATTGTAAGTTTTTAAGAAGGATTTTATCAGTTAAAATGGTAAATTGATAAGTTTAAAATGTACTGGTTACCAGTACATTACGTATCGGTTTCCGGTATTGTAGTCTTATTTTGTAATTTGTAGCTGGTTGCCAGTTATTTGTATACTGGATTCCAGTAAATTTTTATTAGTTAAATCGTAAATTTTTAAATTGGTAGTTTTTGTATTTGTTTAAATTTTTTTTCTTTTTAATTTTTGTTTTTTATTTTATCATCTGAAAAATGATTCTTTAAATTGTATTTTTGTATTTATGTGGTAATTAATAAATTAGAATTTGGAAATCATGTCCCGGTATAAGAAATTAGGTACCGGGATTAGATTTTCAGATTTTATTTATTTATTTATTTTTATTTATTTTGTCCACACCCCCAACACAGGCCACTAGGTCTTCGCCGGCGTCCCTCGGCTGGTCTTCTGTCTCCGGCGTAGCGGACACTCCTCGTTCTCGACGTCGGGATAGATGTTACCTTGGCCGCCTCCATCCTTAATGCCGCTGTCAGCGCCTCGTGGATGGTTTTATAATCGCCGAGCATTAGGCGCTGACGAATCTCCGTGTCCCGTACCCCGTCGACAAAGTTGTAGGCGGCTTCCCGGGATACGAACTCCAGTGGCAGGTCAACCAAGGCCTTGCTAGCCAGCTGCTCGATCGCTATGGCGAACTCCTGCAGCGTCTCCCCCGGCTGCTGTGACCTTGCCTTTAGTTGGCTGCGGTACGCTGCGGCTAAGCGGTGGTTCTCGAAGCGATTCTCCAGGGCCTCCCAGATGTCCTTGTGCGCCGCCGTTGTCTGCACCGCGTTTAGGACTTCCGCGGCATGTCCCTGGAGACTGGCTATTAGCTGTGTGACCTCCTCCTCCGGTGACCATCTGTTGTGCTTGGCCACTGTGTCGAACTGGCGGCGGAAGACCTCAAATGTTGACGCGCCATCATATTTCGGCGGTTTGACGCGCGCAGATGTTGTGTCGCGTCCTGGCGCGTCGACCTTCAAATCCTTCAGTTTCCTTCCGATGACGTCTTCTACCATGGCGTTCAGGGACTTGAAGCTGCTGTCGGCCTTTCCTTCCTGCTCAAAAACGCGGCTTGTCATGTCTCCGACGCGTTCGTCCACTTGGCCGATCCGCTTGCCGAGGCCCGCGACGTCTTCTCTCACGCCGGCCAACTGTTCCTCAAATTTGGCGGCGAGGGCCTCGTTTCTCAGGTATGTTGGATTATCTTCACCGGTATTTTGATTTTATTGGGTGTTAGGTATAGCGTCAGATGCGTTTTACTTCGTATACGCATTAATAACATTGAGAGAGAGGAAAAGGTTTCTCAAACACATGGTGACTTTTGTTGTAGTTATCACTCTCTATACAATGTTCTTCACGAAAGTTACCTGGCTTATAAACAGAATACATTTTGTCACGTCGTCTGTGACAGCATAGCTCAGTATGGATGAGGTAATCGCTCTGATCTGTTGTCCATTGGCTGGAGAAGCCACGGCCTTCCTGACGTCACCAAGTTACGGTCAGGACGTATTAAATACTGATGTAGAGTATTGTTCCAGAGCACTCGAATATTGTAACAACCTGTAGCGCGGGGCAGGTCTATATAAAAGCCGGTACGACGTCAAGACAGAGAACTTAGTTTGAGGATTTTTTGTGTGTATTTCGAATGTCAATCGGCGACTGTGACTCCGTGGTGAGAAGTTACGTAGTTCAAGAGTCACTAGGGCTCTGTGAATCGATAGAGAAGTGCAGTACGTTCCAAGGTCCCTGGTGAAGAGTCGGCAGATCGTGGTAACTGCAAGAAGAACTTCACGTGTCAGTTAGTGCGGCTCTGTGATGTGTAATCAGTGGAACAGGGAATGACGCAGCTCACGAGTGAATATGGCAGATCTCCCAAAATGCCTGTCTCTTCAATTCACTTTTCTTCCTGTTTGGCTGTAAATATCGGAGGCAGTTTGGGCGTTGCATGGCAAGGAACTTTTGTGTCTGAAAATGCTTTTATTCAGTATCGATGTCCCGGTATCTACAGGGTTTGGGCAAAGTCGCTGGTAGGAATCACCACCGTGGAGTTTCAATCGCTTGTCGTTGGGGAACGTGCCCTCTGTGGTCGTCTCTCCTCAGTCATGCCAACCTCACCTCTCTTTCTCAGAAGGGAATCTTCCAGGTAAAGTTGTACTATAAGTCGAGTTGCTCTGTTCCCTCCAAACGCTATCAATGAATCAATAACGAAATAAAATTAACATCATTGAATTTTTAAAATAACAAAAATGTCCGAAACGTTACGTTGATGATGTAATGTAGAACATCTTCATAATCCTTTACGTTGTCAGTAATAAATTGTTTAGTGAATGTCATTAATGTTCAAAGATTGTAAATAAGTTTGTGGAACACTCTGTATCAACAACAAATATTAAAAAGTATTAAATTATATCCATAGCTTTCATTGCAAACACGCTCTGTGTTATTCTCCCTGAAGATTGAACCTAAGCATTCCATTTCTCATAAATATATTTTAAACATATAATATAATTAAAATCATTAGAATTATTTTAGACAGAATAAAAGTTTTCTAAATTTCCATAATTGAAGTACTGTCATTTTATTGAAAACCTCGTCTGCGATCTTTGAAAATGCTGAAGTTATGTACAAGTTGTATATTTAACCGACTTTCCACTTTTGAATCCTGCTAAACAAGCTTTCTTTTAGATTCAGATACAATGTAGTTCTTGCTCTACCGGATATGTATGTACGTGGTACAGAAATTGTTACTTTAGCGCTAAAACCGCTGTTCAAATGTTCTGCGTATTTCCTGATTGGCACCAACCACAGCGATTCTCAATGGAAGTCTCACGAAACACAAAGTACACATAGGCCACTACAGATGACGCCACAGTTGTAATTGCTATGTTTATATCAATTTATCTTATTTGTTAGCAATACTTTCCAAGTATTAGAATAATTGCGTCTTTCTTTGGCGAATGTCTTTAGTTGACTAAGTATAATGGGCAATTGGAGCCTTATTGTACATCAAAGTCAATATAAACCGACAGGGATTATCATATTTTAGAACAAAAGTATGCAGATTGTTGCATAAGTTCAACAAATTCAATAATTTTTACATATATTCATTTAAATCCAGAGGACTCTTTTTTGAAATCTACACGGATTTAATTTTCGAATAGCGTACTTACCTGGGTACACAAGAAGCATGTGTATTTATTGTTCATATCGATTTCCCGTTTACTAATACCAACTACAACGTATGTGGTACCATAAGTTTCAAGGCACGTACCAGGTCGCCTCACTTCATCTCCATTATCATTTCACATCATCTCTCACCTCGTGGACTCTTTCAGGGACAACGTTCACTGAGGTTTAACCGAAAGTCAAAAGACTCCGGCCTCTGTTACCCGGGAGCGGTGGAAAGCTCCGGGAGTGGTTCCTTGGGGCAATACCTTGGGTCTAACAAGCCCCTCCCCCCAACGACAACATCAAGACGGGTGGAAGTGGATACATCACTTACGCGCGTCAACTTCGCAGGGAAGACTATCACATAACCTCGGTGGGTCCGCCTGGTGATCTAGCACACCTACTAGCTATGCAGGCAAGCATCCGGGACCTTTTAGGCAACCTCGACTCCAACCCATTCCGAAAAGCTCACAATCAGGGTAGAGCTCGAATGTTCGGGCCGAGGTTCCTCTAGTAACGTCAGGGGTACCACGAGTGCTAAGGTCCTCAGCGCTCGCACCACAGCTGCTGAAGGGGAAGGATCTGGTAGTCTGTTTCAGGGAAGAAGTATTGCGGCTGTCTCGGCGTTGTATGGCAGGATGATATGCTCCAGGTAAACACTTCCTACGTTCTCCGGCCGACCTGATGCGCCCTTTCCTCACTCCGTAGTAACCCTGATAGTTGAAGAAGGTTGAAGGATTTGCAGACCAGCGCCGGGCGCGACACATCTGGGCACGTCAAACCACCGAAGTACGACGGCACGTCAACGTTTGAGGTCTTTCGACGCCAATTCGACACAGTGTGCTTGGTGTCTAGAAGAGGAGGCCACACAGCTAACAGCCAGGCTCCAGGGGTGGGCCACAGAGGTGTTGAACGCGGTCCAGACAGCGGCGGCGCCCTAGAACATCTGAGAGACCCTGGAGAACCGCTTAGCCGCAGCCAACTGAAATCTAGGACGCAGCAGACAAGGAGAGTGCAGGAGTTCACCCTGGCAAGTGAGCAGCTGGCCAGCAAAACCTTGGACGACCTCACACCCGAATTCCTATCCCGAGAAGCCACATATTCCGTCGACGGGGTACGGGACGCTGAGATACGTCAGAGTCCAATACTCCAAGTTCTCTCCTTAATTAAACCATCATATCAGCCTCAACCTAGAGAATACGTATGTCTGATTTGTACTAAAAGTACAGAAGTTAAGGAAACACTAACGATGGCAGAAGATATTTGGAGAGAATCTCTATTTGGCAGCAATCATTCAAGAAAGCTTGGAAACCAATTTTAAAAATGTTTGAAACATATTGCATGTATTATCAGTAAAAACTGGTACTCAAGTTGCTGCGAGTGATATATACTCAGGAGGATTTCCAAAATACTTAGCTGAACAAATATAAATGATTGAAATGTCAATATCAACAAAGACATTAAATTTGTTTTACTTAAACAGGATTTTGCAGACTTTTGTTCCCTATCTCTGCAATTCTTGTGGGTGTATAGTGAAATTTTTATCTAAAGATCTCCAATTTAATACTGCTGGCCTTTAAGAAGTGCGTTGCTTCAAAACAAGGCAACATTTTTCTAATGTTTTGGAAAATATTCCTAATAAGTAAGACATATTGCTATATAAATAGCAATTACAAGTGGCGCGTCATCTGTTAACGGTCTACGTGTACTTCATGTTTCTCGTAGACAATTATCATTTAAACTCAATGAAACTTTTAGCCTGTTAGCCGGGCCCCTTTGTACCGGCAATAGGCCAAGAAACAGAAAATAAAAACCTGAAACCTGAAATCCTGCTGCTAATCTATTAATTCCAATGCTAAGTGGGGTTTTGTGTTGTTAATGAACTTTTGCTCGCTATCAATTCAATGTGATGTACAGTTAAACAAACATTCGTTATTAAATAAACGTCACTTTACAAGAGAAGCTGTGTAAGCATTTACTGTTTAGGTCTATCTTTGATATCGCTTACCGTTTAACAATTATTGTCCGAAAAAGATTTGGTATACGTAGAATCATATCGAAAACATCTATTCGCATGTAATATTGATTTCTTTAGATAAATTTTAAGGCATGTACATTAATTTTGTTCCTCTTATCTATGTCCTCCTTCACACATTTAGAATTAAGGTTTGTTTAGGATGCTGACATTTTGGCACAGGACAGTGCGAGGTTCTGTTGGTGAGTCAGACAAGTAGGCAGTAAAGAGTATCGGTGACAGTAGATTGCTTTCCGGAACTCAAGCCGTTATGGGTCTGACGGAGGAGAGGTTACCTTCCACCCGCACCCTGTAAGTTCCGTCCCGCAGGAAACTACTAATCAGGGAGAGGTATGGGGTGGGGAGGTGTGCTTCTTTGAGCTTTGTACAGTAAGCCCTGGTGCCACATTGTGGCGAAGGCCTTGTCCACGTCCAGGAGTACCGCGACGGTTCTGAGGTTGTCCTGGAAACCCAGGGCAGCCTTCTCTACCAGTCGCAGCAGCTGCAAGGGCGTGGAGTGTCCTCGACGCAACCCAACCACAGGTCCCGCGTGTTTGCTGAGTAATTGCGACTACAGCGACACATTGGAAGTCTCTTGCAACACGAAGTACACGTAGTATGCAACAGATGACGCTTAGTTCCTAATTGTTGTATGTATATTAATAAAGCTGAGTTATTACGACTTTTCTCTAAAAGTTTAAAGCAATAATGTTCTGTTTTCATTTAATACATATCCTAAATATGTAGGAAAGTTGATTGCCTCTATGGTACATTCAGAAACTCATATATTGAAACACAACAATTTTATTGTTTTGGAATGAAAGTCTACAAAACTTTTATAAGTTCTGTAGATTGAAATTTCTTTGCTTACTCGTTGATTCAAATGCCAACTCAAATTTTGTATTGTTTATGAACTTTTGCACGCTATCAATTGAATGTATGAAGTTGTTATGTGCAGTTAAATAAACATTCGTTATTAAATAAACGTCACTTTACAAGAGAAGATCTGTGTACATTTACTGTTTAGGTCTATCTTTGATATCGCTTGCCGTTTAACAATTATTGTGTGCAAGAGATTTGTCATACGTATAATCATAATCGAAAACATGTCTTCCATGTAATATTGAAGTTTTGGATGACTTTTAAGGCAGGTACATGAATTTTGTTCCTTTTATCTCTGTCCTCCTACAAATTACTGTGTAAAACTAGAAGTCTGTCCCAATATTTCTATAGTCAATAAAAAAACTTTAGACTGAATTAGGCATTTCCCAGAAGCAGAACAGTTAACCGTCCAATTAGTGTTAATATATATTAGAATTAAGGTTTGTTAAGGATGCTGACAGCTGTCGGAACTGATGGCGGGGAAAGCGACACCTGAGCGCGTGTGATGGTTGTGCTAAAACTGTCTAAATTGTTGATATTTGTACTTGTATCACACAAGAAGAGTCTTGAACGTTACTCTGTAAGACAATGTACAGATAAAACTGAGACAACAGCAGAGCGTAAATTTGTTCCTCATAATACTTCTGCCTTGGAGTTTGTCTTAAAAGATCGGGATTAGGAATAGGCAAGAGAAATCTATTATACTGTTTGGTATTAAACGTATTAGTTTACTGAACGAATTTCCTGAAATTACAAATAATAGAAGAATTTTTAAAACGTCTACTTTCTCTGTATACCGTATGAGATCACCAAAACCAAAAGAGAAACTGTTCTCAAAACTAACAAATGCAGAACGTGCAGTTTAACATGAAGTGTACTTGGTTTAACACACAATATACATTTATAAAATATTATAATGTTCAGTTTTTGTTTATCTTAAGGAATGTAGCAGTTTTAGTTCTCTTTTTATTCAAAATATTCTCGCAGCACACACAATTCCCTTGCTTGTGCACTATTCTGTGTTTCAAATTGGATGCGCTACAAGGTGAGCGACCAGTCCGAGTCCTCGAGTCCTGCGGTGTTGTCGTATTGCAGTCCCTCTAAGTGTGTGTCCTTTTTTTATTTTCTAATTTACGTCCGACGTTAAGTCATATCGGACGATGAATGCAATGGGTGAAATGATCCCTAAATGAGCCCATGATCCATAGAGCTTTGATTTACCTGACATTCGTCTTTCAGGATAAGGGAAAACCCCGGAAAAACCTTATCCAGGTAACTCTCTCTGACCGAGTTTCGAACTCGGGACCTCTTGAACATGAGGGAGACATGCTACCACTACGCTACCGAGGCGGGCCTCTCTAAGTGGTGTGTGGCAAGCGCCAAACTAATCAGTCTCTAATAAATACTACTCCCGCTAAGACAAAAATTCAGATTTTGCAAAAACTGCTCCATGAGGAAGGAGGGAGTAATATATTTAACATAACCGCAAAAACCGCATATTTTTGCTCAAATAGTTTTGCTAAAACAAATAAATAAAGTGGATACCATTATATTACAACAATGCATTGCGGCGTAAGCACTGTAATGAATATCATTATTGGTTGTCATGTATGCGTGAACGTATATTTGAAATTACTCAGAACTGAAACGTAAACATTTGACATGACGTGATAAAAGAAATATGTACTTTGAATAAGCCAAGGTGTTTGTTAAATTCGATGAGAGGAAACGATACACTTCTTGCTAGTCTGGCAGAACGTGTCTGGTCACATTATATCTTTGTTTATGAATGGTTCGTAATCTCTATTTACTCTAGAGATTTCAAAGCAGCATTATTCAGTTACTCTTCCATGAGAAAGTGTATCAGCTAGATCAATGAGACGTGATCCACTGCCCCACTCCTTACTACTGCCAGAACAATCCTGTAGAGTTAATGTGTGCTCAAATTATGTTGCAAACAGAAATAATATTTAGAAACTGACTGATGTTGAACGACTAATTCACGAATAAATTGACAAAGAAGACAGCAAGACCGGGAAAACTGCGTGAGACATCAGATAAACTACAAGAAGACGACTTTTGTAAAGAAACACCACGTAACGAGATTTTGGAACCTCTCATCATAAATTTGCAGTACTCAGACGATGAAGACAATGACAATAATTAATTATCTCTTAACATAAGTAACATTCACAGCTATACGGATGTACCGCTGGTATTTTCATTGAATTAGGAAAATAAATAATTCATAAACTATAATAAACTTTAAAGTAAATTCGAGGTGCGTCCAGAAAGTAAGTTCTGTTTGGCAACAAAATTAAATTGTGTACAGATACAGAAAAAATACTTATTTAACACATTTCTACAACTCTTAAACTACTTTTCCACATAACTGCCGAAATTTTGCAGGCATGTGTCATAGCGAGGTACAAGTTTTTGTATACCTTCTTCATAGAAGTTTGCCGCCTGTGTCTTCAACCAGTTGGAAACATTTTCTTTCAGCTCTTCGTCATTGTTGAAGTGTTGACCGCCAAGGAAAGATTTGAGATGCAAAAACAGATGATAATCGCTAGGAGCGAGGTCAGGGCTGTACGGAAGGGTGGTCAAACACGTCCCTGTAGGATGTTCTTCGTCGCATTTGCAGTGTGTATTCGTGCGTTGTCGTGAAGAAGCATAATACCTTTTCACATCGCAAATTTGCCGATAAATTTCAATTGGTTTCACTTTCCTAGCATTCAGGTAACGAATCACAGATCTGATTTCACAAGCGGTGGGATTTTCAATCAACACTGACATTGTAAACAAGCACAACAAAGCGTACGTGTCTGACAGCGATCTCACAATGGCACACGTTTCTTCTCCTTGATACAAAGCCCCTACCGCGCATGTGCGGAATTGCAATCCAAGCGCTGAAGCGGAGATAAATTAAAACAGAACTTACTTTCTGGACGCCCCTTGTATTTTTAACATTTGCGTAATATCCGAATATACACGATGCAATTGTTATTTCAACAGCCACAATGTTATAAAACTTTGGAAAATTTAGTTTGGGTTCCCTTACGTCTAGCGCCACGAACACTCGCAAGTGTGAGAGAGAGGGAAATATTAAGAGAGAGTGGGGATAATGAGGTGGCAACGCTGAAGGCTGTAACGTATCTATTTCGCTACAGCCAAAAACTCTTCCCATTTGAAACAGATAATAACAGATATTACAACTTGTGCCTCATCTCTTAACGGAGTACGTATACCTCGTGTTTGATGAGACCTCCACTGTGTGTCGCTATTGTCGCCGGAAACACTTAAGTTGGTAAAGTTGTATCTCTGATGTTATTAAATATCTTAGTACGAGAAGATCATATATTTAAAACAGCTTTTGATTACTATTAATTAAACTAGTTCACAGAATTAAGCATAAAAAATTAATTAGGTTATATTCATTAGTTGATATTTTTAACAATGATGTCAGTATAACCTTTATGTTTGTCAATGTTTGGTTTG
Organism: Mantis religiosa; assembly: GCA_030765055.1. Taxonomy (NCBI): domain Eukaryota; kingdom Metazoa; phylum Arthropoda; class Insecta; order Mantodea; family Mantidae; genus Mantis; species Mantis religiosa. The sequence goes on from CM060952.1 coordinate 213,652,912, forward strand.
TATCAAATCAATACGAGAACGGAGAAAAGCCAAGCGATATTGTTCACCAAGCGCCGCTTTCCCGCCAATTTCCCCCAATTTACCTACTTCGGGCAAGGGATCAGGTGGGAGAATTCAATCAAATACTTGGGAGTTAAGCTGGACAAGGGCCTAACTTTTCGGGAGCACATCCAGGAGCAAGCCCATCGGTCGTGTGGTGCCGTGGCATCACTATACCCTGTGCTTCGGTCTGCGATGTCTGTTTCCCTAAAGTTGCGCCTCTTTATGGCTCTGGTCCTCCCTGTCATGCGAAGTCTGGGGTATGACCGCAGGCTCACACCAACGTGCAGAGAATAAATGTCTTCGGATTATTTATTCTGTTTGCACAAGGTTCCCCGTGAGACTACTTCACGAGGCTTCATCCCTCCGATATGTGGAGGATGAAATTAGGCGCCGGGCGACAAAATTCTTCCAGGGTTTGCCCCAACAGCAGAGCGCCCTCGTCATATCCCTTGGGGAATATGTACCTCGTGAGCGTCGCTTAAAGCGATACCGCATGTCTTGCGGTCATTACCGGTAACCACGTGATCTCCATTCCAGCCTAAATTAAATTTCAGCTAATCCAAAATTGTTATTCTGGAAAACTAAAAATTATACATATCTTCTTCCTAGTTTATTAACTAATCCACCAGCGGTGCACGCTGTCTGTAGCACCCGGTACATCATCCCCTGAGGAGCAACAAGCTACCTCCCTTCACTACCCCCACTTAATCTACACCCGTCATTCTGCAACACCCACATCCCACCACTACGAGGTAAATCTCTTCCCAGAGCAGGTACACGATTTGACCATCCTTCGGGCTGTTCCAAACAGCCCGCCAGCATGGAGTTGAGTTGAGTTGATCCGAGTACATTTATTATTACAGAATTGCTTTGACTATTTAATGTAAAGTATTGGAGAGAAAGATCCGATTTGATTTTTAACCAAATATTAGAAAATTGTAGTTATAAGTATATTAACTTACTTTAAATTGTGAGATTCGATGAAATTAATTTATTCGGTATTGTCAATTAATTTTTATTGATATTTTATGCATTTTGTATCATCTTTATATATTTTATATATGTTTATATTACATATTTGGTTGGAGATACATTACCCAGATAGGAGCTGAGATTTATATGTTTATGTTAAGTAACACTTTAATTATTTATTTATCCATAGGCTATTGTGAGTATTTTTTATTAATATTACATTGATTACCTTTAAATTTGATAATTTTGTACTAATTTAATAATTTTCTTTTATATTTTGATTACTAATTTCTGTTTTAAGAATATTTATACCAAGAATAGGAACCGACTTTGTGTGTTATTTACAAAATAATCATTGTTTTATAAACTTTAAAGTATAATAACGAGAATCTTCACGATGGTTACTGCAGATTTGACTTTTTGTTATTGTAACTTATGCCTTACAGTTCACATAAAGAGTCCTTGGTTATGACGTGATTTTCATCAAAATAATACAAGTTTATTATTTAATACATGTTCTAGATTTGAAGTTTGCTCAAAAAGCTCTTTTACTTTCAAGAGATCTCAAAAAATATATGCTAGCAGTACAGTCTCGACATTGAATTATTGACATAATACAATTTCTGCTCTACCTCATATGGATGTTGGTGGTGCAGAAAGTATCTGTTGCCTTAAAGTTAAAGTTAGGAAGTACTGCAGTTTTTAAAATTGTTGCGACCACAGCGACACACAGTGGAAGGGCCCTGTAACACGATGTACTCGTATTACAGAAGAGATGGCGCCCAAGTAGTAATAGCTAAGTATATATCAATATGTCTTAGTTATTAAACATTCTCTCCATATATATTAGAATAGTGATGTTACGTTTTGAGGTAGATCTTGGCCAAAGTGTGAATGTCACTCACTGAAGCTATATTGCTTACAAAAGTTAAAATAAACTAACAACATATATCGTACCTTGGAGCAAAAGTCTGTAGAATGTTGTATAAGTGCAACAGTTTCAGCACGTTTCTTGCTGAATATTCCTATTTGATAGTGTTTGCTAGTAATTATAACAAGATGTACATTTTCTAATAGTAATACTTTAACTCTTTCCAGATATACCAAAGTCACTCAGAACGAAGAGAGTACTGCCATCAAACTCTCACTGTACATTTCGGTAGAATGCAATTCCTCCTCTACCTGATGTGCACGCTTGTGGTCCAGAAGGTATTATTCAACAATAAAAGAAAACCTGTACGAAAAAGCAGTCCAAAGCTGCAGTTGCAATGCCCCGTGAGTTCACTTACTGCTTGCGACTACAGCGACACGGTGGAAGTCTCATACAACATAAAGTACAGGTAGAATGTTACAGATGTCTAATTGCTAGATACATATCAATATATCTTAGTTATTACGCGTATTTTCTGATTCGTAGAAACAATAACGTGCAGAACGTTTCTTAAATGTAAACGACAGCAGACTGGGGCTTATAGTATATACAGAAATCAATTTAGAGAAGCACGAGTTATTGCGCCCTTTAAGGAATGCCTACAGAAAGTTGTATAAGTTAGTGAAATTCAATAAATTATGTGTAATTAGAAAAACAAAATATTCTCCTTCAACCCGAAGGTACTTCGGTAACCTCTAACTTAACTCCCAACCTACACCACCTTCATCCTACAAAACTCAATTCAAATCCTAACTGCGGTAAAACCGTTAAAGGGTGGGGACGCAGCAAAAACCTTCTGGCTTTATACCGCCAGCACCACGAGCGACCGAGCTTATGTGTAATTAGTCATTCTAATAAACTTTATTAAGTATTTTTAAGTATTTATCAATAAGCTTTCAAGATAGTGATAATATGACATATACCACGGCTGTCCAATAAAGAATGATCACAATTTTTTTACAACTCACCTTCACTCAACCTCATAATTTTGATGGTCCTTCTCAAAATAGTCTCCCCTGAATGTGATGCACTTATCCCAGCGTTTCTGCCAGTCTTCAAAGACATGCTGGAAACCATTTTTTGAGAGATCTCTCAAAGTCGTCTCCGCAGCCTTCACCACTGCTTCTCATGATGGATAATACCTCCCACGAAAACGTTAGGAATTAGAAATAAGTCACATGGGGCTAAATCCGGACTTTAGGGAGGGTGAGGAATGCACTTCACGCAGCAACATTGGCAATATGCGGCCGCGCAGTATCGTGGTGCAGCATCCAGCCTACTTAACGGAAATGTGCTTTTTGTACCTGATATGGACTTTCCAGTAATATTGTCCAGTTACTGATGTGTGTGCAGGTACAACATGCTGATAAACCATTCCATGAATATCAAAGAATGAGATGACCATAACTTTCCCAGCAGAAGCAAATACCTTTGCTTGTTGGAAGTTGGTGATGAAGAAGATTTCCACAGTGAGCTTTGCTATTTGCTCTCAGGATCAAAATGATGTAGCCAAGTTTCATCAGCAGTGATTACGTCTGAAAGAATCTCCGGATCTTCCTCTAACATCAACTTTAACTGCATGCAGACCTGCATTCGAATGTCCTTTTGTTCGGGAATCAACAGTCTTGGAACCCATCGTGCACAAACACGTCTCGTGTGTAATGTTTCTGTCACCAACGTGTGGCTGGCACCCAATGAAATGTTCAGTATTTCAGAAGGCAAGTTTGAGGTAATTCGCCGATCCTCTCTCACAATGGCAGCAGCAGTGTTGATGTTTTCTTCCGTAGGAGCAGTAACTGGAGCACCGGGTCCACCTTCCTTTGAAATTGACTGTCTCCCCTCTTTAAATATTTTAAACCACCTTCGAGCTGTGCTGTAGGGAAGAACAGACTCTCCATAGACCTCCTGTAACATTGTATAGGCCTCAACTGAAGACTTGTTGAGACGAAAGCAGAATTTCAAAGCCGCATATTGTTCCTCACGTGTTACCTCCATTGAAGCGGTAGGTGATACTGAACTTGTCTGCACTGGTCTGGTTCTCACATGCGGGAACCAGGAGTGTGAACAATGAAACTACCACGGCGTGTTCGTTTCACGTTAACCTATCAGAATATAATAAGATTGTATTTTAGTGCAATAACTATGACATTAAGAATTAGGAACGTTCGTTACTGAACAGACCTCGTATATCCAACAGAACCTTACAAATGAGATGTTGAAGCGTGTGAACCGTTTAGGTCCAACTTCGATATAGTTTTACCCTTTACCAATTACTGTGTACAACAGATTTGGAAATAACAACAGAAATAAAAATATTGAGTTAATTTTGTGGCAGGTACATGATATTTGTTTGTTTTATTTTATATATCTATGTTTTAGTTCACACATATTTCGCATCAGCCACAATCTTTGACTAAACTGAATATTTCCCTTAATGTCCCAAAAGAACAAATGAAACTAGAGGCGGAATAAGCAAACCTCTAATTAGGGTTAGTATAATTGACAACAGCGCCTCTATAGGACTTATCTAGTAACAAGCGAGAGATGTAACCTACTTCTCAATAAGTGAAGTGTAGTTATATATCCTACCGAGTTCCAAATTTATTTATTAAATGTTGTATTTATTTACTTATTTGTTTATTTACCACTATTGTTAACTGTTATATCTCTTTGTAGTAACTTAAATTATTTCCTTTTTCTTTAATATACAAGGAATTGTATTACTTTCTATTTATATATCTGAGCTCACGTTAAGAGGTTATGTATTATATTTAATATAATATTTATTATGTTTAATAGTAATTACAACAATTTTAATATATTTTGATTGTCTATTGAAATTGTGGGAGCTGAGATTAATATGTTTACGTCAAGTAACACTTTAACTACTTATTTATCTGTAGGCTCTTGTCATGATTATTTGTTATTAATTGGGACCGGAAGTTGCTGACCTAAAAATTAGCTATAAATGCCCTTAAAATATAAAAAAATGTACATGAAATTAAAAAACTGACCTAACAAAAATTAACAAGTTCTTTCATAATAATAAATTAATAATTGTCGCTGACAAATATTGAATATATGGTTCGAATAACCACATTTTAAAATTAACTTTTTTTACTAAAAAATGCAATTATTGCTGCTAATAATAACTAAATTCAAAATTCATCAGGTCATTTACAATTTTATAAAATATTTGTTTCCGCCAAACCTTAAAACAAAAGCCAAATTATATTTATTATTTATAATAAGTGATTATGATTTATGTTTAATTTCATTAATAGTTGTAGTAGCGCTCAACTCGGACCACAGTTCTATGTTAGACTTTAGACTGTGTAGCGTGTTGGCGACTACAGCGACACAGAGCGGACGTCTCGTCTAAATGTAAGAAGTTATAGATCTCGCGGAGTGTGTATATCAATATGTCTTAGTTATTAACAAAATGTAACTTCAAGATGTACATTTCATTTGTCATAAAAATATTCTTAAATTGTGTTTTAATTAAAATCATTGAAGCATTTTTTTTACAAAACCAAAGTGATCGATAAATTTTCTATATAAGTAGTACCGGGTTATTATTGAAAATTTTCGTCTGTAATCCTTGAAATGTTCAAGTTATATACAAGTTTGGTATTTAAGCGGCTTTCTAGTTTTAAATTTGGATAGAAAGGCCGTCTTTTAGAAACTGGTGCTCTCAAATTATATATAGTTACAGTACAATCTCAACATTGAATTTCTCGATATAATACTATTCCTCCTCTACCTATTTCGCGATACAGAAATTATTATTTAACTGTAAAATAAAGCCCAGACGGTAGAAACTTGCAGTTGTAATGTCCCGCCTGTTTGTTGATTGATGGCGATCACAGCGACCCAGATTGGAAGTCTCGTAAAACAACAAGTACACGTAGGATGTTCTAGATGTCGCGCATGTTGTAATTGCTGTGTATATGTCAATGTGTCTTTGTTATTCAGAAATTTGTGCAAAAGATTAGAGCAATACTTCTCGGTTTTGGTGTGAAACATATCGCAAATGTCAATGATGGTAAATTGTGACTAAATTTTATATCAAACTTCATATAGATCAAAAAGTACTGATGTGTATCGGAATACTTACCTTCAAAAGGTTATATAAGGCTACAAAATGCAATAAGTTTTGTGTTTAGCATTTCCCAATATGATATTTTTTGTCCTTTATTTGAAAAGAGGGGGAAACGTCTCTTCTTTGCTAAATACATGATGCTCGTTTAAAACTTATTCTTTGTTATATCGAGAATTGCACTGTCAGCGAAAATCTGTCTCACACTTACTTATTGTCCAGGTTGTGGCAATTATGATGGTTTACTTACGGGTGAACTTAGAGCATTTCTCAGGTATGTTGGTTTATCTTGTCCGGTATTTTGAGTGAGTGAGTGGTGTTTTAGGGCTCGGTATTTTGATATTGTCGAGTGTTACGTATAGTGTCAGATTGGTTTTAACTCGTATAGGCTTCATTAACATTGAGAGAGAAAGAATGTTCATACACATGATGACTTTTGTTGTAGTTATCACTCTCTATACAATGTTCTTGCTGAAAGTGACTTAGGTTATAAATAGAATACATTTTGTCACGTCGTCTGTTACAGGATAGCTCAGTATGGATGAGGTAGTCGCTCTGATCTGTTGTCCATTGGCTGGAGAAGCCATGGCCTTCCTTACGTCACCAAGTGACGGTCAGGACGTATTAAATACTTGTAATGTAGAGTATAGTTCCAGAGCACTCGAATATTGTAACAACCTGTAGCGCGGGGCAGGTCTATATAAAAGCCGGTACGACGTCGGGTAAGACAGAGAACTTAGTTTGAGGATTTTTTGTGCGTATTTCCAATGGCAATGGGCGACTGCGACTCCGTGGTGAGAGGTTACGTAGTTCATGAGTCAGTAGAGCTATGTCAGTCGATAGAGAAGTGTAGTACGTTTTCAGCTCCGTGGTGAAGAGTCGGCAGATCGTGGTAAGTGCAAGAAGCACTTCACGTGTTAGTTAGTGCGGCTCTGTTATGTTTACGTGTTCACGAGTGAATATAGCAGATCTCCCCAAATGCCCGTCTCGGCAATTCATCTCAATACTCTCTTCAATTCAATTTTCTTACTGGTTGGCTGTAAATATCGGTGTCCCGGTAAGCACAGTGCTTGAGCAACGTCAGTACGTAAGTCACCATCGTGGAGTTTCAATCGCTGGTCGTTGGGGAACGTGCCCTCTGTGATCGTCTCTCCTCAGTCATGCCAACCTCACCTCTCTTTCTCAGAAGGGAATCTTCCAGGTAAAGTTGTACTATAAGTCGAGTTGCTCTGTTCCCTCCAAACGCTATCAATGAATCAATGACGTAATAAAATTAACAACATTGAATTCTTAAAATAACAAAAATGACCGAAACATTACGTTGATGATGTAATGTAGAACATCCTCATAATCCTTTACGTTGTCAGTAATAAATTGTTTAGTGAATGTTACTAATGTTCAAAGATTGTAAATAACTTTGTGGAACACTCTGTATCAACAACAAATATTAAAATGTATTAAATTATATACATAGCTTTCATTGCAAACACGCTCTGTGTTATTTTCCCTGAAGATTAAACGGAAGCATTCCATTTCTCATAAATATATTTTAAACATATGATAATATAATTAAAATCATTAGAATTATTTTAGACACAAAGTTTTCTAAAATGTCCACAATTGAAGTACTGTGATTTTATTGAAAACCTCGTCTGTGAACTTTGAAAATACTGAAGTTATGTACAAGTTGTATATTTAACCGACTTTCCACCTTTGAATTCTGCTAAACAAGCTTTCTTTTAGATTCAGATACAATGTAGTTCGTGCTCTACCTGATATGTATGTACGTGGTACAGAAATTGTTACTTTAGCGCTAAAACCGCAGTTCAAATGTTCCGCATGTTTCCTGATTGGCACCGACCACAGCGACTGTCACTGGAAGTCTCACGAAACACGAAGTACACATAGGCCACTACAGATGACGCCAAAGTTGCAATTACTATGTTTAAATCTTTTTATGTAATTTGTTAGCAATACTTGCCAACTATTAGGATAATTAGGTCTTTTTTTAGCGAATGTCCAATAAGGACGAATAAGGACGATGGGCATTTGGAGCTATATCGTACCAAACGGACAATATAGACCGACAAGACGTATCATATTTTATAACAAAAGTATACCTATTGTTTTATAAGTTCTACAAATTGAATAATTTTCAATCATATATTTATTTAATTGCACAATAATGTAATTCTTATTTACCATTATCTTAAAGAGTTTTGTACTTGTGATTAAAGATTTTGTTAAGAAATAAGTTATCAAGAGACTTAAAGTTATCAGGTACTTAAAGTACTTACGTGTCACCATTAACGTAGTGCTCTTGGCGGCGGGATGACTGTTCAGGAAGGAAGCCAATGCCCGATGCCGCCACGACAGGAACGACCTGCTGGCACGGTCCGTCCAGTGTGGCGGGGTCAGAAGCGGGATGTCGGGTAGCTGGGGAACATTTAGGTAGGCGTCGTGTTCTGGTCACACGGGTGGGACTCGACTGGCGGAGGTCAGTCTACAGGTCAAATCCAGCCCCAGTATGGCCGGGACAGACGCAGTTTGGCAGTGAGGGGAGGAAAGGCTGGACTCACCGCCTAAGGGCGTCCTTGGGCGATAGAGTATTTGTTATTAATATTACACTGATTACCTTTAAATTTGTTCATTTTGTATTAATTTGATTAATTTTCTTTTAAATTTTTATTACTAATTTCTGTTTTAACAATATTTATACCAAAATTAGGAACTGAATTTGAGTGTGATTTATAAACTAATCATTGGTTTATAAACTTTAAAGTATAATAACGAGAATCTTAACAATGATTACTGCTGATTAGACTTTTTATTATTTTAACTTATGCCCTACAGTTTATCAGTTATACAAAAGTCATACAGAATCACCAGAACTTTTAAGGAAATTAACAGAAAACGCAAGACTTATTTCATTTGTCGTAAAAATATTTTTAATATTTAGTAATTTAATTAAAATTATTAGGACTATCTTTGTCGAAAACAAATGTTTCTAAAAGTTTCCGTTTAAAGGGTACTTGGTCATGACGTGATCTTCATCAAAATCTTAGGCTTCATCCTTGAAAATTCTGACGTTATATACAAGTTTATTATTGAACAAACTTTTTAGTTCTGAATTTTGCTCAAAAAGTTCTTTTACTGTCAGGTGATCCTAAAATATATATTTGCAATACAATCTCCATTTTTAATATGGAAAATAATAAACTTTCTCCTCTACCTCATATGTATGCTCGTGGTACAGAAAGTATCTGTTGTCCTAAAGTTAAAGTTAAAAAGTACTGCAGTTTTCAGAATTGCTGCGACCACAGCTACACACAGTGGAAGTGGCGTGTAACACGATGTACCCGTATTCCACAAGAGATGTCGCCCAAGTAGCAATAGCTAAGTATATATCAATATTTCTTAGTTATTAAACATTCTCTCCATATATATTAGAATAATGAGGTTTAGTTTTGATGTAGATCTTGGCCAAAGTGTGAATGTCACTACTTGAAGCTATATTGCTTACAAATTTTAATATAAACTGACAACATATATCGTACCTTGGAGCAAAAGTCTGCAGAATGTTGTATAACTCCAACAGTTTCAGTTTATTTGTTGCAGGATATTCCTATATGATAGTGTTTAATTAGTATTTATAACAAGATGAACTAATAAATATACATTTGTAGCATTAGAGATGTGACTTTAATCATTTGTACCATCCAGCATTATTATATATTAACGCCAGGTGCATTACAATTGGTCGTACATTTGGCATCCCTAGTTAAACCTTGTTCCAACAATTCTCATTTTTTAAAAATTTTTAACCCACCTGCATATTTTCCCGTAATGGCCCATTCGGAAAGAAAACTCGAAGATAAAAAGTTAACACTACGTTTAGTATAATAATTGACAACAGCACCTCTACAGGACTTACCTAGCAACAGGTAGAAGATGGAACCTACTTCACAATAAGAAATGATTATATCCAATTCTAATTGTATTTCCTGTTGAATACCAAATGTTGCAGTTGTTACTTAACCGTTACCCAAGGTAATGGTCAGGTCCAGTTAACATCTAACCGGAGATCACAATACTGGGATTGTCTCTATTAACAGTTCAGTATTATATTGTCCTAAACATATACCACGTGACTCAGCTGTAGCTATATACACAACACTGACACTCTTAGCAAACAGACTTATTGTAACATTAATAATTAAACTTCTGAATGAGAGTAAACAGCTGTGAAAGTGTTAACAAAAGACGGTTTTTCAAAGATGCAATGACAGAGCAATGTTCTCTCCAAGTACGAGACACAAAACGTGGGTTATGTTTCAGTACATTGGCTCCAGGAATATAGTGAAGGAAAGGAAATTATCTAATTATTTTCCATATAAGTAGTGCTGGGTTATTATGTGGTTTTATTGAAAATGTTTGACTGTCATCCTAGAAAATACGTAAATTTCATACACGTTTGTTATATAACTCACGTTCCAGTTTTGATTTTTGTTCGAAAATCTTTCTTTTAGATTCAGGTGATCTCAAAATATATATTTACACTACAATCTCCACATTGGCATTTCGGGTATAATGCAGTTCCTCCTCTACCTTCTATGTCTGTTCGTGGTAGAGAAGTATTATTTAGCAGTAAAAAGAAGCTGTATGGAGTAAATACTGGTACAAAGCCGCTGTGCAAATGTCCCGCGTGTTTGCTTAGTAATTGCGATCACAGCGACATAGTGGAGATATCATGTAACATGAAGTACACGTAGGAGGTTTGAGATGCCGCGCAGGTCGCAATTGTTATTTAAACGACAATAACTCTTGTCTATAAGGACCTTTTCCAAATCATTTATATAATTATATTTCCTTTTAGTACAGAACAACTCCAGAATGTGTAGTGCAGCAGATTGCAGATATATTGCTTACAACAACTAACGTAAAGAGAGAGAAGAGTTATGTTGTTTTGGGACGAAATTCTCCAGTAGATAGTATAAGTATAACAAATCAGTAGCCTTTGTTTATCCATTCTATAAGCTTCTGCTTCTTCTTTTGACTTTTTGCATATCTAGTTCCCAACCTTAGAGTAAGGTCAGAGGTTCTGAGTGATTGTCTGCGGTCAGACTGACAAGTATTTAACGGAAAGTATTTGTTCTTTCACACTAGCCGTGTTTAGGCTAAAGTATGGAAAGATTGAGTCATACTAAAAAGTTTAAATCATTTTCTTTTGTTTAGGATTCACTTAGAGTGATTCTTGACAGCGATTTGTCTTTTACTGATATTGAGTAAAGCAGATTTAACATATTTGTGATATTATATGTATTACTGAACATTGTCAAGGCAAGCGAATGAATTTTGTTCGTTTTATATTTCTGACCTCTTTGACACCTAAAGGATTGAACATGAAACTTGTAAGAATAATCTTATTCCGAATAAAGATCTTGCAATATTTATCTCTAAGCAGCTCGTTGAAACAGGTTCTAGGAAACAAATAAACTGATGAGCAGTTGATAATGTGACATATCAAAACAAAACATCTGACGACCCATAAAGTGTCCCATGATGCACTAGGACAGTCCAGTGAACGTCCTACCAAAATTCGGCAATTGAACTGCAAAGTAACATTTCTAATTAATAAATCCACATCATAATTGAGGTCTTAGACATATTTCCATGCAATAATCCATTTTTGGAGTTAAATTACTATCACATAAGTTTTTATTCGAATTTGCAAGAGCTTAATAAATAATTGTATACTTTTTTTATAAAGCTGTAACTCTGTCCGAGAATTTAGATTTTTGTATGTAGTACAGCTTCACTTGATATTGTATATATTTAGATTAAACTCTAAAGCAAAACAAAAGACCATCATTCCAGTATTTTGATAAACGCTTAATAACTAACACATATTGCTATATACCTAGTAACTACAACCAGCGCGTTATCTGTAGCCGCCTACGAGTACTTCGTGTTTCATGAAACTTCCACTGAGAGACGCTGTGGTCGCAGAGAAGCACCAAGCGCAAGACAGTTGAACGGCGTTTTTTACCGGATTATTCTTCACAGAGAATTTTTGTGTTAAATATTACTTTCCGTACCACCTACATAAACAGGTAGAGGAAGAACTACTACTAGCCAAAAGTTAAATGTCGGGATTGCACGGGAAATATATATTTTGTTACGACCCTAAACCTAAAAAAAGGTCTCAGCGCGCGCGCGTGTGTGTCTCTCTCTCTCTCTCTCTCTCTCTCTCTCTCTCTCTCTCTCTCTCTCTCTCTCTCTCTCTCTCTCTCTGTGTGTGTGTGTGTGTTTTCTAAAATTTCCATAATTGAAACACTGTAATGATGTAATGTAGAACATGTTCATAATCCTTTACGTTGTCAGGAATAAATCGGTTGAGTAAATGTTATTAATGTTCAAAGATTGTAAATTACTTTGTGGAACACTCATTACAATTATTTTAGACACAACCAAAGTTTTCTAAAATTTCCATAATTGAATCACTGTGATTTTATTATAAACCTCGTCTGTGATCTTTGAAAATGCTGAAGTTATGTACAAGTTTTATATTTAACCGACTTTCCACTTTTGAATTCTGCTAAACAAGCTTTCTTTTAGATTCAGATACAATGTAGTTGGTGCTCTACCTGATATGTATGTACGTGGTACAGAAATTGCTACATTAGCGCTCAAACCGCAGTTCAAATGTTCCGCGTGTTTCCTGATTGGCACCGACCACAGCGACTCTCAATTGAAGTCTCACGAAACACGAAGTACACATAGGCCACTACAGATGACGCCAAAGTTGTAATTGCTATGCTTACTTCAATTTATCTTATTTTTAGCAATACTTTCCAAGTATTAGGATAATTGCGTCTTTCTTTGGTGAATTCCTTTAGCTGAATAAGGACATTGGGTAATTGGAGCTATATTATACAACATGGTCAATTTAGACCGTCAAGGAGTATCATATTTTAGAACAAAAGTATGCAGATTGTTATATAAGTTCAACAAATTCAATAATTTTTGTACATATCCTCTTTGAAATACTCTGGAGTGTAAAGTGCCACATTTCGTTATTTGTACAGCGCACTCACCTGTGTACAAAGGAAGCAGGTCGATTTCCACTTACTAATATTAACTACAACATATATGGTACCATAAGTTTCAAGGCACGTACCGGGTCGCCTCACTTCATCTCCATTATCGTTTCACATCATCTCTCAACTGGTGGTCTCTTTCAGGGACAACGTTCACTGAGGTTTACCCGTAAGACAAAAGACTCCGGCCTCTGTTACTCGGGAGCGATGGAAAACTCCGGGGGTGGTTCCTTGGGGCAATACCTTGAGTCTATAAAGCTCCTCCCGCCAACGAGAACATCAAGACGGGTGGAAGTGAATACGCCACTTACGCGCGTCAACCCCGCAGGGAAGACCATCACTTAACCTCGGTGAGGAGGCCTGGTGATCTAGCACACCTACTAGATCTGCAGGCTAGAATCCGGGACCTTTTAGGCAACCTTCTGCCCTCTCCGGGCGGCCGTAGCCTGGTCGGTGGTACCGGATTTCCTGCGGCTAACGGGAACATACTGCAACCTCGACTCCAACCCAATCCGAACAGCTCACAATCAGGGAAGAGCTCGAATGTTGGGCCCGAGGTTCCTCTACTAACGTCAGGGGTACCACTAGTGCTAGGGTTAACCCTGATAGTTGAAGAAGGTTGAAGGATTTGCAGACCAGCGCCGGGCGCGACACATCTGCGCACGTCAAACCACCGAAGTACGACGGCACGTCAACGTTTGTAGTCTTTCGCCGCCAATTGCACACACTGTGCTTGGTCTCTAGAAGAGGAGGCTACACAGCTAACAACCAGCCTCCTGGGGTGGGCCACAGAGGTGTTGAACGCGGTCCAGACAGCGGCGGCGCCCTAGGACATCTGAGAGACCCTGGAGAACCGCTTAGCCGCAGCCAACTGAAATCCAGGACACAGCAGACAAGGAGAGTGCAGGAGTTCACCCTGGCAATTGAACAGCTGGCCAGCAAAACCTTGTACGACCTCACACCCGAATTCCTATCCCTAGAAGCCACATACTCCGTCGAGCAGGTACTGACTCTGAGATACGTCAGAGTCTAACACTCCAAGTTCTCTCCTTAATTAAACCATCATATCAGTATCAACCTAGAGAATACGTATGTCTCATTTGTACTAAAAGTACAGAAGTTAAGGAAACACTAACGATGGCAGAAGATATTTGGAGAGAATCTCTATTTGGCAGCAATCATTCAAGAAAGCTTGGAAACCAATTTTAAAAAAGTTTGAAACATATTGCACATATTATCAGTAAAAAGTCGTACTCTCAGCTGCTGCGAGTGATATATACTCAGGAGGATTACCAAAATATTTAGCTGAACAAATATAAATGATTGAAATGGCTTATATCAAGAAAGACACCACCCTTCACTACCCCCACTTAATCTACACCCGTCATCCTGCAACACCCACATCCCGCCACTACGTGGTAAAGCTCTTCCCAGAGCAGGTACACGATTTGACCACCCTTCGGGCTGTTCCAGACAGCCCGCCAGCATGGAGTTGAGTTGAGTTTATCCGAATACATTTATTATTACAAAATTGCTTTGACTATTTAATGTAAGGTATTGGAGGGAAAGATCCGATTTGATTTTGAACTAAATATTAAAAAATTGTAGTTATAAGTATATTAACTAATTTTATATTGTTATACTCCCTGAAATTAATTTAATTAGTATTGACAATTAATTTTTATTGATATTTTATATGTTTTGTATCAGTTTTATATATTTTATATATGTTTATATTACATATTTGGTTGGAGATCCCTTACCCAGATAGGAGCTGAGATTAATATGTTTATGTTAAGTAACACTTCAATTATTTATTTATCTATAGACTATTGTGAGTATTTTTCATTAAAATTAAATTGATTACCTTTAAATTTGTTCATTTTGTATTAATTTAATGATTTACTTTTACATTTTGATTACTAATTTCTGTTTTAACAATATTTATACCAAGATAAGAACTGACTTTGAGTGCGATTTACAAAATAATCATTGTTTTATAAACTTTCAAGTATAATAACGAGAATCTTCACGATGGTTACTGCAGATTTGACTTTTTGTTATTGTAACTTATGCCTTACAGTTCACATAAAGAGTCCGTGGTTATGACGTGATTTTCATCAAAATAATACAAGATTACTATTTAATACATGTTCTAGATTTGAAGTTTGCTCAAAAAGCTCTTTTACTTTCAAGAGGTCTCAAAAAATATATGCTAGCAGTACAGTCTCGACATTGAGTTATTTATATAATGCAATTTCTCCTCTACCTCATATGTATGTTGGTGGTACAGAAAGTATCTGTTTTCTTAAAGTTAAAGTAAAGAAGTACTGCAGTTTTCAGGATTGCTGCGACCACAGCGAGACAGTGGAAGTGCCATGCAAAACGATGTACTCGTCTTACACAAGAGATGTCGCCCAAATAGTAATAGCTAAGTATATATCAAAATGTCTTAGTTATTAAACATTATCTCCATATATATTGGAATAGTGATGTTTAGTTTTGATGTAGATGTTGGCCAAAATGTGAATGCGACTAACTGAAGCTATATTCCTTACAAATGTTAATATAAACTAACAACATACATCGTACCTTAGAGCAGAACTCTGTAGAATGTTGCATAAGTCCAACAGTTTCAGTTCGTTTCTTGCAGCATATTATTAACGATAGTGTGTACTAGTAATTTTAAGACGATGGACTAAAAATTATACGTTTGCAGCATTAGAGATGTGCCTTTGTTCATTTGCACCATCCAGCATAATTATATTTGGTCATACATTTGGCATCCCTAGTTAAACCTTGTTCCAAAAATTCTCATTTTTAAAAAAATTTTAACCCACCTGCGCATTTTCCCGTAATGGCCCATTGGGAATGAAAACTCGAAGATCCTCTTAGCAAACAGACTTATTATAACGTAAATAATTAAACTTCTGAATGAGAGTAAACAGATGTGAAAGTGTTAACAAAAGACGGTTTTTCATAGATGCAATGACAGAGCAATGTTCTCTCAAAGTACGAGACACAAAACGTCGGTAATGTCTCAGTACATTGGCTCCAGGAATATAGTGAAGGAAAGGAAATTCAAATATAATATATCTAATTATTTAGCATATAAGTGGTACTGGGTTATTATGTGGTTTTATTGAAAATGTTTTACTGTCATCCTAGAAATACGTAAATTACATACACGTTTGGTATATAACTCACGTTCCACTTTTGATTTTTGCTCGAAAAGCTTTCTTTTAGATTCAGGTGATCCCAAAATATATATTTACACTACAATCTCGACATTGACTTTTCGGGTATAATGCAGTTCCTCCTCTACCTTCTATGTATGTTCGTGGTAGAGAAGTATTATTCAACAGTAAAAAGAAGCTGTATGGAGTAAATACTGGTACAAAGCCGCAGTTCAAATGTCCCGCGTGTTTGCTTAGTAATTGCGATCACAGCGACATAGTGGAGATATCATGTAACACGAAGTACACGTAGGACGTTTGAGATGACGGGCAGGTCGCAATTGTTATTTAAACGACAATAACTCTTGTCTATTAACGATGTTTTTCAAAATATTTATATAGTTATATTTCCTTTTGGTACAGAACAGCTCCTGAATGTGTAGTGCAGCAGATTGCAGATATATTGCTTAAACAATTAATCATAAGAGAGAGAAGATTCATGTCTCTTTGGGACGAAATTCTCCAGAAGATTGTATAAGAATAACAAATCAGTAGCCTTTGTTTATCCATTCTCTAAACTACTGCTTCTTTATTTGACTTTTTGTATATCTAGTACCGGTTCCCAACCTTAGACTAAGGTCACTGAGTAAAAGAGATTTAACATATTTGTGATATTATATGTATTACTGAACATTGTCAAGGCAAGCGAATGAATTTTGTTCGTTTTATGTTGGATATTTCTGACCTCTTTGACACCTAAAGGATTGAAAATGAAGCTTGTATCAATATTCTTATTCCGAATAAAATTCCTGCAATATTTATCTCTAAGCAGCTCGTTGAAACAGGTTCTAGGAAACAGATATACTGATGAGCAGTTGATAATGTGACATATCAAAACAAAACATCTGACGACCCATAAAGTGTCCCATGATGCACTAGGACAGTCCAGTGAACGTCCTACAAAAACTTGGCAATTGAACTGCAAAGTAACATTCCTAATTAATAAACCCAAATTATAATTGAGATCTTAGGTATATTTCGATGCAATAATCCATTATTGCAGTTAAATTACTATCACATAAGATTTTATTCGTATTTGCGAAAGCTTAATAAATAATTGTAAACTTTTGTTTATAAAGCTGTAATTCTGTCCGACAGTTTAGATTTTTGTATGTAGTACAGCTTCACTTGATATTTTATATATTTAGAGTAAACTCTAAAGCAAAACAAAAGACCATCATTCCAGTATTTTGATAAACGCTTAATAACTAACACATATTGCTATATACCTAGTAACTACAACCAGCGCGTCATCTGTAGCCGCCTACGAGTACTTCGTGTTTCATGAAACTTCCACTGAGGGACGCTGTGGACGCAGAGAAGCACCAAGCGCGAGACAGAAGAACGGCGTTTTTTTACCGGATTATTCTTCACAGAGAATTTTTGTGTTAAATATTACTTTCCGTACCACCTACATAAACAGGTAGAGGAAGAACTACTACTAGCCAAAAGTTAAATGTCGGAATTGCACGGGAAATATATATTTTGTTACGACCCTGAACCTAAAAGAACGTCTCAGCGCGCGGGCGCGTGTGTCTCTGTGTGTGTCTCTGTGTGTGTGTGTGTGTGTGTGTCTGTGTGTGTGAGTGTGTGTGTGTGTGTGTGTTTTTCAGAAGTTTCCATAATTGAAACACGGTAATGATGTAATGTAGAACATCTTCATAATCCTTTACGTTGTCAGGAACAAATCGGTTGAGAAAATGTTATTGATGTTCAAAGATTGTAAATTACTTTGTGGAACACTCATTAGAATTATTTTAGACACAACCAAAGTTTTCTAAAATTTCCATAATTGAAGTAATGTGATTTTATTGTAAACCTCATCTGTGATCTTTGAAAATGCTGAAGTTATGTACAAGTTGTATATTTAACCGACTTTCCACTTTTGAATTCTGCTAAACCAGCTTTCTTTTAGATTCAGATACAATGTAGTTCGTGCTCTACCTGTTATGTATGTACGTGGTACAAAAATTGTTACTTAAGCGCTAAAACCGCAGTTCAAATGTTCCGCGTGTTTCCTGATTGGCACCGACCACAGCGACACTCAATGGAAGCCTCGCGAAACACGAAGTACACATAGGACGCTACAGATGACGCCAAAGTTGTAATTGCTATGTTTACTTCAATTTATCTTATTTTTAGCAATACTTTCCAAGTATTAGGATAATTGCGTCTTTCTTTGGCGAATTCCTTTAGTTGAATAAGGACAATGGGTAATTCGAGATATATTATACAACAAGGTCAATTTAGACCGACAAGAAGTATCATATTTTAGAATAAAAGTAGGTAGATTGTTGTATAAGTTCAACAATTCAATAATTTTTGTATATATGTCTTTTGAAATCCTCAGGAGTGTAAAGGTCCACATTGCTTATTTTTGTACAGCGCACTCACCTGTGTACAAAGGAAGTAGCTCGATTTCCACTTAGTAATATTAACTACAACGTATGCGGTACCATAAGTTTCAAGGCACGTACCGGGTCGCCTCACTTCATCTCCATTATCATTTCACATCATCTCTCATCTGGTGGTTTCTTTCAGGGGCAACGTTCACTGAGGTCTACCCGAAAATCAAAAGACTCCGGCCTCTGTTACTCGCGAGCGATGGAAAACTCCGGGAGTGGTTCCTTTGGGCAATATCTTGAGTCTATAAAGCCCCTCCCGCCAACGAAAACATCAAGACGGGTGGAAGTGAATACGCCACTTACACGCGTCAACCCCGCAGGGAAAACCATCACTTAACCTCGGTGGGGACGCCTGGTGATCGAGCACACCTACTAGCTCTGCAGGCTAGCATCCGGGACCTTTTAGGCAACCTTCTGTCCCCTCCGGGCGGCCGTAGCCTGCTCGGTGGTGCCCGATTTCCTGCAGCTAACGGGAACACACTGCAACCTCGACTCCAACCCAATCCGAACAGCTCACAATCAGGGAAGAGCTCGAATGTTGGGCCCGAGGTTCCTCTAGTAACGTCAGGGGTACCACGAGTTCTAAGGGTCTACAGCGCTCGCACCACACCAGCTGAAGCGGAGGAATCTGGTTGTCTCTTTCAGGGAAGGAGTATTGCGGCTGTCTCGACGTTGTATGGCAGGATGATATGCTCCAGGTAAACACTTCTTAATCCGATAAGACGGTCTCCGGCCGACCTGATGCGCCGTTTTCTGACCGCGGCAGGAGGTATCCGGGTGGTACTGATCTGTTAGAGGAGTTTCCAACGAGTGAGTAACTGGGTCCATGCCCTCTTTGCTATCGTGACTCCTTGGGATGGCCACCCTCTGTCTCCTGGCCTGATCCTTCCTCCTCGGAATGCCCCACTTGCGGATTAGGTACAATAAACTACAGGTTTTGATGTCAAATTCACTCCGTAGTAACCCTAATAGTTGACAGAAGATTGAAGGATTTGCAGACCAGCGCCGGGACGCGACACATCTGCTCACGTCAAATCACCGAAGTACGACGGCACGTCAACGTTTGAGGTCTTTCGACGTCAATTCGACACAGTGTGCTTGGTCTCTAGAAGAGGAGGCCACACAGCTAAGAGCCAGCCTCCAGGGACGGGCCACAGAGATGCTGAACGTGGTCCAGACAGCGGCGGCGCTCTATGACATTTGAGAGACCCTGGAGAACCGGTTTGGAAACCACCGCTTAGCGGCACCCAACTGAAATCTAGGACGCAGCAGACAAGGAGAGTGCAAGAGTTCACCCTGGCAAGTGAGCAGCTGGCCAGCAAAACCTTGGACGACCTCACACCCGAATTCCTATCCCGAGAAGCCCCATATTCCGTCGACGGGGTACGGGACGCTGAGATACGTCAGAGTCTAATGCTCCAAGTTCTCCCCTTAATTGAACCATCATATAAGCCACAACCTAGAGAATACGTATGTCTGAGACAGATTTGTACTAAAAGTTCAGAAGTTATGGAAACACTAACGATGGCAGAAGATCTTTGGAGAGAATCTCTATTTGGCAGCAATCATTCAAGAAAGTTTGGAAACCAATTTTAAAAAAAGTTTGAAACATATTGCACATATTATCAGTAAAAACTCGTACTCTCAGTTGCTGCGAGTGATATATACTCAGGAGGATTACCAAAATACTTAGCTGAACAAATATAAATGATTGAAATGTCAATATCAACAAAGACATTAAATTTGTTTTACTTAAACAGGATTTTGCAGACTTTTGTTCCCTATCTCTGCAATTCTTGTATAGTGAAATTTTCATCTAAAGGGCTCCAATTTACTACTGCTGGCCTTTAAAAAGTGTTTTACTTTAAAACAAGGCAACATTTTTATAATGTTTTGGAAAAGATTCCTAATAAGTAAGACTATATAAATAGCAATTACAGCTGGCGCGTCATGTGTTAACGGTCTACGTGTACTTCATGTTTCTCGTAGACAATAAGCATTTAAACTCAATGAAACTTTTAGTCTGTAAGCCGGGCCCCTTTGTACCGGCAATAGGCCAAGAAACAGAAAATAAAAACCTGAAACCTGAACACCTGCTGCATATCTATTAATTCCAATGCCAAGTGGGGTTTTGTGTTGTTAATGAACTTTTGCTCGCTATCAATTCAATGTGATGTACAGTTAAACAAACATTCATTATTAAATAAACGTCACTTTACAAGAGAAGCTGTGTAAGCATTTACTGTTTAGGTCTATCGTTGATATCGCTTGCCGTTTAACAATTATTGTCCGAAAAAGATTTGGTATACGTAGACTCATATCGAAAACATCTATTCGCATGTAATATTGATTTCTTTAGATAAATTTTAAGGCATGTACATTAATTTTGTTCCTCTTATCTATGTCCTCCTTCACACATTTAGAATTAAGGTTTGTTTAGGATGCTGACATTTTGGCACAGGACAGTGCGAGGTTCTGTTGGTAAGTCAGACAAGTATGCAGCAAAGAGTATCGGTGACAGTAGATTGCTTTCCGGAACTCAAGCCGTTATGGGTCTGACGGAGGAGAGGTTACCTTCCACCCGCACCCTGTAAGTTCCGTCCCGCAGGAAACTACTAATCAGGGAGAGGTATGGGGTGGGGAGGTGTGCTTCTTTGAGCTTTGTACAGTAAGCCCTGGTGCCACGTTGTGGCGAAGGCCTTGTACACGTCCAGGAGTACCGCGACGGTTCTGAGGTTGTCCTGGAAACCCAGGGCAGCCTTCTCCACCAGTCGCAGCAGCTGCAAGGGCGTGGAGTGGCCTCGACGCAACCCAACCACAGGTCCCGCGTGTTTGCTGATTAATTGCGACTACAGCGACACATTGGAAGTCTCATGCAACATGAAGTATCCGTAGTATTCCACAGATGACGCCTAGTTCCTAATTGTTGTATGTATATTAATAAAGCGGAGTTATTACGACTTTTCTCTAAAAGTTTAAAGCGATAATGTTCTGTTTTCATCTAATACATATCTTAAATATGTACGAAAGCAGATTGCCGCTATGGTACATTCACAAACTCATATATTGAAAGACAACAATTTTATTGTTTTGGAAAGAAAGTCTACAAAAACTTGTATAACTTCTGTAGATTGAATGTTTTTCGCTTACTCGTTGATTCAAATGCGAACTCAAGTTTTGTACTGTTTATGAACTTCTGCACACTATCAAATGAATGTATGAAGTTGTTATGTACAGTTAAATAAACATTCGTTATTAAATAAACGTCACTTTACAAGAGAAGATCTGTATGCATTTACTGTTTAGGTCTATCTTTGATATCGTTTGCCCTTTAACAATTATTGTGTGCAAGAGATTTGTCATACGTAGAATCATAATCGAAAACATCTTTTCCATGTAATATTGAAGTTTGGGATGACTTTTAAGGCAGATACATGAATTTTGTTTCTTTTATCTCTGTCCTCCTTCTACAAATTACTGTGTGAAACTAGAAGTCTGTCCCAATATTTTTATATCCAATAAAAAACTTAGACTGAATTTTCCAGAAGAAATAGAAGCAGAAGGGTCAAACGTCAAATTAGTGTTAATATATATTAGAATTAAGATTTGTTAAGGATGCTGACAGCTGTCGGAACTGATGGCGGGGAAAGCGACACTTGAGCGCGCGTGATGATTGTGCTAAAACTGTCTAAATTGTTGATATTTGTACTTGTACCACACAAGAACAGTCTTGAACGTTACTCTGCAAGACAATGTACAGATAAAACTGAGACAACGCTGAAAATGATCAGCAGATTCTAAACTTGTTCCTCATTATACTTCGGCCTCGGAGTTTGTCTTAGAAGATCGGGTCTAGGAATAGGCAAGAGAAATCTAATATACTGTTTGGTATTAAACGCATTAGTTTACTGAACGAATTTCCTGAACTTATAAATAATAGAAGAATTTTAAAACGTCTACTTTCTCTGTATACCGTATGAGATCATCAAGAACAAAACAGAATCTGCTCTCAAAACTAACAAATGCAGAACGCGCAGTTTAACATGAAGTGTACTACAAGTGTACTTGGTTTAACACACAATATACATTTATAAAAGATTATAATGTTCACTTTTTCTTTATCTTATGGAATGTAGCAGTTGTAGTTCTCCTTTTATTCAAAATATTCTGGCAGCACACACAATTCCCTTGCTTGTGCACTATGCTGTGTTTCAAATTGGATGCGCTACTAGGTGAGCGACCAGTCCGAGTCCTCGAGTCCTGCGGTGTTGTCGTATTGCATTACCTCTAAGTGTGTGTCCTATTTTTTTTTTTTTTTTTTTTTTTTGTAATTTACGTCCTCGACGTAATGATCCCCAAATGAGTCCAGGGTCCATAGAGCTTAGAGTTACCTGACATTCGTCTTTCAGGATAAGGGTAAACCCCGGAAAAAACCTTATCCAGGTAACTCACTCTGACCGAGTTTAGAACTCGGGACCTCTTGAACGTGAGGCAGACATGCTACCACTACACTACCGAGACGGGCCCCTCTAAGTGGTGTGTGGCAAGCGCCAAACTAATCAGTCTCTAATAAATACTACTCCCGCTAAGACAAAAATTCAGATTTTGCATAAACTAATCCATGAGGAAGGAGAGAGTAATGTATTTAACATAAGCGTAAAAAAAACCATATTTTTAGCTCAAATAGTTTTCCTAAAGAAAAATAAATTAATTAGATACCATTATACTATAACAATGCATTGTGACGTAAGCACTGTATGAATATCATTATTGGATGTCATGTATGTGTGAACGTATATTTGAAATTACTCAGAACTGAAACGTAAACATCTGACATGACGTGATAAAAGAAATATGTCCGTTGAATAAGCCAAGGTGTTTGTTAAATTCGATGAGAGGAAACAAAACACTTCTTGCTGGTCTGACAGAACGTGTCTGGTCACATTATATCTTTGTTTATGAATGGTTCGTAATCTCTATTTACTCTAGAGAGTTCAAAGCAGCATTATTTAGTTACTCTTCCATGAAAAAGTGTATCAGCTGGATCCATGACACACGATCCACCTCCCCGCTTACTACTGTAAGAACAATCCAATAAAGTTAATGTGGACTCAAATTATGCTGCAAATACAAATAATATTTATAAACTGACTAACGATGAACGACTTATTCACGGAGAAATTAACAAAGAAGACAGCAAGACTTGGAAATCTGTGCGAGACATCAGATAAACTACAAGAGGACGACTTTTGGAAAGAAATAGCAAGCAACGAAATTTTGGAAGCTATCATCATAAATTTGCAGTAGTCAGACGTTGAAGACAATGACAATGACGAATTATCTCTTAACGTAAGTAACATTCACAGCTACACGGATGTACCGCTAGTGTTTTCTTTGGATTAGAAAAATAAATAATTCATAAACTATAATAAACTTTAAAGTAAATTAGAGGTGCGTCCAGAAATTAAGTTCTGTTTGGCAACAAAATTAAATTGTGTACAGATACAGAAAAAATATTTATTTAACAAAATTCTACAACATTTAAACTACTTTTCCACATAACTGCCGAAATTTTTCAGGCATTTGTCATAGCGAGGCACAAATTTCCGTATACCTTCTTCATAGAAGTTTGCCGCCTGTGTCTTCAACCAGTTGGAAACATTTTCTTTCAGCTCTTCGTCATTGTTGAAGTGTTGACCGCCAAGGAAAGATTTGAAATGCAAAATCAGATGAAAAACGCTAGGAGCGAAGTCAGGGCTGTACGAGAGGTGATGAAACACGTCCCAGCCAAATCCCTGCAGGATACTTTTCATCACATTTGCAGTGTGTGGTCGTGCGTTGTCGTTAAGATACACAACAGCTTTTGGCATCGCAAAATTGCCGAAAATTTTCAATTGGTTTCACTTTCCTTGCATTAAGGGAACCAATCACAGATCTGATTTCACAAGCGGCGGCATTTTCAATCAACACCGACATTGTAAACAAGCACAACAAAGCGTACGTGGCTGACAGCGATCTCACAATGACACACGTTTCTTCTCCTTGATACAGAGCGTCTACCGCGCATATGCGGAATTACTATCGCAGCGTTGCAGCGGAGATAAATTGAAACAGAACTTACTTTCTGGACGCCCTTTTTATTTTTAACATTTGCGTAATATATGAATATACACGATGCAATTGTTATTTCAACAGCTGCATTGTTATAAAACTTTGGAAAATTTAGTTTGGGTTCCCTTACGTCTAGCGCCACGAACACTCGCAAGTGTGAGAGAGAGGGAAATATTAAGAGAGAGGGGATAACAAGGTGGCAACGCTGAAGGCTATAACGTATCCGTTTCGCTATAGGCGAGAACTCTTCCCATTTGAAACACATAATAACAGATATTACAACTTGTGCCTCATCTCTTAACGGAGTACGTATACCTCGTGTTTGATGAAACCTCCACTGTGTGTCGCTGTTGTCGCCGGAAACACTTAAGTTGGTAAAGTTGTATATTTCATGTTATTAAATATCTTAGTACGAGAAGATCAGATATTTAAAACAACTTTTGATTACTATTAATTAACTAGTTCACAGAATTAAGCATAAAAAATTAATTAGGTTATATTCATTAGTTGATATTTTTAACAATGGTGTCAGTATAACCTTTATGTTTGTCAATGTTTGGTTTGTATCAAATCAATCCGAGAACGGAGAAAAGCCAAGCGATATTGTTCACCAAGCGCCGCTTTCCCGCCAACTTCCCCCAATTTACCTACTTCGGGCAAGGGATCAGGTGGGAGAATTCAATCCAATACTTGGGAGTCAAGCTGGACAAGGGCCTAACTTTTCGGGAGCACATCCGGGAGCAAGCTCATTGGTCGTTTGGTGCCGTGGCATCACTGTACTCTGTGCTTCGGTCTGCGATGTCTGTTTCCCTAAAGTTGCGCCTCTTTATGGCTCTGGTCCTCCCTATCATGCGAAGTCTGGGGTATGACCGCAGGCTCACACCAACGTGCACAGAATAAATGTCTTCGGATTATTTATTCTGTTTGCACAAGGTTCCCCGTGAGACTACTTCACGAGGCTTCATATCTCCGATATGTGGAGGATGAAATTAGGCGCCGGGCGACAAAATTCTTCGAGGGTTTGCCTCAACATCAGAGCGCCCTAGTCAGATCCCTTGGGGCTTATGTACCTCGTGAGCGTCGCTTAAAGCGATACCGGTTATCCCGCATGTCTTGCGGTCATTACCGGTAACCACATGATCTCCATTCCAACCTAAATTAAATTTCAGCTAATCCAAAATTGTTATTATGGAATATTCAAAATTATACATATCTTCTTCCTAGTGTATTAAATAATCCACCAGCGGTGCACGCTGTCTGTAGCACCCGGTTCATCATCCCCTGAGGAGCAACAAGCTACCTGCCTTCACTACCCCCACTTAATCTACACCCGTCATTCTGCAACACCCACATCCCGCCACTACGAGGTAAAGCTCTTCCCAGAGCAGGTACACGATTTGACGACCCTTCGGGCTGTTCCAAACAGCCCGCCAGCATGGAGTTGAGTTGAGCTGATCCGAGTACATTTATTATTACAGAATTGCTTTGACTATTTAATGTAAAGTATTGGAGAGAAAGATCCGATTTGATTTTAACTAAATATTAAAAAACTTTAGTTACAAGTATATTAACTTATTTTATATTGTTAGTTTCGCTGAAATTAATTTATTTAGTATTGTCAATTAATTTTTGTTCATATTTTATGTATTTTGTATCTATTTTATATATTTTATATGTGTTTATATTACATATTTGCTTGGAGATACCTTACCCAGATAGGAGCTGAGATTTATATTATTATGTTAAGTAACACTTTTATTATTTATTTATCTATAGGCTATTGTGAGTATTTGTTATTAATATTAGATTGATTACCTTTAATGTTGTTCATTTTGTATTAATTTAATGATTTTCTTTTACATTTTGATTACTAATTTCTGTTTTAAGAATATTTATACCAAGATTAGACTCTGACTTTGAGTGTAATTTATAAAATAATTATTGTTTTATAAATTTAAAGTATAGTAACGAGAATCTTCACAATGGTTACTGCTGATTTAATTTTTTGTTATTATAACTTATGCCTTAAAGTTCACATAAAGAGTCCTTGGTTATGACTTGATTTTCATTAACATAATACAAGTTTATTATCTATTACACGTTCTTGATTTGAAGTTTGCTCAAAAATCTCTTTAACTTTCAAGTGATCTCAAAAAATATATGCTATCAGTACAGTCTCGACATTGAATTATTGATATAATACAATTTCTCCTCTACCTCATTTGTATGTTGGTGGAACAGAAAGAATGTGTTGTCTTAAAGTTAAAGTTAAGAAGTACTGCTGTTTTCAGAATTGCTGCGACCACAGCGACACACAGTGGAAGGGTCCTGTAACACGATGTACTCGTAGTATAGAAGAGATATCGCCCAAGTAGTAATGGCTAAGTATATATCAATATGTCTTAGTTATTAAACATTCTCTACATATATATTAGAATAATGATGTTTAGTTTTGATGTAGATCTTGCCCAAAGTGTGAATGTCACTAACTGAAGCTATATTGCTTACAAATATTAATGTAAACTAACAACAACATATATCGTACCTTGGAGCAAAAGTCTGTAGAATGTTGTATAAGTGCAACAGTTTCAGCTCTTGCAGCAAATTGACTCCGTCATTCGACGCTTGTCACTCGAATGCTCGGCATCGCCCGTCTCGTGTTCTTTCAGTGCAGTCCATTCGTCGAGAGAAGCAGCATTCTAGACCGGTTGCGCCAGTTCTTCAGGGCACGAGCACGTGGACTGTAAAACGCGTGCTCTGGAGTGTGCCCATAAAGGAAGCAGCAGCCCGGCGAAGCAGCGCATTCTCTCTACGCAGCGTAGCCTGCGTAACAGCCTTCTTCTGCAGGCACAGCAGCGCCTGCCCTCTTACAGCCAACAGAGCCTTCTCCTGCACTGGCAAGCAGCAGCAGCCCAGCCAACCCTCTCCTAGCAGACTTGCTAGAGCTAACGCGGCGAGCAGCAACTCCAGAGTCCAGAGGAACACAGTACTTGGGACCGACAGACAGACAGACGAAACTGCAGGCCCACAAGGTCAAAGCCAAGGGTCCCGACTTAGGTTGGGACCCGGGGTCCGCCCCAATCGGCGCGTGTAACAGCGCGCGACCCTCTGTGGGGAGCCGGATGGCACCTGCTACAGACTCAGACAAGCCAAGTACCAGCCGCCAGGTAAGTCCTGACGAGATGACTAGTAGAACCTCTGCATCCTCATCCTCTTCCGGCCCACGGGTGAACCTCGTGAAGGCCAAGGCCCAGGCACAAAAGAAACAGAAGAAGGCCTCCCGCCTTCTTAACCAAGGGATAGCTGTCCCGATCTCTCCAGTCCCCAAACCAGGGAGCTCCAACACCATCACCCCCCTTCAGGGCGTCACAACTCCCCTACCGGAGAGCGACACAGACGCCGAAGGCTTTGTCTCCGTGCAGGGAAGGCGCAAGAGGCCCTCCGGTTCGAAGCCGGAGGGTGCTGCTCCCGGCACCCCTGCAGTGCATGCGGACGCCAAGAGCTCCCGCACACAAAAGGCGGTCAGAATCCCGCCAATTGTGTCGGACCCGTTCCCCAACCACATAAAGGTTATGAGGGAACTGAGGGCCAAGCTCCAGGCTAGCTTCCAGGCCACCCGTTTTCCAAGTCGGGTGATCCTAAAGACCACGACCCCGGAGGACCATGAAGCCGCCAGGGGGGTGCTGCGCGAAGCGGGGATAGAATTCCACACGTTCTCGCTGCAGCGACCTAACCTGGTGCGCAGAGTCATCCGAGGTCTTGGCTCTGACACCGACCCGGAGGACATAAAGGTGGGCCTGGCGGAAGAACACGGCATTACGCCGCGTACCGTGGTCCAGCTGACCAGGCAAGTCCGCGAGGAAGGCAAGGAGCCCGTAAGGACCCCCATGCCACTATTCCTCGTAATAGTGGAGAAGGAGGGAGAAGGTCTCCCCAAAATTGACGAGGTGTCCCACCTCTACAACACTAAGATCAGAATCGAACCGTACCATGGCAGAGAGGGGCCAGCCCAATGCTACAGATGCTTGGGCTTCCACCACTCGAGCCATGCGTGCGAGAGGAAGACCGCCTGTATAAGATGTTCAGGCCCTCACCATGTCAACGAATGCCCGAACCCCAGAGAGGAGAAAAAGTGCGCCAACTGCCGAGAGGCCCACATAGGCATCTACGGCGGCTGTCCCGCTAGACTGCGCATTGTGCAGGCAAGACAGGGCAGGAACGCAAACAGGGAGCCAGCACAGGTTCGGCCTGGAGTAAGTTTTTCCCAGGCGCTGGGCAAGCACGAAAAAGTGCTGCAGCAGGCCGAGGCAAGCCAGACTCCGGCAGCGACCCAGTCAGTAAGCTCTGGATCTACCGCCAAACAACCACCAGCTGCATCTGCAGCAAAGCCACAGCGGCCTCCTCGCCAGAAGAAGGCCACCGCAGCCCGGCGGGAGAAACCGCCGGCAACTGCGGCAGCAACGGCCGGGCAACCAGCCCAAGAATCTGCGGGGAGACAGAGCGGCCCTGCTGCAACTGCTCTCCCCCCTCTACCAGTTCCAGCTACAGTGGCAGCAACAGCCAATGAGGGAGAGGCACCCCTCGCTACAACACCCGCGCCGATTTGGGACACTGGCGTCTCAAACGAGGACTTGGCGGAGTTCCATGAGCTTTCTGCCTGGTTCGCCGAACTAATTCATCGCTCCCTCCCCATTCTGAGGCGCTGCAGGGAGCAACTGACAGATCCCCGCATCCCTGCTCTGCAAAAGCACAGCATTTTGCAACAGACTGCACGGCTCCTCTTCCCTGACTCCAGCTCGTAAATGGCGTTGAGAAGAACTCAGCGAACATTGAGAGCCGCGTTCTGGAACGCAAACGGAGTCCGGGAACAGAGACCGGGCATCTTGGAGTTTGTAAGTGACCACGGGATTGACCTCCTTATGGTATGCGAAACGCATCTGCATGCTGGTGTACAATTTAACCTGCCAAGTTACGCCGTCCACCGAGCCGATAGAGTCGGCCGGCGGGGCGGCGGTACAGCTATATTCATCAAAAATCACATCACCCATACTCCCATTACCATCCCCCCGCTTCAACACTTGGAGGCGACCGCCATAAGGCTCTCCTTGGGCGGTTCAGACCTAGTGCTTGTGGCGGTGTATGACCCGCCCAACCATCCCTTCTGTGAAGCGGATTACAGGGCACTCCTCAACCTAGACCACCGAGTGTGCATAGCCGGTGACTTCAATGCCAAACACCCAGGATGGAACAGCCGAACCCAGAATGATAGGGGAAGGAGCATCTACCGCTTCATCTGCGGAGACCCAACCCTTCATGCGCATGGCCCGCGGGGTCCAACGCACTTCCCGCCTCGTGGCAGGGCGGACGTCATAGATTTCGCAATCACCAAGAATATTCCATTTCATCTGGACCTCACGGCGGTGAATGTTCTGGATTCTGACCACAACCCAGTTGTGATCAATTCAGACGTTACCGTCGCAGCTCTGGCAACGGCTGACTGGGTGGATGAAGTCGACTGGGATGCCGCCATTCTTCACATCCAAAACTCCGTGGAAGCCTGCCCTCGAATCGACTCTGTGGAGTCGCTCGAGGCGGCAGCCAGGGAGTTCTCCACATCCATCCTCAACGCGGTCCGTGCTCACACACACCGCATCCCAATAGACACGCCAAACCCCACAGATATCCCAGGACCCATCAAACAACTCATAAGGGCTAAAAACGCCGTAAAAAAGCTGTGGCAGAGATTTCGCCATCCCAGGATAGGAGAAGTACACCAGAGGTTCAAATCCCTGGCAAGACGACTCCTAAGAGCACACCGCACAGCACACCTGGGAAAACATGTTAAGGCAAACCAATCTCCAGGAGAGAAAACCATGGCGAATAGTCCGTAGCCTGCGGAAAGACAAAACCGTACACCAGCATCCCCTACATAGCCCTAGAGGTCGACTCGTCTACGAGTCGAAAGAAAAGGCAGAGGCGCTAGCAGATTATCTGGAGGCTCAATTCCAACCCAGGGTAGAGCCAATGGACGATGACCATGCTGACCTCGTGGAACAGGTGGTAAAGGACTTCCTAGAAGCTCCGCCCCCTGACCACGAGGAGTTCCACATTCCCATCGTTACCCCTAGAGAGTTAGCGACCACGCTTAACTCTCTAAGAACCAACAAAGCACCTGGGCAGGACCGTGTGACAGCGGAAATGCTCAAGCACCTTCCACGAAGAGCCGTGATTCACTTAACCCGGATTTATAACGCGTGCCTATACATGCGCCACTTTCCAGCTATCTGGAAGGAGGCGCGCGTGGTGTGCGTTTTAAAGCCGGGGAAAAATCCGGTTTTTCCTTCCAGTTACCGATCAATCAGCCTTCTCCCAGTTTTATCGAAGGTATTCGAAAAACTGCTCCTCTCCCGGCTCCTTCCTCATCTGGAGGAAAGGGGCCTAATCCCGGAACACCAGTTTGGCTTCCGTTCTGGCCACTCCACGACCGAGCAGCTACTGCGGGTTGCCGAGAAGGCCTCCCTGGGTTTCCAGGAAAGGTCTAAAACGGTAGCAGTGCTGCTCGACGTGGAGAAGGCATTCGCCACTACCTGGCATGAAGGACTCATTTACAAACTCCTGGAGCATGAAATTCCCCGTCCATACATTTCCTTGGTGGCCGGTTTCCTCGGAAACCGAAGCTTCCGAGTAAAGATGGAGGGGAAGCTGTCCACCGAGCGGCCCATTGGCGCTGGAGTACCGGAAGGCAGCGTGCTGTCGCCGGCGCTCTTCGCAGCTTACATGGCCGACATCCCAACTCATCACAACACCCAAACCTGTCAGTATGCGGACGATCTCATGATCTTCGCAGTCAATAGGAATACACGGTACAGCTTCCGGCAAATCCAAACCCAGCTCCGGGCCATTGGCGAATGGAGCGCAAAATGGCGAATGGCAATTAACCCGGAGAAGAGCTCTGCTATTCTCCTGGCGAAAACCATAGCCAACCGGTTGCAGCAGAACTTCGTTTTACGGCGCCGTCAAATCCCTTGGGTGCAAACGGCGAAGTATCTCGGGGTGACGCTGGACCGCAAGTTAACTTACGTTCCGCACGTCAAGGGCAAGGTCCAGCTGGGGCACGTCGCACTCCGGAGCCTATACCCTATCTTCAGATCAACCATGCCGATCCGTCTCAAACTCCAACTGTATCGGGCGATCATTCCGCCTATGATTCTGTACGGCTGTGAGATCTGGGGAACAGTGGCTAATACCACTTTCGTCAGACTCCAGACGCTGCAGAACAAGGCACTACGCATCATCTACGATACAGGCTGGAGATTCCCGGCTCATATCCTACATGAGCACTCCCAGATCCCGTACATTGCCGATGTCATTCGCGAGAGGGCACGATCAATGTACGAGAAAATCCAAATTCACCCCAACCCTTTAGTGAACTCCCTGGGAAGGTATGACCCGAGAGATCAAAGGCGCTTGCCGTCCTTCAGACTGCCGAGAGACGTCCTGGGACCCCTTGGGTAACCCAAGGAAAACCCCATATGTCTCTGGGAACAACTTCTACGCCAAAGGACAAGCGCTACACAACCCGTATCCAAAACGGGGCAAAAAACTAATTCGTGTCTCCCAAAAAGGGAGAACGATTAAGTACAGCTGCCCACGACAAAGAGGGGCAACCCATTCCAAACCTCTCCAAAATTTCAAACAGTAAACAAATTCAAACATCCCAGCAGAACATGGATCTACTAGTTCATTTCGCAGGTTAAGCCGCAAAGCGGCTAGGTACTGCGGCATATGACACCCGGACGGGGAAAGCCCCGCCCGACTAGGACTACCTCTGGACCTCTGGACCTCTTGCAGCAAATTGCCATAGTAAATTGTGTTCTAATAATTATAACAAGGTGAACAAATTAATATACATTTGTAGCATCACAGATGTGACTTCATTCCTATGTACCATCTAGCATTATAATATTTTAAGGCAAGGTGCATTAATTTTGGTCAAACATTTGCCATCTCTAGTTGTTAAAACTTGTTCCAACATTTCTTATTTTAAAAGAAATTTTCAACCGACCCGCATATTTTCCCGTAATGGCCCATTGGGAAAAAGAACTGGAAGATAAAAAGTTAACACTACATGTAGTATAATAATTGACAACAGCGCCTCTACAGGACTTACCTAGCAACAGGTGGAAGATGGGAGCTAATTCGCAAAAAGAAATGATTATTTCCAATTCTAATAGCATTTGCTGTCGACTACCAAATGTTGCAGTTGTTACTTAACCGTTACCCTAGGTAATGGTTTGGTCCAGTTAACATCTAACCGGAGATCACAATACTGGGATTGTCTCTATGAACAGTTCAGTATTATTTTGTCCTAAACATATACCGCGTGACTCAGCTGTAGCTATATACACAACACT
This sequence comes from Mantis religiosa, assembly GCA_030765055.1. Classification (NCBI taxonomy): domain Eukaryota; kingdom Metazoa; phylum Arthropoda; class Insecta; order Mantodea; family Mantidae; genus Mantis; species Mantis religiosa. The sequence continues at coordinate 213,686,222 of CM060952.1, forward strand.
GATCCTCTTAGCAAACAGACTTATTGTAACATTAATAATTAAACTCCTGAATGAGAGTAAGCAGCTGTGAAAGTCTTAACAAAAGACGGTGTTTCATAGATACAATGACAGAGCAATGTTCTCTCCAAGTACGAGACACAAAACGTGGGTTATGTCTCAGTACATTGGCTCCAGGAATATAGTGAAGGAAAGGAAATTCAAATATTATATATCTAATTATTTTCCATATAAGTGGTACTGGGTTATTATGTGGTTTTATTGAAAATGCTTGACTGTCATCCTATAACATACTTAAATTATATACAAGTTTGGTATATAGCTCACGTTCCAGTTTTGATTTTTGCTGGAAAAGCTTTCTTTTAGATTCAGCTGATCCCAAAATATATATTAACACTACAATCTCGACATTGACTTTTCGGGTATAATGCAGTTGCTCCTCTACCTGCTATGTATGTTCGTGGTGCAGAAGTATTTATTATTTAGCAGTAAAAAGAATCTGTATGGAGCTGGTACAAATTCGCTGTGCAACTGTCCGGCGTGTTTGCTGAGTAATTGCGATCACAGCGACATAGTGGAGATATCATGTAACATGAAGTACACGTAGGATGCTTGAGATGACGCGCAGGTCGTAATTGTTATGTAAATGACAATAACTCTTGTCTATTAAGGATGTTTTTCAAACTATTTGGAGAATTATATTTCCTTTTGTAACAGAACAGCTCCTGAATGTGTAGGGCAGCAGACTGCAGATATATTGCTGGCAAGAACTAATATAAGGAGAGAGAAGAGTTATGTTGTTTTGGGACGAAATTCTCCAGAAGATTGTATAACTACAACAAATCAGTAGCCGTTGTTTATCAATTTTTTAAGCTACGAGAAAGTTTGCTATAATTTTTGCATATCTAGTATCGATTCCTAACCTTAGACTGTAGCTCTATGCTCAGAGGTGTTTTGTGATTGACTGCGGTCAAACTGACAGATCTTTTAACGAAAATTAATTGTTCTTTCACAATAGCCGTGTCTAGGCCTAAGTATGGAAGGATTGAGTGAGACTGAAAAATTCAAATCATCTTCTTTTGTTTAGGATACACCTAGAGTGTTTCTTGACAGCGTTTTGTCTTTTACTAATATTGAGTAAAGCAGATTTAACATATTGTGACTTTGTGGGTTCGTGAAATGAAAAGTCCAATTACACCACTCCAAAATGTTCTTTATTTCCACCGACTTACAGTTTAACACTTGCCAATTACACAAAATTACGTAATGCTCACTATTACAATTTACCAGTTCGTCCGTTACAACTTCACTTGTACTCGCGATTACATAAACTCCGATACACATACACAGTTCGTACAGTCTTCCGTTGCACAATCTTTTCGTTCATTAACACGTCACTGACTAACTCTTACACCAAGAACTGCTACTGTCTCCTCACTCACACTCACCAACCAACTGACCCCGACTGACTAGCTGCAGCCCTTTTTATAGGCATCTCGCCGACTTCTCGGCTTTTCTAGTTCCCAGGCGACGTTTCCAGATGATGAAAGATTCCCGTAATTTCGAGAACCAGGTGGACAGAAACAGGCGACACACTGATGTTTTTTCTCCGACCACCGCCTGTCACCACTATAAGACAAATGAGGAGGAGGTGTGGCTAACACGAACCTCCCCTGTCTTCCGCTCCCAGCTGCTTCCACAGGGTGTTCCAGCGCTCGCGTTACACTGCTCCCTCCTCAAAGCTGTTCGCCCCGAACAGCCCCATCGTAGCGTGCGAGGCGGTCCAGGTGTACCACCAGCATCTGCCCGGAGTCTGAGCCAGAAGTAGCGCTGCCGTAGTTTGTGAATCATACGGTTCGCTCCCAGGTGTCCTCCTGAAGTACCGGCGTGCACTTCCTCCAAGCTTTCCGGGACCTTGCTCCGGGGAAGTACCAACTGTTCTCTCTGCGCCTTCCCATCGGGTGACTCCCATACCCGGAACAGCACGCCCTCTCTGGTCTTCAACGAGCCCCATTGGGCCCAGTACGACTTGTAGGTGGCGCTCCTCGGTGCGATGTCCTCCCAGGTTGGTTGGTCTCGTCCCTGCCTCCACTTCCCTCAAGAGTGGCCCCAAGTCTGCGTCCGCCAGCTGCTCCCTCCTCAGGCCTGCGCTATCCCAGCCTTCAGCAGGCACTGCCACAACTACTCGGACTGCTGCGGCACGCTCCTTCTCTTCCACTCTTGTGCGCTCATGGCCGTCCTGGATCTGCGATAGGACACCTCCAATGCAATGGTCGCTGGCGTCGGTGTCCACAATGAAGGCGCCACCCGGTTGTGGGAAACCCAAAATTGGAGCACTGCACAGGGTCTCCTTTAGGTGCTGGAAAGCGTTTTCGGCGTCCTCTGTCCACACATAAGGCCGGTGTTCCTCCATCAGGCCGGTGAGGGGTTTTGAGATGTTGTCGGCCTTTTCCTCTAAATCATTAAGGCGGTCGTCTACTTGACCCATCCGCTTGCCCAGATTCGTGACGTCATCCCTCACGCCAGCCAACCGTTCCTCAAACTTGGCGGCGAGGACCTCGTTCGCCACCTTCATTTCTTCCGTCTTCTCCGTGAGGTTATCGTTAGCCGTCTTCATTTCTCCCAGCTTTGCGGCCAGGTTGTTATTTGCCGCTTCTATTTCCGCTGTTAATTCGGCCTTCATTTCTTCCATCTTCCCGGCGATGTTGTCTTTGGCCGTCTTCATTTGTTTCAGTTCCGCGGCCAGGTTGTCATGCATAGTCTCCAGCTTCGCGGCCAGGCTGTTATTTGCCGCTTCCGTCTTCTCTGTTAATTCGGCCATCATTTCCATCATCTTCTCAAAAAAAATTTCCAATGCCGCGTCCATGGTTGTAATGTTCGGTGATGTTATCTTCCCGCTTCCTGACACCAGTGTGACTTTGTGGGTTCGTGAAATGAAAAGTCCAATTACACCACTCCAAAACGTTCTTTATTTCCACCGACTTACAGTTTAACACTTGCCAATTACACAAAATTACGTAATGCTCACTATTACAATTTACCAGTTCGTCCGTTACAACTTCACTTGTACTCGCGATTACATAAACTCCGATACACATACACAGTTCGTACAGTCTTCCGTTGCACAATCTTTTCGTTCATTAACACGTCACTGACTAACTCTTAAACCAAGAACTGCGACTGTCTCCTCACTCACACTCACCAACCAACTGACCAACTGACCCCGACTGACTAGCTGCAGCCCTTTTTATAGGCATCTCGCCGACTTCTCGGCTTTTCTAGTTCCCAGGCGACGTTTCCAGATGATGAAAGATTCCCGTAATTTCGAGAACCAGGTGGACAGAAACAGACGGCACACTGATGTTTTTTCTCCGACCACCGCCTGTCACCACTATAAGACAAACGAGGAGGAGGTGTGGCTAACACGAACCTCCCCTGTCTTCCGCTCCCAGCTGCTTCCACAGGGTGTTCCAGCGCTCGCGTTACAATATTTGTGATATTGTATGTATTACTGAACATTGTCAAGGCAAGCGAATGTATTTTGTTCGTTTTATGTTGCATATTTCTGAGCTCTTTGACAGCTAAAGGATTGAAAATGAAACTTGTACCAATAATCTTATTCCGAATAAAAAATCTTCCAATATTTATCTCTAAGCAACTCGTTGAAACAAGTTCTAGGAAACAAATGAACTGATGAGCAGTTGATAATGTGACATATCAAAACAAATCATCTGACGACCCATAAAGCGTCCCATGATGCACTAGGACAGTGCAGTGAATGTCCTACAAAAATTAGGCAATTGAACTGCCAAGTAACATTTCTAATTAATAAATCCAAATTAAAATTGAGATCTTGGATATAGTTCGATGCAATAATCCATTCTTGCTGTTAAATTACTATCACATAAGATTTTATTCGAATTTGCAAGATCTTAATAAATAATTGTAAACTTTTGTTTATAAAGCTGTAATTCTGTCCGAGAATTTAGATTTTTGTATGTAGTACAGCTTCAGCTTGATATTTTATATATTTAGAGTAAACTCTAAAGCAAAACAAAACACCATCATTCCATTATTTTGATAAACGCTTAATAACTAACACATATTGCTATATACCTAGTAACTACAACCAGCGCGTCATCTGTAGCAGCCTACGAGTACTTCGTGTTTCATGAAACTTCCACTGAGAGACGCTGTGGTCGCAGAGAATCACCAAGAGCAAGGGACAGTTGAAAGGCGTTTTATACCCGATTTTTCTTCACAGAGAATTTTAGTGTTAAATATTACTATCCGTACCACCTACATAAACAAGTAGAGGAAGAACTAATGCTAGTGTTTGCGCCATTATCGTCATTTGTTCCGGCGGGCGCATGAATATTTCACTTGGCGCCGGTTATGCGGCCAGCTGATCATGTAACTCGCCAGTGCGCAAGAAAAGAGGCTTCTTCTTTATAGTTGTTGCAATGAAAGAACCGTTGTAGTTTATCTCAAATATTAAATGTATTGTTTCTTTGGAGGATTACATGAGGCTGCAGTGAAATCTATGAAATATCATCTTCGCAGAGTAATGGGTACACAAGTACTGACCTATGAACAATTAACCACATTACTAATTCAAATTGAGGCTTGCTGGAACTCCCGTCCATTGCTACGCCTTACTGATGATCCTTCTGATACTTCCTACCTTTCTCCAGGTCATTTCCTCATTGGAGAGCCATTTACTTCCATACCATCACCTTGTTCTGACAATCTGAATCAGTTACAGAAATGGCAACAGCTCCAAGATCGTCTACAACATCTGTGACAGCGGTGGTCAACCGACTATCTACATTCACTCCAGCAGAGACAAAAGTGGTCCAGTTCCAGTGAAAATCTTAAGGCAGACATAATGGTCCTGCTAATGGAAGACAATTCATCTCCTCTGCATTGGAAACTTGGAATCATCACTGAGACTCATCCTGGTGGTGATGGTTTAGTGCGGGTAGCTACCGTGGGAACTTCTAAGGGTGAATGTAGGCGTCCCATTGTGAAACTGTGTCCTCTGCCAGTTCAAGAACAACAGTGATATTTTTCAAAGTGTGTCTATGTTAAATTAAAAAACTGTTCAGTTTCTTGGGCCCCAGTATGTTTGCGCCATTACCGTCATTTGTTCCGGCGGGCGCATGAATATTTCACTTGGCGCCGGTTATGCGGCCAGCTGATCATGTGACTCGCCAGCGCGCAAGAAAAGAGGTTCTTCTTCCTTTATAGTTACAGATATGTTGAGACATGTGATGTGCTTCGTTGTGTGGCTGCGTGCAGCTGTTGTATCAATGAACGAACCGATTTAGTTTATCTCAAATATTAAATGTATTGTAGTCTTCTTCATGATTATTCACATAAGAAATGTAGCGTGTGCAATAAATTTATCTAGTGATATCAATACAGCTCTATCGAGTACAGTCCACGAAATCAGTTTCCTTGGTTACTGCTAAAATCAAGGTGGTCCTCCACATTAAATTAAGCACGACACGAACAACTAGCCTAAAGTTAAATGTCGCGATTGCACGGGAAATATATATTTTGTTACGACCCTGAACCTAAAAGAACTTCTCTCTCTCTCTCTCTCTCTCTCTCTCTCTCTCTCTCTCTCTCTCTCTCTCTCTCTCTCTCTCTCTCTCTGTGTGTGTGTGTGTGTGTGCGTGTGTGTGTGCCCGTCCAGGAAGTTGGTAAATACCAAACCTGTATATAAGTTCTCTGTGTTCAAAAACGAAACACGAAAAGTTTTAAGCAATTCTACAATTACACAACAACTTTACGTGGAATCTATCGAGATAATCTTTATTTTCTCAAAAATGGTTCTAAGACTTTGTTAAGAATATTATAATTTTAAGATATTTTAATAACAAATGAGTTATATATCTTCAGTTATCGGGAATGTTCTTAGAAGTTTAAACTGACGTTAGCCAGGTTGGTTTGTATCTTTAAGTTTATTAAATATTATGGCGAACCCGATCGCGATAACGGGACTTGTGTACACAAAAAGCCTGGAGATAAGGAGTATGCCGGAAGAAATAATGATAGCGCGAGATAAAAGACCGATACGGTTACGCTTCTGGAAGATGATAGAACATTCGATTCCTGTTTGGTCCAGAAACATCTCGAATTTACGAAATAGGTATTTAAAGACGTGACGACTCGCAAAGAGTTGTAGTTGTGAAACAGTTGTTGTGTAACCAGACAGCTGGAAGTGTTATTGTAACGAGAGCTAATGTAATCAGCTGCAAGTGTTTGTTATTGTCATCGACCTTGGAAGATTGTGTGATGTAATGTTGTCACGTGACAATTGGACAGTGTATTGTTACCGAAATAAAGGAGATTTTTAATTTCTAAAACTCGGCCTTATAATTCTACGAACCAACAAAGTAACAATATTTTAGTACGTTTGTCTAAAATAAAATTTGAATTCTAATAATTAAACTAATTAAACAGAATGAACTGCAGCAGATATACAATTTATAAACAAGATTGTAAATAATTATTGATAGTAAATGTTAACAAAACAATTGATTGCGTTGATATTAGTGAGATTGATTTTAGTTATTTTCGTTATAGTTGTTGTAGATCTTTTAAGCAAACCTCTAATTAGGGTTAGTATAACCGACAACAGCGCCTCTATAGGACTTATCTAGTAACAAGCGAGAGATGTAAGCTATTTCTCAATAAGTGAAGTCTAGTTATATATCCTAACGACTACCAAATTTATTTATTAAATGTTGTATTTATTTACTTCTTTACGTATTTACCATTATTATTAACGGTTATATCTCTTTGTAGTAACTTCAATTATTTCTCTTCTCTTTAATATACAAGTAATTGTATTACTTTCTATTTATATTTGAGAATTATTTTGTTATTTTTAGTTAAAACACGTGTACATGTATAACTTGGTACTTGTGTGAGCTCATGTTAAGAGTTTATGTATTATTACTAGTATTTAATGGTAACTACAATAGTTTTGATACATTTTGATTGTCTATTGAACTAGTAGGAGCTGAGATTAATACGTTTACGTCAAGTAACACTTAACTACTTATTTATCTGTAGGCTCTTGTCATGATTATCTGTTATTAATTGGGCCAGGAAGTTGTTGACCTAAAAATTCTCTAAAAATGAGTTATAAAAGACATTAAAATATACAAAATGCACATAAAATACAAAAAAGGCCTAAAAATTAAGAATATCTTTCTTAAAAATAAATTAGTAACTGTCAAAAAACAAATAATAAATATATGGTTGGGTTAACCACATTTTAAAATTAACTTTCTTTAGTAAATAATGCAACTATTGCTGCTAAATAATAAATTCAAAATTTATCAAGTCATTTACAATTTTATAAAATATTTGTTTCCGCCAAACTCTGAGACATAATGTTTCAAACGTGACGCAGTTGACTGTTTTTGTTTCGGCATTTCAATTCCACAACACAACAAATGTACACACCTCACAAACTACTCTCCTTACTGCGACACTTCTAGCTCCTGAGATCCACACGTATTTCATGATGCAATCGGCGAGTCCTCGAATTGATGCGTCAGAAATTGACCAACACTGTTAGGACGCTGACCTGTGTTAATTACATACTTACCACAATTACAAAGTTGCTACTTCATAAACTATTATCAGATAAATTAGCTTTTCAACACAGATTATTAAAAAAAAAGCCCATGGGTCAGGGTCCGGTCGGCCATAGGAATCGAACCCACGCCTCCCGAATGCGGGCTACAGATGAAAATCTCCAATAAATTCGTGAAAAGGCAAAATTTGACCGGAAAATGCATCTAAACGTTAAGAAAGACTTTATTATAAAAATGTGTAAACATACATTTTGATGATGTACAAAAACCATATAGATATATGTGACGTATTTGTTCTAGAATGTAATTAATCTCCAATAAGCATCGTCTGTGACTACTCACAAACAAAAGTTGACTTTTCATCAAAATGCGGGCCCTAGTCGTTAATATTACATTGATTAACTTTAAATTTGTTTATTTTGTATTAACTTGGCTTTAGTTTACTTAATTAGTTTAAAATAAAATTATGGTTTTAGTGTTAAGTCATGATATATTTGTCTTTTGTTTTATTAGTTATGTATCACGAGATGTTACTGTCAATTATTTATTTTAGGCTTTTATATTTGTTTTGTTAATTATCTTTTTAAATATTAGTCGTAATTACTCAGTACTTCATTTGTTTGAGATTATTCTTATTGTTTAGTTATTTATTACTGGAATATAACAATCTTATAATGTCGAAATATTAACTCAAGTAGGAGATGTAGCTATTTTATAAATTAAATTATATTTATTATTTATAGCAAATGATTATGATTTATTTTAATTTTAATATTAGTTGTAGTAGCGCTCAACTCGGACCACAGTTCTATGTTAGACTTTAGACTACAGCGACACGGAGCGGATGTCTCGTGAAATATGATCTAAATGTAAGAAGTTACAGATGTCGCTGAGTGTGTATATCAATATGTCTTAGTTGTTAACAAAATGTTAATTGAAGTACTGTGATTTTATTGAAAACCTCATCTGTTATTTTTGATAATGCTGAAGTTATGTACAAGTTGTATATTTAACCGACTTTCTACTTTTGAATTCTGCTAAACAAGTTTTCTTTTAGATTCAGATACAATGTAGTTCGTGCTCTACCTGATATGTATGTACGTGGTACAGAAATTGTTACTTTAACGCTAAAACCGCAGTTCAAATGTTCCGCGTGTTTCCTGATTGTCACCGACCACAGCGACTCTCAATGGAAGTCTCACGAAACACGAAGTACACATAGGACGCTACAGATGACGCCAAAGTTGTAATTGCCATGTTTACATCAATTTATCTTAGTTGTTAGAAATACTTTCCAAGTATTACGATAATTAGTTCTTTCTTTGGCGAATGTCCTTGGTTGAATAAGGACGATGGGTAATTGGAGCTATATTATACATCAAAGTCAATATAGACCAACAAGGAGTGTCATATTTTGGAACAAAAGTATGCAGATTGTTGTATAAGTTCAACAAATTCAATAATTTTATACATATATTCTCTTAAATCCTGACGACTCATTTTCTGAAATCTACAGGGATGTAATTCTACACATTTCATATACTAGCTCTGCAGGCTAGTACGCGGGACCATTTAGGCGACCTTCCTCCCCCTCCGGGCTGCCGTAGCCTGGTCGGTGGTACCCGATTTCCTGCGGCTAGCGGGAACACACTGCAACCTGGACTCCAACCCAATCCGAAGAGCTCACAATCGGGGAAGAGCTCGAATGTGGGGCCAGAGGTTCCTCTAGTAACGTCAGGGGTAGCACGAGTGCTAAGGGTCCGCTCGCTCGCACCACAGCAGCGGAAGGGGAAGGATCTGGTAGTCTCTTTCAGGGAATAAGTATTGCGGCTGTCTCGGCGTTGTATGGCAGGATGATATGCTCCAGGTAAACACTTCCTAATCCGATAAGACGGTCTCTGGCCGACCTGATGCGGCGCTTCCTTATCACGGCAGGAGGTATCCGGGTTGTACTGAACTGTTAGGGGAGTTTCCAACGAGTGAACAACTGGTTCCGTGCCCTATGAGCTATAGTGATTCCTTTGGGTGGCCTCCCTCTGTCTCCTGGCGGTTCCTTCCTCCTCGGTATGCCCCACTTGCGGATTAGGTACAATAAACTACAGATTTTGTTGTCAAATTCAGTCCTTAGTAACCCTAATAGTTGACAGAAGATTGAAGGTTTTGCAGACCAGCGCCGGGAGGCCACACACCTGCTCACGTCAAATCACCGAAGTACGACGGCACGTCAACGTTTGAGGTTTTCGCCGCCAATTCCACCCAGTGTGCTTGGTCTCTAGAAGAGGAGGCCACACATCTAACGGCCAAACTCCAGGGACGGGCCACGGAATTGCTGAACGCGGTCCAGACAGCGGCGGCGCTCTGAGAGACCCTGGATAACCGCTTAGCCGCAACCAACTGAAATTTAGGACGCAGCAGACAAGGGGAGATGCTGCTGAAGTTTGCCCTGGCAATTGAGCAGCTGGCCAGCTAAACCTTGTTCGACCCCCCACCCGAAATCGAATCTCGAGAAGCCACATACTCCGTCGACGGGGTACCTGATGCCGAGATACGTCAAAGTTTACTTCTCCAAGTTCTCCCCCAAATGAAACCGTCATATCAGCCTCAACCTGGAGAATGCGTATGTCTGAGACAGATTTGTACTAAAAGTTCAGAAGTTATGGGAACACTAACGATGTCAGAAGATCTTTGGAGAGGACCCCTTTTTGACAGCAACCATCCACGAAAACTTGGATTTAACTTTAAAAAAGTTTGAAATATATTGCATATATTATCAATAAAACCTCTTACTCTCAGTTGCTGCAAGTGATATATAATCAGGAGGATTACCAAAATATTTAAATGTAGCTATTTAACTGATTGAAATACCAATATGAACAAAGAAAAGTATAAATAAAAAGTATAATATAATATAAGGTATCCTGCACTCATTTTAACATCATATCATTCATCGTCCGATATGACTTAACGTTGGAGTTTTTCTCTTATCCTGAAAGATGAATGACTGGTAACTCTAAGCTCTATGTGCCCTGTACTTATTTGAACATCATTTCATTCATCGTTCGATATGACTTAACGTTGGAGGTTTTCTCTTATCCTGAAAGATGAATGTCTGGTAACTCTAAGCTCTATGTGCCCTGTACTTATTTGAACATCATTTCATTCATCGTTCGATACGACTTAACGTTGGAGGTTTTCTCTTATCCTTAAAGATGAATGTCTGGTAACTCTAAGCTCTATGTACCCTGTACACATTTGAACATCATTTCATTCATCGTTCGATATGACTTAACGTTGGAGGTTTTCTCTTATCCTTAAAGATGAATGTCTGGTAACTCTGAAATCTATGTACTCTGTACTCATTTGAACATCATTTCATTCATCGTCCGATATGACTTAACGTTGGAGGTTTTCTCTTATCCTGAAAGATGAATGTCTGGTACCTCTAAGCTCTATGTGCCCTGTACTTATTTGAACATCATTTCATTCATCGTTCGATATGACTTAACGTTGGAGGTTTTCTCTTATCCTGAAAGATGAGTGTCTGGTAACTCTAAGCTCTATGTACCCTGTACACATTTGAACATCATTTCATTCGTCGACCGATTTGACTTCTTATACTTAAAGATGAATGTCTGGTAACTAATAATTTCATTATTAGTCGCAGTAGCGCTCAACTCGGACCACAGTTTTATGTTAGACTTTGGACTGTGTAGCATGTTAGCGACCACAGCGACACAGAGCGGATGTCTCGTGAAATATGATTTAAATGTAAGAAGTTACAGATGTCGTGGAATGCGCATATCAATATGCCTTAGTTGTTAACGAAATGTGTTTATATTTGCATTTCATTTGTCATAAAGCTATTCTAAAATTGTGTATTAATTAAAATCATTCAAGCATTTTTTACAAAATCAAAATTATAGATAAAGTTGTTATGTAATTAGTACTGGGTTATTATTGAAGTCCTCATCTGTCATTCTTGAAAATGCTCAAGTTATATACAAGTTTGGTAATTAACCGACTTTCTAGTTTTAAATTTGAATAGAAAGACCGTCTTTTAGAAACAGGTGATCTCAAATTATATATATTTTCAGTAAAATGTCAATATTGAATTTCTCGATATAATACAATTCCTCCTCTACCTATTTCGCGATACAGAAATTATTATTGAACTGTAAAATAAAGCCCAGACGGTAGAAACTTGCAGTTGTAATGTCCCGAGTGTTTGTTGATTGATGGCGATCACAGCGACACAGATTGGAAGTCTCGTAAAACAACAAGTACACGTAGGATGTTCTAGATGTCGCGCATGTTGTAATTGCTGTGTATATGTCAATGTGTCTTTGTTATTCAGAAATTTGTGCTAAAGATTAGAGCAATACTTCTCGGTTTTGGTGTGAAACATATCGCAAATGTCAATGATTGTAAATTGTGATTAAATTTTATATAATACTTCATATAGATCAAAAAGTACTGATGTGTATCGGAATACTTACCTTCAAAAGGTTATATAAGGCTACAAAATGCAATAAATTTTGTGTTTAGCATTTCCCAATATGATATTTTTGTCCTTTATTTGAAAGGAGGGAGAAACGTCTCTTCTTTGCTAAATACATGATGCTCGTTTAAAACTTATTCTTTGTTATATCGAGAATTGCACTGTCAGCCAAAATCTGTCTCAGACTTACTCATTGCCCAGGTTGTGGCAATTATGATGGTTTACTTACGGGTGAACTTAGAGCATTTCTCAGGTATGTTGGTTTATCTTGTCCGGTATTTTGAGTGAGTGTGTGGTGTTTTAGGGCTCGGTATTTTGATATTGTCGAGTGTTACGTATAGTGTCAGATTGGGTTTTAACTCGTATAGGCTTCATTAACATTGAGAGAGAAAGAATGTTCATACACATGATGACTTTTGTTGTAGTTATCACTCTGTATACAATGTTCTTGCTGAAAGTGACTTAGGTTATAAATAGAATACTTTTTGTCACGTCGTCTGTTACGGGATAGCTCAGTAAGGATGAGGTAATCGCTCTGATCTGTTGTCCATTGGCTGGAGAAGCCACGGCCTTCCTTACGTCACGAAGTCACGGTCAGGACGTATTAAATACTTGTAATGTAGAGTATAATTCCAGAGCACTCGAATATTGTTACAACTTGTAGCGTGGGGCAGGTCTATATAAAAGCCGGTACGACGTCGGGTAAGACAGAGAACTTAGTTTGAGGATTTCTTGTGTGTATTTCGAAAGTCAATCGGCGATTTCGACTCCGTGGTGAGAAGTTACTTAGTTCAGGAGTCAGTAGAGCTTTGTCAGTCGATAGAGAAGTTTAGTACGTTCCAAGCTCCGTGGTGAAGGGTCGGCAGGTCGTGGTAAGGGCAAGAAGCACTTCACGTGTCAATTAGTGCGGCTCTGTGATGTGTAATCGGTGGAACAGACAATGAAGCAGTTCACGAGTGAATATGGCAGATCTCACAAATGCCTGTCTCTGCAATTCATCTCATTACGCTATTCAGTTCACTTTTCTTCCTGGTTGGCTGTAGATATCGGTTTCCCGTAAGCACGGGGCTTGAGCAACGTCAGTACGCAAGTCACCATCGTGGAGTTTCAATCGCTGGTCGTTGGGGAACTTGCCCTCTGTGATCGTCTCTCCTCAGTCATGCCAACCTCACCTCTCTTTCTCAGAAGGGAATCTTCCAGGTAAAGTTCTACTATAAGTTGAGTTGCTCTGTTCCCTCCAAACGCTATCAATGAATCAATAACGTAATAAAATTAACAACATTGAATTCTTAAAATAACAAAAATGACCGAAACGTTACGTTGATGATGTAATGTAGAACATCTTCATAATCCTTTACGTTGTCAGTAATAAATTGTTTAGTGAATGTTACTAATGTTCAAAGACTGCAAATGACTTTGTGGAACACTCTGTATCAACAACAAATATTAAAAAGTATTAAATTATATACAAATCTTTCATTGCAAACACGCTCTGTGTTATTTTCCCTGAAGATTGACCGTAAGCATTCCATTTCTCATGAATATATTTTAAACATATAATAATATAATTAAAATCACTATAATTATTTTAGACATAATCAAAGTTTTCTAAAATTTCCATAATTGAAGTAGTGTGATTTTATTGAAAACCTCGTCTGCGATTTTGGAAAATGCTGAAGTTATGTACAAGTTGTATATTTAACCGACTTTCCACTTTTGAATTCTGCTAAACAAGCTTTCTTTTAGATTCAGATACAATGTAGTACGTGCTCTACCTGATATGTATGTACGTGGTACAGAAATTGTTACTTTAGCGCTAAAACCGCAGTTCAAATGTTCCTTGTGTTTCCTGATTGCTACCGACCACAGCGACTCTCACTGGAAGTCTCACGAAACACAAAGTACACATAGGACGCTACAGATGACGCCAAAGTTGTAATTGCTATGTTTATATCAATTTATCTTATTTGTTAAAAATGCTTTCCAAGTATTAGGATAATTAGGTCTTCCTTTTGTCGAATGTCTTTAGTTGAATAAGGATAATGGGCAATTGGAGCTATATCATACATCAAAGTAAATTTAGACCAACAAGCAATATCATATTTTAGAACAAAAGTATGTAGAATGTTGTACAAGTTCAACAAATTCAATAATTTTTATACAATTCTTCTTCCTGTAATTGTAAGGAGGTTAAGTTAAGCGATTCATATTTTCGAATAGCGCACTCATCTGGGTACAGAAGAAGCACGTGTATTTATCGTTCAGGTGGATTTCCCACTTACTAATATTAACACTTCTTGCTAGTCTGACAGAACGTGTCTGGTCACATTATATCTTTGTTTATGAATGGTTCGCAATCTCTATTTACTCTAGAGAGTTCAAAGCAGCATTCTTCAGTTACTCTTCCATGAAAAAGTGTATCAGCTTGATCAATGAGACACGATCTATCTTCCCCTCTTACTGCTGCTAGAACAATCGAATAGAGTTAATATGGGCTCAAATTATGTTGAAAATAGAAATAATATTTTTAAACTGACTGACACTGAACGACTAATTCACGAAGAGATTGACAAGGAACACATCAAGACTGACAAAACTGCCTGAGACATCAGATGAACTACAAGAACACGACTTTTGGAGAAAAATAGCACGTAACGAGATTTTGGAACCTATCATCATAAATTTGCAGTACTCCGACGATGAAGGCAATGACAATGACGAATTATCTCTTAACGTAAGTAACATTCACAGCTATACGGATGTACCGCTGATATTTTCGTTCAATTAGGAAAATAAATAATTCATAAACTATAATAAACTTTAAAGTAAATACGGGGTGCGTCCAGAAAGTAAGTTCTGTTTAGCAATAAAGTTAAATTGTGTACAGATACAGAAAAAAATATTTATTTTACAAAATTCTACAACACTTAAACTGCTTTTCCACATAACTGCCGAAATTTTTCAGGCATTTGTCATAGCGGGGCACAAGTTTATGTATACCTTCTTCATAGAAGTTTGCCGCCTGTATCTTTAACCAGTTGGAAACATTTTCTTTCAGCTCTTCGTCATTGTTGAAGTGTTGACCGCCAAGGAAAGATTTGAGATGCAAAAACAGTTGAAAGTCGCTAGAAGCAAGGTCAGGGCTGTACGAGAGGTGATGAAACACGTCCCAGCCAAATCCCTGCAGGATACTTTTCATCACATTTGCAGTGTGTGGTCGTGCGTTGTCGTTAAGATACACAACAGCTTTTGGCATCGCAAAATTGCCGAAAATTTTCAATTGGTTTCACTTTCCTTGCATTAAGGGAACCAATCACAGATCTGATTTCACAAGCGGCGGCATTTTCAATCAACACCGACATTGTAAACAAGCACAACAAAGCGTACGTGGCTGACAGCGATCTCACAATGACACACGTTTCTTCTCCTTGATACAGAGCGTCTACCGCGCATATGCGGAATTACTATCGCAGCGTTGCAGCGGAGATAAATTGAAACAGAACTTACTTTCTGGACGCCCTTTTTATTTTTAACATTTGCGTAATATATGAATATACACGATGCAATTGTTATTTCAACAGCTGCATTGTTATAAAACTTTGGAAAATTTAGTTTGGGTTCCCTTACGTCTAGCGCCACGAACACTCGCAAGTGTGAGAGAGAGGGAAATATTAAGAGAGAGGGGATAACAAGGTGGCAACGCTGAAGGCTATAACGTATCCGTTTCGCTATAGGCGAGAACTCTTCCCATTTGAAACACATAATAACAGATATTACAACTTGTGCCTCATCTCTTAACGGAGTACGTATACCTCGTGTTTGATGAAACCTCCACTGTGTGTCGCTGTTGTCGCCGGAAACACTTAAGTTGGTAAAGTTGTATATTTCATGTTATTAAATATCTTAGTACGAGAAGATCAGATATTTAAAACAACTTTTGATTACTATTAATTAACTAGTTCACAGAATTAAGCATAAAAAATTAATTAGGTTATATTCATTAGTTGATATTTTTAACAATGGTGTCAGTATAACCTTTATGTTTGTCAATGTTTGGTTTGTATCAAATCAATCCGAGAACGGAGAAAAGCCAAGCGATATTGTTCACCAAGCGCCGCTTTCCCGCCAATTTCCCCACGTTTACCTACTTCGGGCAAGGGATCAGGTGGGAGAATTCAATCAAATGCTTGGGAGTCAAGCTGGACAAGGGCCTAACTATTCGGGAGCACATCCAGGAGCAAGCTCATCGGTCGTGTGGTGCCGTGGCATCACTATACTCTGTGCTTCGGTCTGCGATGTCTGTTTCCCTAAAGTTGCGCCTCTTTATGGCTCTAGTCCTCTCTGTCATGCTCTATCCGTGCGAAGTCTGGGGTATGACCGCAGGCTCACACCAACGTGCACAGAATAAATGTCTTCGGATTATTTATTCTGTTTGCACAAGGTTCCCCGTGAGACTACTTCACGAGGCTTCATCCCTCCGATATGTGGAGGATGAAATTAGGCGCCGGGCGACAAAATTCTTCGAGGGTTTGCCTCAACATCAGAGCGCCCTCGTCAGATTCCTTGGGGCTTATGTACCTCGTGAGTGTCGCATAAAGCGATACCGGTTACCCCGCATGTCTTGCGGTCATTACCGGTAACCACGTGATCTCCATTCCTGCCTAAACTAAATTACAGCTATCCAAAATTTATCCTGGATAACTCAAAATTATAGATATCTTCTTCCTAGTTTATTAACTGATCCACCAGCGGTGCATGCTGTCTGTAGCACCCGGTTCTTCATCCCCTGAGGAGCAACAAGCTACCTCCATTCACTACGCCCACTTAATCTACACCCGTCATTCTGCAACACCCACATCCCGCCACTACGAGGTAAAGCTCTTCCCAGAGCAGGTACACGATTTGACGACCCTTCGGGCTGTTCCAAACAGCCTGCCAGCATGGAGTTGAGTTGAGTTTATCCGAGTACATTTATTATTACAGAATTGCTTTGACTATTTAATGTAAAGTATTGGAGAGAAAGATCCGATTTGATTTTCAACTAAATATTAAAAACCTGTAGTTACAAGTATATTAACTTATTTTATATTGTTAGTTTCGCTGAAATTAATTTATTTAGTATTGTCAATTAATTTTTATTCATGTTTTATGTATTTCGTATCATTTTTATATATATTATATATGTTTATATTACATATTTGGTTGGAGATACCTTACCCAGATAGCAGCTGAGTTTAATATGTTTATGTTAAGTAACACTTTTATTATTTATTTATCTATAGGCTATTGTGAGTATTTGTTATTAATATTAGATTGATTACCTTTAATTTTGTTCATTTTGTATTAATTTAATGATTTTCTTTTACATTTTGATTACTAATTTCTGTTTTAAGAATATTTATACCAAGATTAAACTCTGACTTTGAGTGTAATTTATAAAATAATTATTGTTTTATAAATTTAAAGTATAATAACGAGAATCTTCACAATGGTTACTGCTGATTTGATTTTTTGTTATTATAACTTATGCCTTAAAGTTCACATAAAGAGTCCTTGGTTATGACTTGATTTTCATTAACATAATACAAGTTTATTATCTATTACACGTTCTTGATTTGAAGTTTGCTCAAAAATCTCTTTAACTTTCAAGTGATCTCAAAAAATATATTCTATCAGTACAGTCTCGACATTGAATTATTGATATAATACAATTTATCCTCTACCTCATATGTATGTTGGTGGTACAGAAAGTATCAGTTGCCTTAAAGTTAAAGTTAGGAAGTACTGCAGTTTTTAAAATTGTTGCGACCACAGCGACACACAGTGGAAGGGTCCTGTAACACGATGTAATCGTATTACACAAGAGATGTCGCCCAAGTAGTAAAAGCTAAGTATATATCAATATGTCTTAGTTATTAAACATTCTCTCCATATATATTAGAATAGTGATGTTTAGTTTGGATGTAGATCTCGCCCAAAGTGTGAATGACACTAACTGAAGCTATATTGCTTACAAATGTTAATATAAACTAACAACAATATATATTGTACCGTGGAGCAAAAGTCTGTAGAATGTTGTATAAGTCCAACAGTTTCAGCTCGTTTCTTGCAGCATTTACTACATGATCGTGTGTGCCTGTAATTATAACAAGATGAACTAGTAATATGCATTTGTAGCATTAGAAATCTGACTATTCATTTATACCATCCAGCATAATTATATTTTAAGGAAAGGTGCATTACATTTGGTCGTACATTTGGCATCGCTACTTGTTAAACCTTGTTCTAACATGTCTTATTTTAAAAGAAATTTTTAACGCACCTGCATATTTTCCCGTAATGGTCCATTGGGAAAAAGAACCCAAAGATAAAAAGTTAACACTACATGTAGTATAATAATTGACAACAGCGCCTCTACAGGACTCACCTAGTAACAGGTGGAAGATGGAAGCTATTTCACAATACGAAATGATTATTTCTAATTCTAATTGTATTTCCTGTCGACTACCAAATGTTGCAGTTGTTATTTCACCGTTACCCAAGGTAATGTTGAGGTCTAGTAAATATCTAACCGGAGATCACAATACTGAGATTGTCTCTATTAACAGATCAGTATTATATTGTCCTTAACATACACCACGTGACTCAGCTGTAGCTATATACACAACACTGATCCTCTTAGCAAACAGACTTATTGTAACATTAATAATTAAACTCCAGAATGAGAGTAAGCAGCTGTGAAAGTGTTAACAAAAGACGGTTTTTCATAGATACAACGACAGAGCAATGTTCTCTCGAAGAACGAGACACAAAATGTGGGTTATGTCTCAGTACATTAGCTCCAGGAATATAGTGAAGGAAAGGAAATTCAAATATAATATAGTTATTTTCCATATAAGTAGTACTGGGTTATTATGTGGTTTTATTGAAAATGTTTGACTGTCATCCTAGAAAATACTTAAATTATATACACGTTTGGTATATAACTCACGTTCCAGTTTTCATTTTTACTAGAAAAGCTTTCTTTTAGATTCAGGTAATCCCAAAATATATATTTACACTACAATCTCGACATTGACTTTTCGGGTACAATGCAGTTCCTCCTCTACCTTCTATGTATGTTCGTGGTACAGAAGTATTATTTAGCAGTAAAAAGAAGCTGTATGGAGTAAATACTGGTACAAAGCCGCTGTTCAAATGTCCCGAGTGTTTGCTGCGTGATTGCGACCACAGCGACATAGTGGAGATATCATGTAACATGAAGTACACGTAGGCTGATTGAGATGACGCGCAGGTCGCAATTGTTATGGAAACAATAACTCTCGTCTATAAGGAGCTTTTTTAAATCATTTATATAATTATATTTCCTTTTGGTACAGAACAACTCCTGGAAGTGTAAGGCAACAGATTGCAGATATATTGCTTACAAGAACTAATATAAAGAGAGAGAAGAGTTACGATGCTTTGGGACGAAATTCTCCAGTAGATAGTATAAGTATAACAAATCAGTAGCCTTTGTTTATCCTTTCGCTAAACTACTGCTTCTTCATTTGACTTTTTGCAAATCTAGTACCGTTTCCCAACCTTAGCCTAAGGTCAGGGGTGCTTAGTGGTTGACTGCGGTCAAACTGACAAGTATTTAACGGAAATATTGAGTAAAGCAGATTCAACATATTTGTGATATTGTATATATTATTGAACATTGTCAAGGCAAGCGAATGAATTTTGTTCGTTTTATGTTGCATATTTCTAACCTCTTTGACACCTAAAGGATTGAAAATGAAACTTGTACCAATAATCTTATTCCGAATAAAAATCTTGCAATTGGGAAACAAATAAACTGATGAGCAGTTGATAATGTGACGTATCAAAACAAAACATCTGACGACCCATAAAGTGTTCCATGATGTACTAGGACATTTCAGTCAATGTCCTACAAAAATTCGGCATTTGAACTGCAAAGTAACATTTCTAATTATTAAATCAAAATTAAAATTGAGATCTTAGATATATTTAGATGCAATAATCCATTATTGCAGTTAAATTACTATCACATAAGATTTTATTCGAATTTGCAAGGGCATAAGAAATAATTCTAAACTTTTGTTTATAAAGCTGTAATTCTGTCCGACAATTTAGATTTTTGTATGTAGTACAGCTTCACTTGATATTTTATATATTTAGAGCAAACTATAAAGCAAAACAAAACACCATCATTCCAGTATTTTGATAAACGCTTAATAACTAACACATATTGCTATATACCTAGTAACTACAACCAGCGCGTCATCTGTAGCCGCCTACGAGTACTTCGTGTTTCATGTAACTTCCACTGAGAGACGCTGTGATCGCAGAGAATCACCAAGCGCAAGGGACAGTTGAAAGGGGTTTTTTTACCCGATTTTTCTTCACAGAGAATTTGTGTTAATTATTACTTTCCGTACCACCTACATAAACAGGTAGAGGAAGAACTAATGCTAGTGTTTGCACCATTATCGTTATTTGTTCCGGCGGGCGCATGAAAATTTCACTTGGCGCCGGTTATGTGGCCAGCTGATCATGTGACTCGCCAGTGCGCAAAAAAGAGGCTTCTTCTTTATAGTTACAGACATGTTGAGACATGTGATGTGCTTCGTTGTGTGGCTGCGTGCAGTTGTTGTTGCAATGAAAGAACCGTTTTAGTTTATCTCAAATATTAAATGTATTGTTTCTTTGGAGGATTACATGAGGCTGCAGTGAAATCTATGAAATATAATCTTCGCAGAGTAATGGGTACACAAGTACTGACCTATGAACAATTAACCACATTACTAATTCAAATTGAGGCTTGCTTGAACTCCCGTCCATTGCTACCCCTTACTGATGATCCTTTTGATACTTCCTACCTTTCTCCAGGTCATTTTCTCATTGGAGAACCATTGACTTCCATACCATCACCTTGTTCTGACAATCTGAATCAGTTTCAGAAATGGTAACAGCTCCAAGATCGTCTACAACATCTGTGGCAGCGGTGGTCAACCGACTACATTCACTCCAGCAGAGGCAAAAGTGGTCCAGCTCCAGTGAAAATCTTAAGGCAGACACCATGGTCCTGCTAATGGAAGACAATTCATCTCCTCTGCATTGGGAACTTGGAATCATCACTGAGACTCATCCTTGTGGTAAGGGTTTAGTGCGGGTAGCTAGAGTGCGAACTTCTAAGGGTGAATATAGGCGTCCCATTGTGAAACTGTGTCCTCTGCCAGTTCAAGAACAACAGTAATATTTTTCAAAGTGTGCCTATGTTAAATTAAAAAACTGTTCACTGGCTATGTGGAGGATGAAATTAGGCGCCGGGCGACAAAACTCTTCGAGGGTTTGCCTCAATTTCAGAGCGCCCTCGTCAGATCCCTTGGGGACTATGTACCTCCATTAAGTGATCTCCATTCCAGCCTAAACTAAATTACAGCTATCCAAAATTTATTCTGGAAAACTCCAAATTATACATATCTTCTTCCTAGATTATTAACTAATCCACCAGCGGTGCACGCTGTCTGTAGCACCCGGTTCATCATCCCCTGAGGAGCAACAAGCTACCACCCTTCACTACCCTCACTTAATCTACACCCGTCATCCTGCAACACCCACATCCCTTCACTACGAGGTAAAGCTCTTCCCAGAGCAGGTACACGATTTGACCACCCTTCGGGCTGTTCCAAACAACCCGCCAGCACGGAGTTGAGTTCAGTTGATCCGAGTACATTTATTATTACAGAATTGCTTTGACTATTTAATGTAAACTATTGGAGAGAAAGATCGGATTTGATTTTAACTAAATATTAAAAAACTGTAGTTACAAGTATATTAACTTATTTTATATTGTTAGTTTCGCTGAAATTAATTTATTTAGTATTGTCAATTAATTTTTGTTCATATTTTATGTATTTTGTATCATTTTTATATATTTTATATATGTTTATATTACATATTTGGTTGGAGATACCTTACCCAGATAGCAGCTGAGATTTATATGTTTATGTTAAGTAACACTTTAATTATTTATTTATCTATAGGCTATTGTGAGTATTTGTTATTAATATTAGATTGATTACCTTTAATTTTGTTCATTTTGTATTAATTTGATGATTTACTTTTACATTTTGATTACTAATTTCTGTTTTAAGAATATTTATACCAAGATTAGACTCTGACTTTGAGTGTCATTTATAATGGAAAAAAGAACTGGAAGATAAAAGGTTAACACTACGTTTAGTATAATGATTGACAACAGCGCCTTTACAGACTTACTTAGCAACAGGTGGAAGATGGAAGCTACTTCACAATAAGAAATGATTATTTCCAATTTTAATTGTATTTCCTGTCGACTACCAAATGTTGCAGTTGCTACTTAACCGTTACCCAAGGTAATGTTTTAGGTCCAGTTAACATCTAACCGGAGATCACAATACTGAGATTGTCTCTATTAACAGTTCAGTATTATATTGTCCTAAACATATACCACGTGACTCAGCTGTAGCTATACACACAACACTGATCCTCTTAGCAAAAAGACTTATTGTAACATTAATAATGGAACTCCTGAATGAAAGTAAACAGTGAATGTGTTAACAAAAGACGGTTCTTCATAGATACAATGACGTAGCAATATTCTCTCGAAGTACGAGACACAAAACGTGGGTTATGGCTCAGTACATTAGCTCCAGGAATATAGTGAAGGAAAGGAAATTCGAATATAATATATCTAATTATTTTCCATATAAGTAGTGCTGGGTAATTATGTGGTTTTATTGAAAATGTTTGACTGTCATCCTAGAAAATACTTAAATTGTATACAAGTTTGATATATAACTCACGTTCCAGGTTTGATTTTTGCTAGAAAAGCTTTCTTTTAGATTCAGCTGATCCCAAAATATATATTTACACTACAATCTTGACATTGACTTTTCGGGTATGGTGCAGTTCCTCCTCTACCTTCTATGTATGTTCGTAGTAGAGAAGTATTATTTAGCAGTAAAAAGAAGCTGTATGGAGTAAATACTGGTACAAAGCCGCTGTGCAAATGTCCCGCGTGTTTGCTGAGTAATTGCGATCACAGCGACATAGTGGAGATATCATGTAACATGAAGTACACGTAGGACGTTTCAGATGACGCGCAGGTCGCAATTGTTATTTAAACGACAATAACTCTTGTCTTTTAAGGATGTTTTTCAAAATATTTATATAATTATATTTCCTTTTGGTACATAGCAGCTCCTGAATGTGTATGGCAGCAGATTGCAGATATATTGCTTAAACAATTAATTATAATAGAGAGAAGATTTATGTTTTTTGTGACGAAATTCTCCAGAAGATTGTATAAGTATAACAAATTAGTAGCCTTTGTTTATCCATTCTCTAAACTACAGCCTCTTTTGACTTTTTGCATATCTAGTACCGGTTCACAACCTTAGACTAAGGTCAGAGGTGCTTGGTGATTGACTGCAGTCAAACTGACAAGTATTTAACGGAAATTAATTGTTCCTTCACACTAGCCGTGAATTAATTGTTCCTTCACCTATGCCCGCCTCGGTAGTGTGACTTTGTGGGTTCGTGAAATGAAAAGTCCAATTTCACCACTCAAAAATGTTCTTTATTTCCACCGACTTACAGTTTAACACTTGCCAATTACACAGAATTACTTGCTGCACACAATTACAATTCACCAGTTCGTCCGTTACAATTTCACTTGTACTCGCGATTACATAAACTCCGATGCACATACCAGTTACGTACAGTCTTCCGTTGCACAATCTTCTCGTTCATTAACACGTCACTGACTAACTCTTACACCAAGAACTGCGACTGTCTCCTCGCTCACACTCACTAACCAACTGACTGACTCACTGACTGTCGCCGCCTTCCAGTGTCCGCGAGAATGTTCCAGTAAAAGAATGATCGAGAACCAGGTGTAAGAGAAACAGACGGCACAGTCATGTTTTTCCTCCGTCACCACCGCCTGTCACCACTATAAGACAAACGAGGGGAGGGCGTAGCTAACACGGACCTCCCTCGTCTCCCGCTCTCAGCTGCTTTCATAGGGTGTTCCAGCGCTCGCGTTACAATATTGTCCTAAACATATACCACGTGACTCAACTGTAGCTATATACACAACACTGATCCTCTTAACAGAGTTATTGTAAAATTAATAATTAAACTCCTGAATGAGAGTAAACAGCTCTGAAAGTGTTAACAAAAGACGGTTTTTCATAGATACAATGACAGAGCAATATTCTCTCGAAGTACGAGACACAAAACGTGGGTTATGGCTCAGTACATTAGCTCCAGGAATATAGTGAAGGAAAGGAAATTCAAATATAATATATCTAATTATTTTCCATAAAAGTAGTGCTGGGTAATTATGTGGTTTTATTGAAAATGTTCTACTTTCATCCTAGAAAATACAAGTTTGGTATATAATTCACGTTCCAGTTTTGATTTTGCTCGAAAAGCCTTCTTTTAGATTCACGTGATCCCAAAATATATATTTACACTACAATCTTGACATTGACTTTTCGGGTATAATGCAGTTCCTCCTCTACTTTCATAGTATTCTCGCGATACAGAAGTATTATTCAACAGTAAAAAGAAGCTGTATGGAGTAAATACTGGTACAAAGCCGCTGTTCAAATGTCCCGCGTGTTTGCTGACTAATTGTGATCACAGCGACATAGTGGAGAAATCATGTAACATGAAGTACACGTAGGCTGATTGAGATGACGCGCAGGTCGCAAATGTTAGGTAAATTTCAATAACTCTTGTCTATTAAGGATGTTTTTCAAAACATTTAGAGAATCATGGTTTCCTTTTGTACAGAACAACTCCTGAATGTGTAGGGCAGCTGATTACAGATATACTGCTTACAAGAAGTAACGTAAAGAGAGAGAAAAGTTATGTTGTTTTGGGACGAAATTCTTCAGAAGATCATATACACTCCTGGAAATGGAAATAAGAACACATTTTCTTCGTCCTGTCCTCACCTATGCCTGTCCAGTCTGGGCCACTGCCGCAAAAACTCATCTGTATCACCTTCAAACTCTTCAAAACCGCTTTCTTCGTACCGCTGTCGATGCTGACTGGTACATTCCCAACATCAACATCCATCGTGACCTTTCCTTTCCACTTCTCACTGACTACATGCTCTCCCTTTCACAAAAATTCTTCGACTCTCTTTCACTTAATTTCAATGCCTTCATCCGCGGCCTCGGGAGTACGATATTGACCCTGGGGAGCGTTACAAGCATCCTAGGCTCCTTCTACATCGACCCTAACATCATCATCCATTGAAAAAAACCAAAATATATCCTCAATCAACTATTCATTATCTTTCTAATTTCTTCAATACTACCACATACTCCTCAAACTAATTAAATATAACCTCCCTACCACAATTCCACCGTCTACCACAGTCTATTCTTCTATTTATCTTCCAACCAGTAAAGGACCTAGTCCTGGTATGGTATCTGTCGGAAGGCCCCACCACCTTCGGTGGGATCACCTTCCAACGACAATTTTGCTCGTCGTCGTAAGAACACATTGACGCCGGTGTGTCAGAACCACCATACTTGCTCCGGACACTGCGAGAGGGCTGTACAAGCAATGATCACAGGTACGGCACAGCGGACACATCAGGAACCGCGGTGTTGGCCGTCGAATGGTGCTAGCTGCGCAGCATTTGGGCAACGTCGCCGTCAGTGTCAGCCAGTTTGCCGTGGCATACGAAGCTCCATCGCAGTCTTTAACACTGGTAGCATACCGCGACAGCGTGGAGGTGAACCCTATGTGCAGTTGACGAACTTTGAGCGAGGGCGTATAGTGGGCATGCGGAAGGCCGGGTGGACGTACCACCGAATTGCTCAACACGTGGGGCGTGAGGTCTCCACAGTACATCGATGTTGTCGCCAGTGGTTGGCGGAAGGTACACGTGCCCGTCGACCTGGGACCGGACCGCAGCGACGCATGGATTCACGCCAAGACCGTCGGATCCTACGCAGTGCCGTAGGGGACCGCACCGCCACTTCCCAGCAAATTAGGGACTCTGTTGCTCCTGGGGTATCGGCGAGGACCATTCGCAACCGTCTTTATGAAGCTGGCATACGGTCCCGCGCTCCGTTAGGCCGTCTTCCACTCATGCCCCAACATCGTGAAGCCCCCCTCCAGTGGTGTCGTGACATTCGTGAATGGAGAGACAAATGGAGACGTGTCGTCTTCAGCGATGAGAGTCGCTTCTACCTTGGTGCCAATGATGGTCATATGCGTGTTTGGCGCCGTGCAGCTGAGCGCCACAATCAGGACTGCATACGACCGAGGCACACAGGGCCAACACCCGGCATCATGGTGTGGGGAGCGATCTTCTACACTGGCCGTTCACCTCTGGTAATCGTCGAGGGGACACTGAATAGTGCACGGTACATCCAAACCGTCATCGAACACATCGTTCTACCATTCCTAGACCGGCAAGGGAACTTGCTGTTCCAACAGGACAATGCACATCCGCATGTATCCCGTGCCACCCAACGTGCTCCAGAAGGTGTAAGTCAACTACCCTGGCCAGCAAGATCTCCGGATCTGTCCCCCATTGAGCATGTTTGAGACTGGATGAAACGTCGTCTCACGCGGTCTGCACGTCCAGCACGAACAATGGTCCAACTGAGGCGCCAGCTGGAAATGGCACGGCAAGCCGTTCCACAGGACTACATCCAGCATCTCTACGATCGTCTCCATGGGAGAATAGCAGCCTGCAGTGCTGCGAAAGGTGGAAATACACGGTACTAGTGCCGACATTGTGCATGCTCTGTTGCCTGTGTCTATGTGCCTATGGTTCTGTCAGTGTGATCATGTGATGTATCTAACCCCAGGAATGTGTCAATATAGTTTCCCCTTCCTGGGACAATGAATTCACGGTGTTCTTATTTCAATTTCCAGGAGTGTAAGTATAACAAATCAGTAGCCTTTGTTTATGTATTCTTTAAATTTTTGAGCCATATTTTGACTTTTGTATATCTGCTACCGTTTCCTAATCTTAAACTGTAGCCCTAAGGTAAGAGGTGTTTAGTGATTGACTGCGGTTAATGACAGGTCTTTTAACGCAAATTAATTCACTAGCAGTGTGTAGGCTAAAATATGGAAAGATTGAGTCAGACTAAATAATTCAGATCATCTGCTGTTGTTTAGGATACACTTAGAGTGATCCTTGACAGCGTGTTGTCTTTTATTAAAATTGAGTAAAGCAGATTTAACATATTTGTGATATTGCATATATTACTAACATTGCCAAGGCAAGCGAAACTCTTTTGTTCGTTTTATGTTGCATATTTCTAACCTCTTTGACACCTAAAGGATTGAAAATGAAACTTGTACCAATTTCCTTATTCCGAATAAAAATATTGCAATATTTATCTCTAAGCAGCTCGTTGAAACAAGTTCGATGAAACAAATAAACTGATGAGCAGTTGATAATGTGACATATCAAAACAAAACATCCGACAACCCATAAAGTGTCCCATGATGCACTAGGACAATCCAGTAAATGTCCTACGAAAATTCGGCAATTGAACTGCAAAGTAACATTTCTAATTAATAAATCCAAATTAAAATTGGGATCTTAGATATATTTCGATGCAATAATCCATTTTTGCAGTTAAATTACTATCACATCACATTTTATTCGAATTTGCAAGCGCTTAATAAATAATTGTAAACTTTTGTTTATAAAGCTGTAATTCTGTCCGACACTTTAGATTTTTGTATGTAGTACAGCTTCACTTGATATTTTATATATTTAGAGCAAACTCTAAAGCAAAACAAAAGACCATCATTGCAGTATTTTGATAAACGCTTAATAACTAACACATATTGCTATATACCTAGTAACTACAACCAGCGCGTCATCTGTAGCAGCCTACGAGTACTTCGTGTTTCATGAAACTTCCACTGAGAGACGCTGTGTTCGCAGAGATGCACCAGGCGCATGAGGCAGTTGAAAGGCGATTTTTACCCGATTTTTCTTCACAGAGAATTTTAGTGTTAAATATTACTTTCCGTACCACCTACATAAACAGGTAGAGGAAGAACTAACACTAGCCAAAAGTTAAATGTCGGGATTGCACGGGAAATATATATTTTGTTACGACCCTGAACCTAAAAGAACGTCTCAGCGCGCGCGCGCGTGTGTGTGTGTGTGTGTGTGTGTGTGTGTGTGTGTGTGTGTGTGTGTGTGGGTGTGTGTGTGTGTGTGTGTGCCCGTCCAGGAAGTTGGTAAATACCAAACCTGTATATAAGTTCTCTATGTTCAAAGACGAAACACGAAACGTTTCAAGCAATTCTACAATTACACAACAACTTTACGTGGAATCTATCGAGATAATCTTTATTTTCTCAAAAATGGTTCTAAGACTTTGTTAAGAATATTATAATTTTAAGATATGTTAATAACAAATGAGTTATATATCTTCAGTTATCGGGAATGTTCTTAGAAGTTTAAACTGACGTTAGCCAGGTTGGTTTGTATCTTTAAGTTTATTAAATATTGTGGCCAACCCGATCGCGATAGCGGGGCTTGTGTACACAAAAAGCCTGGAGATAAGGAGTATGCCGGAAGAAATAATGATAGCGCGAGATAAAAGACCGATACGTTTACGCTTCTGGAACATGATAGAACATTCGATTCCTGTTTGGTCCAGAAACATCTCGAATTTACGAAATAGGTATTTAAAGACGTGACGTCTCGCAAAGAGTTGTAGTTGTGAAACAGTTGTTGTGTAACCAGACAGCTGGAAGTGTTATTGTAACGAGAGCTAATGTAATCAGCTGCAAGTGTTTGTTATTGTCATCGACCTTGGAAGATTGTGTGATGTAATGTTGTTACGTGACAATTGGACAGTGTATTGTTACCGAAATAAAGGAGATTTTTAATTTCTAAAACTCGGCCTTCTAATTCTACGAACCAACAAAGTAACAATATTTTAGTACGTTTGTCTAAAATAAAATTTGAATTCTAATAATTAAACTAATAAAACAGAATTAAGTGCAGCAGATGTACAATTTATAAACAAGATTGTAAATAATTATTGATAGTAAATGTTAACAAAACAATTGATTGCGTTGATATTAGTGGGATTGGTTGTAGTTATTTTCGTTATAGTTGGAGCACTTCTTTAATTTGTTAGAGAGAGAAGTGTTAGGATATATCCATTTACGTAAATGACGTAATAAGTTAGGAGTTTACAGACTTTTAGTAATTATATTAACTTATTTTGTAAAGAACATATAAATCTTTAATTTGTAATTATTTGTTACATTATGTATAAAATCAGAACTCTCGGTGAATTTCGACATTGAATTTTGGATATAAGACAATTCCTCCTCTAGCTGCTATGTATGTTCGTGGTACTGAAAGTATTACTTTAACTCTAAAATAAAGCCGAGCCCTCCAAAGGAAAACAATACAAACCTGCAATCCTAATGTCCCACGTGTTTGTTGATTGTTTGTGATCACAGCGACACAGAGTGGAAGTCTCGTAAAACGCGAAGTACACGTAGGATGTACTAGATGTCGCGCAATTTGTAATTGCTATGTATATATCAATGAGCCTTTGTTATTATGAAAGTTTTGCGAAAGGGTAGGATGTAGTTGCTTTGTTTTGGTGTTAAACAGATCTTAAATGTCAGTGATGGTAAACTGTAACTAGACTGCCTACAAATTTTAATATACACGAAGAAGAACTATTTTGTTTCAGAACAAAGTACTACAGAAACTTGTATAAATTTACAAAATTCAAACAGTGTGTGGTTCTGAATTCCAATTCCTCTTGTAATCGTTCGTGACGTATCGACCACACTTTTTAACAATTTGTGATTTGTTTGTTAGGACTGATGTAAAGGTGTATCTTTCCGTTGTTATAATTGTTCTTTCACACTAGCCGTGTGAATGTATGAAAAGATTGAGTCATACTAAAAAATTTCAATCATCATCTGTTGTTTAGGATACACTTAGGGTAATTCTTGACAGCGTTTGGTCTTTTACTGATATTGAGTAAAGCAGATTTAACATATTTGTGATATTGTATATATTACTGAACATTGTCAAGGCAAGCGAATGAATTTTGTTCGTATTATGTTGCATATTTCTGACCTCTTTGACAGCTAAAGGATTGAAAATGAAACTTGTACCAATATCCTTATTCCGAATAAAAAATCTTACAATATTTATCTCTAAGCAGCTCCTTGAAAGTTCTATGAAACAAATAAACTGATGAAGAGTTGATAATGTGACATATCAAAACAAAACGTCTGACGACCCATAAAGTGTACCATGATGCACTAGGACAGTCCAGTGAATGGCGTACAAAAATTCGGCAATTGAACTGCAAGGTAACATTTCTAATTAATAAATTAAAATTGAGATCCTAGATATATTTCGATGCAATAATCCATTATTGCAGTTAAAGTACTACCAAATAAGATTTTATTCGTATTTGCAAAAGCTTAATAAATAATTCAAAACTTTTGTTTATAAAGTTGTAACTCTGTCCGACAATTTAGATTTTTGTATGTAATACAGCTTCACTTGATATTTTATATATTTAGAGTAAACTCTAAAGCAAACCAAAACACCATCACTCCAGTATTTTGATAAACGCTTAATAACTAACACATAATGCTATATACCTAGTAACTACAACCAGCGCGTCATCTGTAGCCGCCTACGAGTACTTCGTGCTCCATGAAACTTCCACTGAGAGACGCTGTGGTCGCAGAGAAGCACCAAGCGCGAGAGACAGTTGAACGGCGTTTTTTACCGGATTATTCTTCACAGATAATTTTGTGTTAAATATTACTTTCCGTACCACCTACATAAACAGGTAGAGGAAGAACTACTACTAGCCAAAAGTTAAATGTCGGGATTGCACGGGAAATATATATTTTGTTACGACCCTGAACCTAAAAGAACGTCTCAGCGCGCGCGCGCGTGTGTGTTTTTTCTAAAATTTCCATAATTTAAACACTGTGATTTTATTAAAAACCTCGTCTGTGATCTTTGAAAATGCTGAAGTTATGTACAAGTTTTATATTTAACCGACTTTCCACTTTTGAATTCTGCTAAACAAGCTTTCTTTTAGATTCAGATATAATATAGCTCGTGCTCTACCTGATATGTATGTACGTGGTACAGAAATTGCTACATTAGCGCTAAAACCGCAGTTCAAATGTTCCGCGTGTTTCCTAATGCACACCGACCACTGCGACCATAAATGGAAGTCTCACGAAACACGAAGTACACATAGGCCACTACAGATGACGCAAAAGTTGTAATTGCTATGTTTACTTCAAATTATCTTATTTTTAGCAATACTTTCCAAGTATTAGAATAATTGCGTCTTTCTTTGGCGAATTCCTTTAGTTGAATAAGGACAATGGGTAATTAGAGCTCTATTATACAAGGTCAATTTAGACCGACAAGGAGTATCATATTTTAGAACAAAAGAATGCAGATTGTTGTATAAGTTCAACAAATTCAATAATGTTTGTACATATCCTTTTGAAATCCTCAGGAGTATAAAGTTCCACATTTCGTATTTTAGTACAGCGTACTCACCTGTGTACCAAGGATGCAGGTCGATTTCCACTTACTAATATTAACTACAACGTATGTGTTACCATAAGTTTCAAGGCACGTACCGGGTCGCCTCACTTCATCTCCATTATCATTTCACATCATCTCTCATCTGGTGGTTTCTTTCAGGGACAACGATCACTGACGTCTACCCGAAAATCAAAAGACTCCGGCCTCTGTTACTCGGGAGCGATGGAAAAATGCCGGGAGTGGTTCCTTGGTGCAATACCTTGAGTCTAACAAGCCCCTCCCACCAACGAGAACATCAAGACGGGTGGAAGTGAATACGCCACTTACGCGCGTCAACCCCGCAGTTAAGACCATCACTTAACCTCGGTGGGGACGCCTGGTGATCTAGCACACCTACTAGCTCTGCAGGTTAGTATGCGGGACCTTTAAGGCGACCTTCCTCCCCCTCCGGGCGGCCGTAGCCTGCTCGGTGGTACCCGATTTCCTGCGGCTAATGAGAACACACTGCAACCTCGACTGCAACCCAATCCGAACAGCTCACAATCAACGAAGAGCTCGAATGTTGGGCCCGAGGTTCCTCTAGTAACGTCAGGGGTACCACCAGTGCTAAGGGTCCTCAGCACTCGCACCACAGCGGCTGAAGGGGAGGGATCAGGTAGTCCCTTTCAGGGAAGAACTATTGCGGCTGTCTCGGCGTTGTATGGCAGGATGATATGCTCCAGGTAAACACTTCCTAATCCGATAAGACGGTCTCCGGCCGACCTGATGCGCCGTTTTCTGACCGCGGCAGGAGGTATCCGGGTTGTACTGACCTGATAGGGGAGTTTCCAACGAGTGAGTAACTGGGTTCGTGCCCTCTAAGTTATCGTGACTCCTTGGGATGGCCACCCTCTGTCTCCTGGACTGATCCTTCCTCCTCGGAATGCCCCACTTGCGGATTAGGTACAATAAACTACAGGTTTTGATGTCAAATTCACTCCGTAGTAACCCTAATAGTTGACAGAAGATTGAAG
The DNA here is from genome assembly GCA_030765055.1 of Mantis religiosa. Classification (NCBI taxonomy): domain Eukaryota; kingdom Metazoa; phylum Arthropoda; class Insecta; order Mantodea; family Mantidae; genus Mantis; species Mantis religiosa. The sequence continues at coordinate 213,718,967 of CM060952.1, forward strand.
GATTTGCAGACCAGCGCCGGGACGCGACACATCTTCGCACGTCAAAGCACCGATGTACGACGGCACGTCAACGTTTAAAGTCTTTCGCCGCCAATTCCACACAGTGTGCTTGGTGTCTAGAAGAGGAGGCCACACAGCTAACGGCCAAACTCCAGGGACGGTCCACGGGGGTGCTGAACGCGGTCCAGACAGCGGCGGCGCTCTATGACATTTGAGAGACCCTGGAGAACCGGTTTGGAAACCACTGCTTAGCCGCAACCAACTGAAATCTAGGACGCAGCAGACAAGGAGAGTGCAGGAGTTCACCCTGGCAAGTGAGCAGCTGGCCAGCAAAACCTTGGACGACCTCACACCCGAATTCCTATCCCGAGAAGCCACATATTCCGTCGACGGGGTAAGGGACGCTGAGATACGTCAGAGTCTAACACTCCAAGTTCTCTCCTTAATTAAACCATCATATCAGCCTCAACCTAGAGAATACGTATGTCTGATTTGTACTACAAGTACAGAAGTTAAGGAAACACTAACGATGGCAGAGGATATTTGGAGAGAATCTCTATTTGGCAGCAATCATTCAAGAAAGTTTGGAAACCAATTTTAAAAAAAGTTTGAAACATATTCCACATATTATCAGTAAAAACTCGTACTCTCATTTGCTGCGAGTGATATATACTCAGGAGGATTACCAAAATACTTAGCTGAACAAATATAAATGATTGAAATGTCAATATCAACAAAGACATTAAATTTGTTTTACTTAAACAGGATTTTGCAGACTTTTGTTCCCTATCTCTGCAATTCTTGTATAGTGAAAGTTTCATCTAAAGAGCTCCAATTTACTACTGCTGGCCTTTAAAAAGTGCGTTGCTTCAAAACAGGGCAACATTTTTCTAATGTTTTGGAAAAGATACCTAATAAGTAAGACATATTGCTATATAAATAGCAATTACAACTGGCGCGTCATCTGTTAACGGTCTACGTGTACTTCATGTTTCACGTAGACAATAATCATTTAAACTCAATGAAACTTTTAGTCTGTAAGCCGGGCCCCTTTGTACCGGCGATAGGCCAAGGAACAGAAAATAAAAACCTGAAACCTGAAATCCTGCTGCTAATCTATTAATTCCAATGCTAAGTGGGGTTTTGTGTTGTTAATGAACTTTTGCTCGCTATCAATTCAATGTGATGTGCAGTTAAACAAACATTCGTTATTAAATAAACGTCACTTTACAAGAGAAGCTGTGTAAGCATTTACTGTTTAGGTCTATCTTTGATATCGCTTGCCGTTTAACAATTATTGTCCGAAAAAGATTTGGTATACGTAGAATCATATCGAAAACATCTATTCGCATGTAATATTGATTTCTTTAGATAAATTTTAAGGCATGTACATTAATTTTGTTCCTCTTATCTATGTCCTCCTTCACACATTTAGAATTAAGGTTTGTTTAGGATGCTGACATTTTGGCACAGGACAGTGCGAGGTTGTGTTGGTAAGTCAGACAAGTAGGCAGCAAAGAGTATCGGTGACAGTAGGTTGCTTTCCGGAACTCAAGCCCTTATGGGTCTGACGGAGGAGAGGTTATCTTCCACCCGCACCCTGTAACGTTCCGTCCCGCAGGAAACTACTAATCAGGGGGAGGTATGGGGTGGGGAGGTGTGCTTCTTTGAGCTTTGTACAGTAAGCCCTGGTGCCACGTTGTGGCGAAGGCCTTGTCCACGTCCAGGAGTACCGCGACGGTTCTGAGGTTGTCCTGGAAACCCAGGGCAGCCTTCTCCACCAGTCGCAGCAGCTGCAAGGGCGTGGAGTGTCCTCGAGGCCACCCAACCACAAGTCCCGCGTGTTTGCTGATTAATTGCGACTACAGCGACACATTGGAAGTCTCATGCAACATGAAGTACACGTAGTATGCCACAGATGACGCCTAGTTCCTAATTGTTGTATGTATATTAATAAAGCGGAGTTATTACGACTTTTCTCTAAAATTTTAAAGCGATAATGTTCTGTTTTCATCTAATACATATCTTAAATATGTACGAAAGCAGATTGCCGCTGTGGTACATTCACAAACTCATATATTGAAAGACAACAATTTTATTGTTTCGGAAAGAAAGTCTACAAAAACTTGTATAACTTCTGTAGATTGAATGTTCTGCTTACTCGTTGATTCAAATGCGAACTCAAGTTTTGTACTGTTTATGAAGTTTTGCACACTATCAAATGAATGTATGAAGTTGTTATGTTCAGTTAAATAAACATTCGTTATTAAACAAGCGTCACTTTACAAGAGAAGATCTGTATGCATTTAATGTTTAGGTCTATCTTTGATATCGTTTGCCCTTTAACAATTATTGTGTGCAAGAGATTTGTCATACGTAGAATCATAACCGAAAACATCTCTTCCATGTAATATTGAAGTTTGGGATGACTTTTAAGGCAGATACATGAATTTTATTTCTTTTATCTCTGTCCTCCTACAAATTACTGTGTGAAACTAGAAGTCTGTCCCAATATTTTTATATCCAATAAAAAACTTAGACTGAATTTTCCAGAAGAAATAGAAGCAGAAGGGTCAAACGTCCAATTAGTGTTAATATACATTAGAATTAAGATTTGTTAAGGATGTTGACAGCTGTCGGAACTGATGGCGGGGAAAGCGACACTTGAGCGCGCGTGATGATTGTGCTAAAACTGTCTAAATTGTTGATATTTGTACTTGTACCACACAAGAACAGTCTTGAACGTTACTCTGTAAGACAATGTACAGATAAAGCTGAGACAACGCTGAAAATGATCAGCAGATTCTAAACTTGTTCCTCATTATACTTCGGCCTCGGATTTTGTCTTAGAAGATCGGGTCTAGGAATAGGCAAGAGAAATCTAATATACTGTTTCGTATTAAACGTATTAGTTTACTGAACGAATTTCCTGAACTTATAAATAATAGAAGAATTTTAAAACGTCTACTTTCTCTGTATACCGTATGAGATCACCAAGAACAAAACAGAATCTGCTCTCAAAACTAACAAATGCAGAACGCGCAGTTTAACATGAAGTGTACTACAAGTGTACTTGGTTTAACACACAATATACATTTATAAAAGATTATAATGTTCACTTTTTCTTTATCTTATGGAATGTAGCAGTTGTAGTTCTCCTTTTATTCAAAATATTCTCACAGCACACACAATTCCCTTGCTTGTGCACTATGCTGTGTTTCAAATTGAATGCGCTACAAGGTGAGCGACCAGTCCGAGTCCTCGAGTCCTGCGGTGTTGTCGTATTGCAGACCCTCTAAGTGTGTCCCTTTTTTTTTTTTTTTTTTTTTGTAATTTACGTCCTCCGACGTAATGATCCCCAAATGAGTCCAGGGTCCATAGAGCTTAGAGTTACCTGACATTCGTTTTACAGTATAAGGGAAAACCCCGGAAAAACCTTATCCAGGTAACTCACTCTGACCGAGTTTCGAACTCGGGATCCCTTGAACGTGAGGCAGACACGCTACCACTACCCTACCGAGACGGGCCTCTAAGTGATGTGTGACGAGCGCCAAACTAATCAGTCTCTAATAAATACTACTCCCGCTAAGACAAAAATTCAGATTTTGCAAAAACTGATCCATGAGGGCGCAGACAGTAATGTATTTAACATATAAAAACCCAATATTTTAGCTCAAATAGTTTTCCTAAAGAAAAATAAATTAATTAGATACCATTATATTACAACAATGCATTGCAACGTAAGCACTGTAATAAATATTATTATTGGTTGGTATGTATTTGTGAACGTATATTTGAAATTACTCAGAACTGAAACGTAAACATTTGACATGTCCTGATAAAAGAAATGTGTACTTTGAATAAGCCAAGGTGTTTGTTAAATTCGATGAGAGGAAACGATACACTTCTTGCTAGTCTGGCAGAACGTGTCTGGTCAGATTATATCTTTGTTTATGAATGATTCGTAATCTCTATTTACTCTATAGGGTTCAAAGCAGCATTATTCAGTTACTCTTCCATGAGAAAGTGTATCAGCTGGATCAATGAGACGTTATCCACCTTCCACCTTACTACTGCTAGAACAATCCTGTAGAGTTAATGTGGACTCAAATTATGTTGCAAATAGAAATAATATTTTTAAACTGACAGACGTTGAACGACTAATTCACGAAGAAATTGACAAAGACGACAGCAAGACTGGGAAAACTGCGTGAGACATCAGATAAACTACAAGAGGACGACTTTTGGAAAGAAATAGCACGTAACGAGATTTTGGAACCTATCATCATAAATTTCCAGTACTCAGACGATGAAGACAATGACATTGACGAATTATCTCTTAACGTAAGTAACATTCACAGCTATACGGATGTACCGCTGGTATTTTCGTTGGATTAGGAAAATATATCATTCATAAACTATAATTAAATTTAAAGTAAATACGGGGTGCGTCCAGAAAGTAAGTTCTGTTTGGCAATAAAATTAAATTGTGTACAGGTACAGAAAAAATATCTATTTAACAAAATTCTATAACTCTTAAAGTACTATTCCACATAACTGTCGAAATTTTTCAGGCATGTGTCATAGCGAGGCACACGTTTATGTATAGCTTCTTCATAGAAGTTTGCCGCCTGTGTCTTCAACCAGTTGGAAACATTTTCTTTTAGCTCTTCGTCATTGTTGAAGTGTTGACCGCCAAGGAAAGATTTGAGATGCAAAAACAGATGAAAGTCGCTAGAAGCAAGGTCAGGGCTGTACGAGAGGTGGTCAAACACGTCCGGCCAAATCCCTGAAGGATCTTTTTCGTCACATTTGCAGTGTGTGGTCGTGCGTTGTCGTGAAGATACACAAAAGCTTTTCACATCGCAAATTTGCCGATAAATTTCAATTGGTTTCACCTTCCTAGCATTCAGGTAACGAATTACAGATCTGATTTCACAAGCGGCGGGATTTTCAATCAACACCGACATTGTAAACAAGCACAACAAAGCGTGCGTGGCTGATAGGGATCTCACAATGGCGTAGGTTTCTCCTCCTTGATACAAAGCCCCTACCGCGCATGTGCGGAATTGCGATCCAAGCGCTGAAGCGCAGATAAATTAAAACAGAGCTTACTTTCTGGACGCCCCTTGTATTTTTAACATTTGCGTAATATCCGAATATACACGATGCAATTGTTATTTCAACAGCTGCATTGTTATAAAACTTTGGAAAATTCAGTTTGGGTTCCCTTACGTCTAGCGCCACGAACAATCGCAAGTGTGTGTGTGTGTGTGTGTGAGACAGAGAGAGAGAGAGAGAAATATAAAAAGAGTGGGGATAACGAGGAGGCAACGCTGAAGGCTGTAACGTATTTATTTCGCTACAGCCGAGAACTCTTCCCATTTGAAATACATAATAACAGATATTACAACTTGTGCCTCATCTCTTAACGGAGTACGTATACCTCGTGTTTGATGAGACCTCCACTGTGTGTCGCTGTTGTCGCCGGAAACACTTAATTTGGTAAAGTTGTATCTTTGACGTTATTAAATATCTTAGTACGAGAAAATCAGATATTTAAAACAACTTTTGATTACTATTAATTAAGCTAGTTCACAGAATTAAGCATAAAAAATTAATTAGGTTATATTCATTAGTTGATATTTTTAACAATGATGTCAGTATAACCTTTATGTTTGTGAATGTTTGGTTTGTATCAAATCAATCCGAGAACGGAGAAAAGCCAAGCGATATTGTTCACCAAGCGCCACTTTCCCGCCAATTACCCCACGTTTACCTACTTTGGGCAAGGGATCAGGTGGGAGAATTCAATCAAGTACTTGGGAGTCAAGCTGGATAAGGGCCTAACTTTTCGGGAACACATCCAGGAGCAAGCTCATTGGTCGTGTGGTGCCGTGGCATCACTGTACCCTGTGCTTCGGTCTGCGATGTCTGTTTCCCTAAAGTTGCGCCTCTTTATGGCTCTGGTCCTCTCTGTCATGCTCTACGCGTGCGAAGTCTGGGGTATAGCCGCAGGCTCAAACCTGGTACTGCTCCAACGTGCACAGAATAAATGTCTTCGGATTATTTATTCTGTTTGCACAAGGTTCCCCGTGAGATTACCTCACGAGGCTTCATCCCTCCGATATGTGGAGGATGAAATTAGGCGCCGGGCGACAAAATTCTTCGAGAGTTTGCCTCACCACCAGAGCTCCCTAGTCAGATCCCTTGGGGATTATGTACCTCGTGAGCGTCGCTTAAAGCGATACCGGTTATCCCGCATGTCTTGTGGTCATTACCGGTAACCACATGATCTCCATTCCAGCCTAAACTAAATTTCAGCTATCCAAAATTTATTCTGGAAAGCTCAAAATTATACAAATCTTCTTCCTAGTTTATTAACTAATCCACCAGCGGTGCACGCTGACTGTAGCACCCGGTTCATCATTCCCTGAGAAGCAACAAGCTACCTCCCTTCTCTACAGCCACTTAATCTACACCCGTCATTCTGCAACATCCACATCCCGCCACTACGAGGTAAAGCTCTTCCCAGAGCAGGTACACGAATTACCACCCTTCGGGCTGTTCCAAACAGCCTGCCAGCATGGAGTTGAGTTGAGTTGATCCGAGTACATTTATTATTACAGAATTGCTTTGACTATTTACTGTAAAGTATTGGAGAGAAAGCCCCTCAAAATCCAACCTCTGCGGTCCTCGTCCCGAGGGGTGGGCAACAGGAAGTAGGGGACAGACTGATGGGGTGATGTACGGTGGGGACCTGGTGTACCCTAGGACCGCTACGGCTGCCGAGAAGGCCCATCATTAACCCCGAAAACAGGCAGAAGAGGCTCTGGTTTTTTCCCCAGGGACCTACTACGGTAGGTACGGGATTGGCGATCCCGGGGTCCCTAGCCACTCACCCTCATTTCATCCCCTTCACCTCCATCAACTGTGCCACGCTGTGCTACTGCTGATCAGTATGCATCACCTTCTTCCCCTTCTAGTTTTTTATTATAATTATTAGCACGTAAGGTCTTAGGTTTATAACTCCTGTCTCACCGGCAGGGATCTCTCCTATCTCCGTGGTTCTGTCCCACGGTTTTCAGCGCGGCTTCCGAAATGTGTGCTCTCCGGAGGTCTCAAAAGTACAGGTTGAGCGGACCCTTCGCACTGCCCCTATGTGTAGCCTTAGGTGCGGAGCCCGTCCACACCGTCAAGTAGACCCACGTAGCTCCTTGAGGGCCCGGTCTGTGGTAATCTCCCGACGGCCGTGTTGCCGTTGGGTTAGTATCACGGACCGGACGTGTTACCGCTGACGGAACCCCGGTGTAATCAACCACAAGTCCCCTGAATCCGCGTGTGCCTATTACACGCAGCGCGGCCTAAAGTGGGGAGCCACAGGCGGTTATTCCTGTGGTAGGGGAATAAAGCCGGGGTGTGCGTGGTGAACGGTCTACCCATACGGACAAGCAGTGGATATTGAAGGGTAGCTTTTCTGAGGTACAAATGAGATCGGTCATAAGTGGGGTCCCTATGACGGCACAGACCGTGAAGATTCGGTGTCTTTGTTCTTTAACCCCCGGATGGCAGGCTGACGCCGACGGTTCCGGATGGGGGTCTAAATCATCATGTCTCCGCTCAAAACCTCCTTTACTGGCCCGTTTTTAGTGATGACCTTGGCATGTGATGGCAAAACGTTTAAAGATATTAGTCCGTTCTATATCTATATATCGTCTCCGAGACGGTAGCTTACTATTAGAGAGCACCAGTGCAGACCAGTCTCGCAAACTTCAAAAGGCGACTTTGTTGGGCTCCTACCCTATCCGGGTAGCCCCACACAAAACACTTAACACCTGTAGAGGAGTAGTCACCACCTCCAGCCTAGATGGTCTTGCAAATGAAGAAATAGTAAGTTGCCTCTCTGACCAGCTTGTTTGTCAGGCGTACCGCTTAACACGGAAACAAGATGGCAAGGAGTACCCACTACGTACGGTATTTCTAACTTTTGCTGGGACGAAGTTACCCGAATACATATATTGCGGCTATGAACGTGCTAGCGTCCGCCAGTATGTCCCGAACCCCATGCGCTGCTTCCAATGTCACCGGTTCGGACATACTAAGGTCACATGTACCAATCCTGCTCTTTGTGAGCAATGTGGCCTAGCGAAACACGACGACCCAAACTGCAGTCGAACACCTTGCTGCGTGAACTTTGGCGGCAGTCATCCTTCCAGCTCGCGACAGTGCCCTAGATTCATGGACGAAAAAAGTATTCAGGAGCTACGTGTAAAGGAACGCCTGACTTTTCCAGAGGCACGACGGCGCTTTGAACAACTAAAGCCTGCTACCACTACTACTGGATATGCACTAGCAGCTCGCCGTACTCCTAATACCACTGTTGCTGTTCAACACGTCCCTGTCGCCCACGCATCCACGCAGACTGACTTTCTAGCCGTTAAACCTACGTCTCAGACTGTTTGTATATCCACCAGCACTACTTCCGTTTCAACCGTACAGACTCCAGACACCAAGCCATCAGCGAGTAACAACAATCCCGTAGTAACTGTGAAAAACCGATCCCGACCACAGCATAGATCGCGAAGTCGCTCGCCCTCTATTAGATCCCGGTCTCGTTCTACGAGCCGTAGGAGTTCTGACTCCCGAACATCAGTGGAGTCACAGGACGCTAACGATTTTCGAATCGTAGGGCCCAAGTCAGCCAAGGTCAAGAAAAAAGTTAAAACAGCCCATTAAAAACTCTTTATGGAAATAATCCAGTGGAATATCAATGGTTTTCGAGCTCGTGCTCAAGACCTACAACATTTAGTTTCTCAACGGTCACCGTCAATTATTTGCCTACAGGAAACCCACTTACATCCCAATAACTCGTTACACCTTCACTCTTTCTCTGCATTTAGAAGCGACTCTCTTGCAGGTATGCGTGCAAGTGGTGGCGTTGCTACCTTAGTGGCGCCTAACATCTCAGCCGCCAACGTTCCTCTCACCACACCATTGCAAGCTGTGGCCGTCCGACTACAGCTGGAGAGCATCAGTTTTACCATCTATAATATGTACCTGCCGCCGCTCAGTATAGTTCCAGAGCGGGATCTTCTAGCGCTATTGGCTCAACTCCCCTCACCACTACTCCTTGCGGGAGATTTGAATGCCAAGCACACGCTCTGGGGATCAGACACTGATGACGCCCGTGGATGCCTCCTCGTAGACGTCTTCGATAAGGCTGACCTGCTTCTGCTAAATACTGGTGATCCGACATTCCTATCATCCGCTTATGGTACACATTCCGTACTAGACCTTTCTTTCTGCAGTCCGTCTTTAGTACCACTACTTGAGAGGTCAGTACTTTCCGACCTCTTTGGCAGTGATCATTACCCCATTAACATTCATTTTTCTGGCCGCCAATGTGTACCTTCTCGACATCCTCGCTGGATTATTTCCAAAGCTAACTGGGGAAAATTCCAATCCCTCATACACCTCATCGACGATGGCTTCGACACCATCGAAGAAATGGTCGAATATTTTACTTGCTCGATCCTGCTCGCAGCAGAATCCAGCATTCCTCGAGGTTCACCTACACCACGTCGTATCCCTGTACCGTGGTGGTCTGAGGAATGCAGTTTGGCGCATTTTTCAGCGGCACCCGACGGAAGGGAACTTCGTCGCCTTCAAACGTTCTCGTGCTAGGGCACGCCTTATACTGCGCAACGCAAAGCGTAAATATTGGGAAGCCTTTGTGTCTTCGCTTTCCCGGCGCAGCTCTACCCAACAAGTATGGTCAGCTGTTCGGCGGATGTATGGCAAGTATCGCTGGACGGTAATTCCCGACCTTGCCATCAACGGTTCCATGTGCACCACCGAGCAGGACATAGCTGAAGCCCTAGCTACCACATTTGCTGCTACGATCCAAACTGCCCGCTATGACGCTCTCTTCCTGCCTATTAAGGAAAAGGCGGAGCGGGTACCACTTAATTTCAATAGTGACTGCACTGAGCCGTACAACCAACCTTTTACCGCAGCCGAGCTCGCGCATTCTCTGGCGTTAGCAAAGGATTCTTCACCAGGTCCCGATGACGTACACCGACAGATGCTGCTACATCTTCAATCTGAGGCGCTATGTTTCCTTTTAAACATCTATAACCGCATTTGGCATGAGCGGGTTTTCCCTTCCTCCTGGCGAGAGGGTATTGTCATCCCCATCCCTCGACCCGGAAAGGACCGCACGCTACCATCTAGCTACCGCCCCATTTGCCTGACGAGTGTCATCTGTAAGACCTTCGAAATAATGATAAACGCTCGGTTAAATTGGTGGCTAGAAAAACATAACCATCTGTCCAAATTGCAATGCGGTTTTCGTCGCCATCGCTCAAGTGTCGATAATCTAACACGCCTTGAGGGGTATATTTCCGAAGCCTTTCTACTGAAGCAGCATGCAGTGGGCGTGTTCCTCGACCTGGAGAAGGCCTATGACACCGCTTGGCGGTACGGCATACTCCGTAACCTACATGGTTACGGTATACGTGGTCATCTACCCGAATTCCCTTGCATCTTTTTAAAACTTCGCCGTTTTCGGGTTCGCATAGGAAACACGATATCACGGGAGCGGATACAGGAGAACGGTGTACCTCAAGTGTCGATTTTGAGCGTCACCCTTTTTGCCGTAGCGATTAATGGCATCACTAGTGCCGTTCGAACCGGAATTCCAACATCACTCTTTGTTGACGACTTCGCAGTTTATTATAGATCAGCCAACATAGACCACATTGAGCGCCAACTGCAGCTGACCATCACCCAGCTAGCAGCTTGGGCGCTTCAAACCGGCTTCCGCTTTTCAGCTGCGAAGAAACAGTGTATCCACTTTCACCGCCTACGAGGTATTCACCCGCCTCCTGATATTCATTTGAATGGCACACCCCTGCCATTTGTCTCGCACCTGAAGTTCTTGGGCCTCTACTTGGACAGGCAACTCAACTGGGAGCACCATATTCGTCACCTTCGAGCCTCTTGCGATCGTTCTCTTCGGGTGCTGAAGGTATTATCTGGAGCATCGTGGGGGGGGCGATCGCACGGTAATGTTGAGGCTGTACCGCTCTCTGGTTCGGTCCAAGCTGGACTATGGCAGTTTTATTTATGGCGCAGCGACCGCCTCTAAACTTCGCCTTTTAGACCCGTACACCATACTGGCATCCGCCTTGCCACAGGAGCTTTCCGCACCAGTCGAGTCGACTGCCTGTATGCAGACTCAGGCGAACCTCCACTGCATATTCCTCGCTCGATGTTACTCTGCTCTTACGTCTCGATGTTGGCAAGTCATCCCAATCATCCTTGTTTTAAACCAGTTCTGTGGCCAGATTTAGTCCACCGTTATATGCGCCCTGGTTCTCGGACACGCCCCATGGGCATAGGATTTCGGGATCTCCTACATTCCCATGGCCTCCGAATGCCTCGCGTGGAGAGGTCGTCCATCAGCCCTTATCCTGCTTGGCAACTCGATCGTGCGCGGTTCCATCTCGCTCTTTCCAGCAACTCTAGATTCGCTACTCCACATTCGGTGTTCCAACAACTTTTTGCCGAACTACTGGGCCGTTACCCTAACTATGTTCCGGTCTTTACGGACGGTTCTCAGTTAGGTAGCACTACGGGTTGCGCGTTCTTCATTAACGGTGAGGCTCATAAATTTCGACTTCTGGACACCAGTTCGGTCTTTTCAGCAGAGCTGTATGCCATTTTCTATTCGCTCCTTTTTATCTGCAAGTTAGCTCCTGGCTCTTTTATCGTCTGCACTGACTCTCTAAGTGCTCTTCAGGCCTTGCAACAGCACACTGCCGCTCACTCCCTTGTGTTAAAAATACAGGCCCAGATCTCGCAAATGCTCAGTCGAGGATACCATTTTGTTTTTACTTGGATTCCAGGCCATATGGGCATTTCCGGGAACGAAGGGGCGGACGCGGCTGCTAAGTCCGCTTGCCGTTTGCCCCGGAGTTTAACAACTACGGTGCCATACCAGGATGTGCAACGTTTTTTCAGTGGCCATCTCCTATCTGCTTGGCAGCGATCCTGGACAGCTTTGGAAGGCACACAACTCCGGGCAATAAAGGACAGCGTACAACATTGGCTAACTTCCTGCAGGGATAACCGGCGAGCCGAGGTGATACTCACCCGGCTGAGAATTGGGCACACACGAACAGCTCATGGCCACCTATTAAGAGGGGAACCGGCCCCTGTGTGTGCTCCGTGTGCAGCACGCCTCACGGTGCGGCATGTATTGCTTGATTGCCCGCAGTACGCCCGCGTTCACCAGTCAATAGGCTTGGGAGCTAACTTGCCCAGTATTTTAGGTGACGACCCAGTGGCCGTGGATAAGGCACTGCGGTTCGTTTTTAAAATAGGTTTTAATAAACAAGTGTGACTTGTATTTTATATTTATTACTTTTTAGCGTTTTTATAATATTGGTCTTTAGGTCGTTTTTAATGTTCTTTTAACAGTTGAGTGTTTTATTATATTTTACCTTTTAGCAAATATTTTTTATAGCTTTTAGGGTTTAGTGTTGACTTAGGGCCCAAATGACCTCGATGTCGACGGGCCCTAAAACCCACACACTCACTCACTTGGAGAGAAAGATCGGATTTGATTTTGAACTAAATATTAAAAAATTATAGGTATAAGTATATAAACTTATTTTATATTGTTATACTCCCTGAAATTAATTTAATTACTATTGACAATTAATTTTTATTGATATTTTACGTATTTTGTATTATTTTTATATATTTTATATATGTTTATATTACATATTTGTTTGGAGATACCTTACCCAGATAGGAGCTGAGATTAATAAGTTTATGTTAAGTAACGCTTTTATTATTTATTTATCTATAGGCTATTGTGAGTATTTATTATTAATATTACATTGATTACCTTTAAACTTGTTTATTTTGTATTAATTTAATGATTTACTTTTACATTTTGATTACTAATTTCTGTTTTAAGAACATTTATACCAAGATTAGGAACTGACTTTGAGTGTTATTTACAAAATAATTATTGTTTTATAAACTTTAACGTATAATCACGAGAATCTTCACGACGGTTACTGTAGATTTGACTTTTCGTTATTATAACTTATGCCTTACACTTCACATAAAGAGTCCTTGGTTATGACGTGATTTTCATCAAAATAATACAAGTTTATTATTTAATACATGTTCTCGATTTGAAGTTTGCTCAAAAAGCTCTTTTACTTTCAAGAGATCTCAAAAAATATATGCTAGCGGTACAGTGTCGACATTGAATTATTGATATAATACAATTTCTCCTCTACCCCATATGTATGTTGGTGGTACAGAAAGTATCTGTTTTCTTAAAGTTAAGAAGTACTGCAGTTTTCAGAATTGCTGCAACCACAGCGACACACAGTGGAAGGGCCCTGTAACACGATGTACTCACAGCACGCAAGAGATGTCGCTCAAGTAGTAATAGCTAAGTATATATCAATATGTCTTAGTTATTAAACATTCTCTCCAGATATTAGAATAGTGTTGTTACGTTTTGATGTAGATCTTGGCCAAAGTGTGAATGTCACTAACTGAAGCTATATTGCTTACAAATGTTAATATAAACTAACCACAACATATATCGTACCTTGGAGCAAAAGTCTGTGAAATGTTGTATAAGTGCAACAGTTTCAGCTCGTTTCTTGCAGCATATTACTATACGACAGTGTTTTTGGTAATGATAACAAGATGGACCAACATATATACATTTGTAGCGTAAGAGATGTGACTTCATTTGTACCATCCAGCATTTTTATATTTAAGGCCAGGTGCATTACATTTGGTCGTACATTTGGCATCCCTAGTTAAACCTTCTTCCAACAATTCTTATGTTTAAAAAATTTTTAACCCACCTGCATAGTTTCCCTTAATGGCCCATTTGGAAAAACAACTCGAAGATAAAAAGTTAACACTATGTTTAGTGTAATAATTGACAACATCGCCTCTACAGGACTTACCTAGCAACAGTCCAAAGATGGAAGCTACTTCACAATAAGAAATTATTATTTCCAATTCTAATTGTATTTGCTGCCGACTACCAAATGTTGCAGTTGTTTCTTAACCGTTACCCAATGTAATGGTTAGGTCCAGTTAACATCTAACCGGAGATCACAATACTGAGATTGTCTCTATTAACAGTTCAGTATTATTTTGTCCTAAACATGTACCACGTGACTCAGCTGTAGCTATATACACAACACTGATCCTCTTAGCAAACAGACTTATTGTAACATTAATAATTAAACTCCTGAATGAGAGTAAACAGCTGTGAAAGTGTTAACAAAAGACGGTTTTTCATAGATACAATGACAGAGCAATGTTCTCTCGAAGTACGACATACAAAACGTGGGTTATGTCTCAGTACATTAGCTCCAGGAATATAGTGAAGGAAAGGAAATTCAAATATAATATATCTAATTATTTTCCATATAAGTAGTACTGGGTTATTATGTGGTTATATTGAAAATGTTTGACTGTCATCCTAGAAAATACTTAAATTATATACAAGTTTGGTATATAGCTCACGTTCCAGTTTTGATTTTTGCTGGAAAAGCTTTCTTTTAGGTTCAGCTGATCCCAAAATATATATTTACACTACAATCTCGACATTGACTTTTCGGGTATACTGCAGTTGCTCCTCTGCCTTCTATGTATGTTCGTGGTACAGAAGTATTTATTATTTAGCAGTAAAAAGAATCTGTATGGAGCTGGTACAAATTCGCTGTGCAAATGTCCGGCGTGTTTGCTGAGTAATTGCGATCACAGCGACATAGTGGAGATATCATGTAACTTGAAGTACACGTAGGATGCTTGAGATGACGCGCAGGTCGTAATTGTTATTTAAACGAAAATAATTCTTCTCTATTAAAGATGTTTTTCAAAACATTTACATAATTATATTCCCCTTTTGCACAGAACAGCTCCAGAATGTGTAGGGTAGTAGATTACAGATATATTGCTTACAAGAACTAATATAAAGAGAGTGAAGTTTTATGTTGTTTTGGGACGAAATTCTCCAGAAGATCGTATAAGTATAATAAATCAGTAGCCTTTGTGTATCCATTCCCTAAACTATACTCTCATCATACATTTCGATTATGTATAAAAACCATGTAGATATATGTAACGTATTTGTTGTAGAATGTAATTAATCTTCAATAAGCATCGTCTGTGACTACTCACAAATAAAAGATAACTTTTCATCAAAATCCGGGCCCTAGTCATTAATATTACACTGATTAACTTTAAATTTGTTTATTTTGTATTAACTTGGTTTTAGTTTACTTAATTAGTTTAAAATAAAATTATGATTTTGAGTGTTAGGTCATGATAAATTTGTCTTTTGTTTTATTAGTTATGTATCACGAGATGTTACTGTCAATTATTTATTTTAGGCTTTTTATTTGTTTTGTTAATTGTCTTTTTAAATATTAGTTGCAATTACTTAGTACTTCATTTGTTTGAGGTGATTCTTATTGTTTAGTTATTTATTACTGGAATATGAAATATTACAATATCGAAAGATTAACTCAAGTAGGAGATGTAGCTATTTTGTAAATGAAAATATATTTATTATTTATAATAAATGATTATGATTTATGTTTAATTTCATTATTAGTTGTAGTAGCGCTCAACTCGAACCACAGTTCTATGTTAGGCTTTAGACTGTGTAGCGTGTTGGCGACTACAGCGACACAGAGCGGACGTCTCGTCTAAATGTAAGAAGTTACAGATGTCGCGGAGTGTGTATATCAATATGTCTTAGTTGTTAACAAAATGTAAACTCAAGATGTACATTTCATTTGTCATTTAACTATTCTAAAATTGTGCTTTAATTAAAATAATTGAAGCATTCTTTTTACAAAATAAAAATTTTCCATAAAGTTGTTACATAAGTAGTACCGGGTTGTTATTGAAAATATTCGTCTTTCATCCTTGAAAATGTTCAAGTTATATACAAGTTTGGTATTTAACCGACTTTCTAGTTTTAAATTTGGATAGAAAGACCGTCTTTTCGAAACAGCTGATCTCAAATTATATACATATTTACAGTACAATCTCAACATTGAATTTTTCGATATAATGCATTCCTCCTCTACCTGTTTCGCGATAAAGAAAATATTATTTTAACTGTAAAATAAAGCCCAGACGGTACAAACTTGCAGTTGTAATGTCCCGCCTATTTGTTGATAATTGCGATCACAGCGACACATAGTGGAAGTCTGGTAAAACACGAAGTACACGTGGTATGTTGCAGATGTCGCCAAGGTTCTAATTCCTGTGTATATGTCAACGTGTCTTGTTATTAAGAAATGTGTGCAAAAGATGAGAGCAATACGTATCGGTTTTGCTGTAAAACATATCGCAAATGTCAATGAAAGTAGATTGTGACCAAATTGTATATAAAAGTTCATACAGACCAACAAGAATTATTGTGTATCGGAATATATACCTTCAAAAGGTTATATAATCCTACCGAATTCAATAAATTTTGTGTGTACTATGTGAAACTATAATCCTTTCCGTGGGTATGATCATTTACTAGTTTGTACTATATTTGCTACTCGTTTAAAACATATCTCTTGTGACATCTAGAATTGCTCTTTCAGTACCAATCTGTCTGAGACATAAGTATTGTGACTTTGGTGGGTTCGTGAAATTAAAAAGAATTCAATTACACCACTCAAAATGTTCTCTATTTCCACCTTATTCCAATTACAATTTACACAATTACAATCTTGCCAGTTCGTCTTTACACGTAAGCTCAACTCAACTGCACGTCCGCCCGCCGCGACGTACTCCACTCAACTGACCCTCGCCTCGCTTGTATCGATCGCCCCGAAGCCTCTCGAAGCTTCCTTTAGGGAGGGGGAAATCATTCTGGAACCTTCGTGCACCTTCGCGCGGTAGGAAGAGGGGCCTCCCCTTGCGTCACCCCGCCACCGACAGTCCGCTTTATCCATCGGCAACGCGAGTTCGCTGTTTGCGTGATACTTCTCTCTCCTCAAGGCTGGTCATCCCGACAGCGCCATCGTAGCGGGCCAGGCGTACCAGGTGTACCACCAGTATCCTTCCTCGGTGCAATGTCCGCCCAGGTTGGTCTCGTCCCTGCCTCCAAATCCCTCAAGAGTGGTCCCGAGTCTGCGTCCGCCAGCTGCTCCCTCCTCAGGCCTGCGCTATCCCAGCCATCCGCAGGCACTCCCGTGACTACTCCAACTGCTACGGCACGCTCCTGCCCCTCCACTCTTGTGCATTGGCCGCACTCCTCTGGACAGGGTCTTTGAGACATAGCGTCCGCGTTACCGTGACTCCTCCCTCTTCGATGTTCCGAAGTGAAGTCGTACTCCTGCAACCTCTGAACCAAACCTGCTGTCTGGCCTTCCGGTCGCGCCGTCTCCATCACCTTGCTCCTCGCGGGGACAACCACGTCTTCGTTCAAGATGACCCTACCGTTTCCAAGGTGCTCTTCGGTTTGACGGAGTATGACCTCTTCTCCGTCGAGCCTCAGGACCTTCCTGCCGATGTCGACAGTCGCCTCGTGGCTCCTGAGGGCATCTAGTCCCAGAATCACCTCCTCATCCACCTTCGCGACGAACACCCACAGACGCACGGCACTCCGTCCCAAGGTCAGCTCCAGCAGAGCCTCCTTCACCACAGACATGGTGTCGCCCTATGCCGTCACAAGCTCGTATGGTCGGCTCTGCTTCCTCGTCGGCAAACCCTTCTGCAAGTCAGGTCTGATGATGGTCACGGCTGCCCCAGTTTCCACCGATACGCGGCACGGCTTTCCTCTTACCCAGCCGTCCGCGAAGAGGTTGTCATCCATCCGCAGGCCTACGGTGCGGATTGTCACCCGAGGGGATGGTGGTAATGGCGCCGACGTGCCCCTCTCCATGCCGGGCCTTACTCGTTCTTCCGGCTGCTCTTCCTGGTGTGGGCAGTCTCTCTGCAGGTGTCCGGGCTGTCCACACCCCCAGTTTAAAGTGACTGATGAAGTTTATTTGTGGTTTAGTTTAGGGAGGGATTTTCCTTCCCCGGTGTAAGATGATGAGAGAAGTGTTGTAAGTAATAATGTGGTGTAGTAATGGATGAGTAAAGTTTTTGGATGGTTGTTTTGTAGTGAAGGATATTGGTGAATTGAGTTTGGATTATTATTACTATGGATAATTTGAGTGAAAGATGAAGGAGGGTTTGAATGAATTATTTTGAGAAGTGGATATTGGAAAAATGGATTTAAGGAGTTGATTTGATAAATTATAGAGATGTTATTTTATTTAATTTGGTGTAAAATGAGGATAGTTAAATTTTGAGAAAGTGTGTTTTGAGAAATTATAGAATAGGAATTTATATATATAATTATGTTGAAGATTTAGCAGATTTAATAGTTGAAATGTGTTTTAGTATAATGTTAATTTGATATTTCTGTGTTAATAAGGTAAAAAAAAATTAAATTCTAAATAAATGAAATAAATAAATTAAATTGAATTGTTTGGTTTGGTTGTTTGAAGGTTATTGTAATGGTTTAATTTTGAAATATATGAGGGTTATTGAATGTATAATTATTGTTTGTTTAATGTGTTTGAATTGTATTGTTATTTTTTAATTTGAAATTTATATTTTATTTGATATAAAGTAGATTTGAAAAAAAAATATTGATTGGTGTAGAATTAAAAATAATAATTGAAATTGTTTGTTTATATAAATTGATATAATGTATTTTAATTTGTTTAAAGAATTTGGAGTAAATAATTTGTAAATTTTGTGATTGTTGTAATGTAAATTTTATGATTATTTTTATATAAGTTTTTGGTTAAATGTATTGTATGTTTTTAAGAAGGATTTTATCAGTTAAAATGGTAAATTGATAAGTTTTAAATGTACTGGTTACCAGTACATTAAGTATCGGTTTCCGGTATTGTAGTCTTATTTTGTAATTTGTAGCTGGTTGCCAGTTATTTGTATACTGGATTCCAGTAAATTTTTATTAGTTAAATCGTAAATTTTTAAATTGGTAGTTTTTGTATTTGTTTAATTTTTTTTTTCTTTTTAATTTTTGTTTTTTATTTTATTATCTGAAAAATGATTCTTTAAATTGTATTTTTGTATTTATGTGGTAATTAATAAATTAGAATTTGGAAATCATGTCCCGGTATAAGAAATTAGGTACCGGGATTAGATTTTCAGATTTTATTTATTTATTTATTTTTATTTATTTTGTCCACACCCCCAACACAGGCCACTAGGTCTTCGCCGGCGTCCCTCGGCTGGTCTTCTGTCTCCGGCGTAGCGGACACTCCTCGTTCTCGACGTCGGGATAGATGTTACCTTGATCGCCTCCATCCTTAATGCCGCTGTCAGCGCCTTGTGGATGGTTTTATAATCGCCGAGCATTAGGCGCAGACGAATCTCCGTGTCCCGTACCCCGTCGACAAAGTTGTAGGCGGCTTCCCGGGATACGAACTCCAGTGGCAGTCAACCAAGGCCTTGCTAGCCAGCTGCTGGATCGCTATGGCGAACTCCTGCAGCGTCTCCCCCGGCTGCTGTGACCTTGCCTTTAGTTGGCTGCGGTACGCTGCGGCTAAGCGGTGGTTCTCGAAGCGATTCTCCAGGGCCTCCCAGATGTCCTTGTGCGCCGCCGTTGTCTGCACCGCGTTTAGGACTTCCGCGGCAAGTCCCTGGAGACTGGCTATTAGCTGTGTGACCTCCTCCTCCAGTGACCATCTGTTGTGCTTGGCCACTGTGTCGAACTGGCGGCGGAAGACCTCAAATGTTGACGCGCCATCATATTTCGGCGGTTTGACGCGCGCAGATGTTGTGTCGCGTCCCGGCGCGTCGAGCTTCAAATCCTTCAGTTTCCTGCCGACGACGTCTTCTACCATGGCGTTCAGGGACTTGACGCTGCTGTCGGCCTTTCCTTCCTGCTCAAAAACGCGGCTTGTCATGTCTCCGACGCGTTCGTCCACTTGGCCGATCCGCTTGCCGAGCCCCGTGACGTCTTCTCTCACGCCGGCCAACTGTTCCTCAAATTTGGCGGCGAGGGCCTCGTTTCTCAGGTATGTTGGATTATCTTCACCGGTATTTTGATTTTATTGGGTGTTAGGTATAGAGTCAGATGCGTTTTACTTCGTATACGCATTAATAACATTGAGAGAGAGGAAAAGGTTTCTCAAACACATGGTGACTTTTGTTGTAGTTATCACTCTCTATACAATGTTCTTCACGAAAGTTACTTGGCTTATAAACAGAATACTTTTTGTCACGTCGTCTGTGACAGCATAGCTCAGTATGGATGAGGTAATCGCTCTGATCTGTTGTCCATTGGCTGGAGAAGCCACGGCCTTCCTGACGTCACCAAGTTACGGTCAGGACGTATTAAATACTGATGTAGAGTATTGTTCCAGAGCACTCGAATATTGTAAGAGCCTGTAGCGCGGGGCAGGTCTATATAAAAGCCGGTACGACGTCGAGTAAGACAGAGAACTTAGTTTGAGGATTTTTTGTGTGTATTTCGAATGTCAATCGGCGACTGTGACTCCGTGGTGAGAAGTTACGTAGTTCAAGAGTCACTAGAGCTCTGTGAATCGATAGAGAAGTGCAGTACGTTCCAAGGTCCCTGGTGAAGAGTCGGCAGATCGTGGTAACTGCAAGAAGAACTTCACGTGTCAGTTAGTGCTGCTCTGTGATGTGTAATCAGTGGAACAGGGAATGACGCAGCTCACGAGTGAATATGGCAGATCTCACAAATGCCTGTCTCTTCAATTCACTTTTCTTCCTGGTTGGCTGTAAATATCGGAGGCAGTTTGGGCGTTGCATGGCAAGGAACTTTTGTGTCTGAAAATGCTTTTATTCAGTATCGATGTCCTGGTATCTACAGGGTTTGGGCAAAGTCGCTGGTAGGAATCACCACCGTGGAGTTTCAATCGCTTGTCGTTGGGGAACCTGCCCTCTGTGGTCGTCTCTCCTCAGTCATGCCAACCTCACCTCTCTTTCTCAGAAGGGAATCTTCCAGGTAAAGTTCTACTATAAGTCGAGTTGCTCTGTTCCCTCCAAACGCTATCAATGAATCAATAACGTAATAAAATTAACAGAATTGAATTTTTAAAATAACAAAAATGTCCGAAACGTTACGATGATGATGTAATGTAGAACATCTTCATAATCCTTTACGTAGTCAGCAATTAATTGTTTAGTGAATGTCATTAATGTTCAAAGATTGTAAATTACTTCTTGGAACACTCTGTATCAACAACAAATATTAAAAAGTATTAAATAATATCCATAGCTTTCATTGCAAACACGCTCTGTGTTATTCTCCCTGAAGATTGAACCTAAGCATTCCATTTCTCATAAATATATTTTAAACATATAATAATATAATTAAAATCTTTAGAATTATTTTAGACACAATGAAATTTTTCTAAAATTTTCATAATTGAAATACTGTCATTTTATTGTAAACCTCGTCCGCAGTTCAAATGTTCCGTGTGTTTCCTGATTGGCACCGACCACAGCGACTCTCAATGGAAGTCTCACGAAACACGAAGTACAAATAGGGCGCTACAGATGACGCCAAATTTATAATTGCTATGTTTACATCAATTTATCTTATTTTTAGCAATACTTTCCAAGTATTAGGATAATTAGGTCTTTCTTTGGAGAATGTCTTTAGTTGAGTAAGGATAATGGGCAATTGGAGCTACATATTATACATCAAAATCAATATAGACCGACAAGGAGTATCGTATTTCAGAACAAATGTATGCAGATTGTTGTATAAGTTCAACAAATTCAATAATTTTTATACATATATTCTTTTATATCCAGGGGACTCATATTTTTAAATCCGCAGGGATGTAATTTTACACATTTCAAATTTTCGAACAACCTACTGACCTGGGTACAGAGAGCAGGTGTATTTATCCTTCAGTTCAATTTCCCATTTCCTATTACCAACTACAACGTATGTGGTACCATAAGTTTCTAGGCAAGTACAGGGTCGCCTCAAATTTCCTGTCCCTTCACTTCATCTCCACTGTCATTTCACATCATCTCTCATCTGGTGGTCTCTTTCAGGGCCAACGTTCACTGAGGTCTACCCGAAAGTTAAAAGACTCCGGCCTGTTACCCGGGAGCCATGGAAAACTCCGGGAGTGGTTCCTTGGGGTAATACCTTGAGTCCAAAAAGCCCCTCCCCACAACGAGAACATCAAGACGGGTGGAAGTGGATGCGTCACTTACGCGTGTCAACCCTGAAGGGAAGACAATCACATAACCTCGGTGGGGCCGCCTGGTGTTCTAGCACACCTACTAGCTATGCAGGCTAGCACCCGGGACCATTTAGGCAACCTTCTGCCCCCTCCGGGCGGCCGTAGCCTGGTCGGTGGTACCCGATTTCCTGCGGCTAACGGGAACAAACTGCAACCTCGAGTCCAACCCAATCCGAACAACTGCCAATCAGGGAAGAGCTGGAATGTTCGGGCCGAGGTTCCTCTAGTAACGTCAGGAGTACCACGAGTGCTAAGGGTCCTCAGCGCTCGCACCACAGCAGCGGAAGGGGAACGATTTGCTAGTCTCTTTCAGGGAAGAAGTATCGCGGCTGTCTCGGCGTTGTATGGCAGGATGATATGCTCCAGGTTAACACTTGCTACACCGATAAGACGGTCTCCGGTCGACCTGATGCGCCGTATCCTGACCACGGCAAGAGGGATCCGGGTTGTACTGACCTGATAGGGGAGTTTCCAACGAGTGAGTAAATGGGTCCCTGTGATCTGAGTTATCGTGACCACTTGGGATGGCCACCCTCTCTCTCCTGGCCTGACCCTTCCTCCTCGGAATGCCCCACTTGGGGATTAGGTACAATGAACAACATGTTTTGGTGTCAATTTCACTCCGTCGTAACCCTAATAGTTGACAGAAGATTGAAGGATTTGCAGACCAGCTCCGGGACGCGACACATCTACGCACGTCAAACCACCGAAGTACGACGGTACGTCGCTGCCAATTCGACACATTGTGTTTGGTCTCTAGAAGAGGAGGCCACACAGCTAACAGTCGGCCACCAGGGACGGGACACAGAGGTGCTGAACGCGGTCCAGACAGCGGCGGAGCCTGAGGACATCTCAGAGACCATGAAGAACCTGTTTGGAAACCACCGCTTAGTCGCAGCCAACTGAAATCTACGATGTTGCAGGAGTTTGCCTTGGCAATCGAAAAGCTGCACAGGAAAGCCTTGGTCGACCTCCCACGCGAATTCGTATCCCGAGAAGCCAATACCTGTGTGAGATCGGGTACGTCTCCGGACGTGGTTGGGGGAAGCCATATATGCCCGCGTACTATCCTGCATAGCTAGTAGAAGTTGTGCTAGGTCACCAGGCGACCCTACCGAGGTAATCGTTAGCCTTCCCCTTTGGTGTTAGCGTTCGTATGTGGAATGTCCACTTCCCTCCCGTGGGTGGGGGGCTCTTGTAAGTAAGCCTATGTCTCGATCTATGGAGAGGCCCACGGAGGTGCCGGTCGCCCTTCGGGGACAGCCCGGTGATCCTCCCTGGTTGAGACGGGGGCCGTATCACCGTGTGTGAATGCTCTGGTAGATACCCTCGCTATCGTTTATCCCGAGAAGCCACCTACTCCGTCGACGGGGTGCACGACGCCGAGATACGTCAGCGCGTAAGTCTCCAAGCTCCCCTCTTAATTAAACCGTCATATCAGCCTGAACCTAGAGAATACGTATGTCTGAGACAGACTTGCACTGAGCGCCATTATCAACTTATGCTCTCAATTCTTATAAGTGATATGTACTCCGGAAAATTCTTAAAATAAACAGCAAAGAAACAAGTTATTGAATAAGCGAGGTGCTATTTAAATGCGAATACAACCAAAGACGTTAAACTTGTTTTACTTATACAGTTTTTTGTAGACTTTTGTTCCTCATCTTAGCAATTCTTGTCGGTCTGTCATGAAATTTTTATGTAAAAGAGCTCCAATTTACTATTTGACGTCTTCACGTTGTGTTTTACTTTAAACTAAGACATTATTGTTCTAACGTTTTGGAAAAGATTCCTGATAACTAAGACATATTGCTATATAAATTGCAATTACAGCTGGCGCGTCATCTGATAACAATCTACGTGTACTTCATGTTTCATGATATTTCCACTGTGTCGCTGTAGTCGCAGTCAGACTGTAAACAATCGCGTTAGTTGAACTGTAGGTTTGTTCTGGTATTTTTAGTAGACCTTTGTTTCATTGTTAAATATTACCTATTAAATATTACTAATAATAATATTATAATAATTTTATTATTACTCACTTGTCTTGTAACTGAAGTTGTGTTTTGTTAACAAGTTTACGTGTCTTGGCTCACTTTCGTATCAAGTGAGGTTACCTTTAATTTTATTTTGTTTTATTTGTTTAGTTAGAAGATATTCATTTTTTGATAATTTATTATCCATTAGCAGTTTTATGTTTATTTTTGTGTCTCTGTATAGTTTGGTTTGTATCAAACCAATGCGAGTACAATTAGTTTCAATATTTAATGTCGAGTAAGGGAGACCAGGATTTGATTTAATTATTTAATAATATAGTTATAGGTATAGTTTTATGTGGCTTTTGCAATATCTACAATTAGTCTTTATTGTTTTTCTATATATTTGTTAGCAGACACTTTACAGCGATATTCATATGATAAATTAATACGTAACTCATATTTGCCATTATCTTAAAGAGTTTTGTATTTGTGATTAAAGATTTTGTTAAGAAATAAGTTAACAAGAGAGTTAAAGTACTTGCGTGTTACCATTAACGTAGTTGTCTCATGTCTATATGGTAATTGTTTACCGGAAAAATACGAGTCAGTTAGTCGTGTTGTCATGGTAGCTCAGTGGCTAAGAGATCGGGAGATACGTGGTTCAAATCCCGGCTATGATATTAAATTTGTCAGTCTGTCTCTATCTTTTAAATACTTTTTGTACAACCACGCCAAGTCCTTTTATAAAAAGTTTATTTTATTCACAGAACTTTAAAATATGCATTTCAACTAAAATCTAGATACCTGTAAGTAAATACATTTACAACTACAACTCGTATCGACTTGCATTTGTTTAAACTATAAGTATCTACTGGAACATTCAAATAAATAACAAAGAAATTGTTGACTACACAAAAAGTATATCAGACACAAATTGCCTGTTACTACAAGATCAACTTTATATATGTAGTAAAGTATCACATATTAGGATAATACGCGTCAAATACGCTGAGGAAATGTGCGGTAAACTGTTCATCAGTGTGCGATAAGAAGTTGGATTTTATCAGTCATGGAGTTGGGTAGACGGGGGAGGGTAGACAACCTAGCTCGGTCGTTATAGAAGCTCACTACATTACCGAGCGAATCCTTAATTACAAAAGGTGCACGAGGAGCGCTCTATGGGGCTTCAATCCTAACCATGGAGTTGATAATCTAGATCTAACTGAATGTTTACTGAGTAACTGCGACTACAGCGACACAGTGGAAGTCTCATGCAACACAAAGTACACGTAGTATGCTACAGATGACGCCTGGCTGCTAATTGCTATATGTATATTAATAAAGCTGAGTTATTACAACTTTTCTCTAAAAGTTTAAAGTGATAATGTTCTGTTCTCAAGGAATACATATCCTAAATATGTATGAAAGCAGATTGAAGCTTAGTACATGTAGATACCCATAAATAGAAAGGCAACATTTTTTTTAATTTGGAATGAAAGTCTACAAAAACCTTTATATGATCTAGTGATTGAATGGTTGCTGCATATTTATACTTTCAATTCCAATAATGTCCTGGTGAAGTTTTGCATACCATTAATATAATAGAAGTACAGATGTATTTTTTATCTTTTAATAGCGATGCGCAGTGGTATCAGGAGTCCACTTCAGAACGGATGCAACTGTTGGGGAGGGCAGGTCAGTTGCGAGAAAGTGAACACGTGCAGAGCAACTGAGTGATACTACAGCTTGTTTCAAAAAGTGCGTGTTTCCTGGTTGCAAGAGAGCATTTAGAAATGGCGCCTCCTAGCAGCAAATTAGGAAATAGGGTGCTATATTCTCAAACACGAGAAGTAATAAGCATTGTGTATACAGTTATGAAAAAGGGTCTGCGTCTGCTCGGAAAATGTAGGGTATCAGAGGCAACAGGTGTATCTGTAAGTAGTGTTAAAAGAGTTATTAGGGAAACTAACACCATTGATTCTGGTGCAACGACGTCATTTTATACCCCAGGTAAACAAAAGTCTAGAACATGCACAAAATCTAATTTGGATGACTTTAATGAAGAGGTAGTTAGGCGAACTGTCAATAACTTTTACATCACAGAAAAGAAACGATCGTCTCTGAATAAAGTACTTATGAAGCTTCAAAATTCCATTGACCTCCAAGGCTGTGTCTCAACAACAAGAAAAGTTCTTTTGAAATTAGAATTTAGATGGAATAAAACCAAACACAACAGACTAAGATTAATGGAACATCATAAAATACGGGCAAAAAGACTTAAATATCTGCGAGATATTCAAACATACCGCAATATAGTTTTTATGGAGAGACTTGCATCAGTACAGCACATACAGCGCCATATGTCTGGAGTAATAACTCGCTACAAGGACTCTTTACACCAATGTCGAAAAGCCAGCAGTTGGTAATCGTGCATGCTGGAGGAGAACTGGGTTTTTTCCAAATGATTATGTACGATTTAAGACCCAACAAAAGCGCGGAGGTTACCACGACAATACGAATTATAAGAATTACCAAAAATGGATTCAAGAAAAGCTTATTCCTAACCTGGCTCCTAGATCTGTGCTAGTTATAGATAGCGCCCCATATCACAACGTGCAACATCCAAATTTACGCTCTAGAACATATCAAATGACAGAGACACATGACTGAGGATGAGTACAAGAACACCAATTTTTCGAACCTGAGAAACCCTGAAATTTATCAGCTTATTCTACTCCTAAAAGCAGCACCTTCTTATAAAATAGATAAAATACTTGAGTGGCACAACCATGCTGTCCTAAGACTTCCTCCCTACCATCCGGAATTGAACCCCTTAGAACTAATATGGGCGACACTAAAAAACTGGGTTTCCAAACATAATGTTTCTTTTAAAATGGATGATATTATTAAACTTACAGATGAAAAACTGAAATCAATAACAGTAGAAGAATAGCAAAAAGCATGCAAACATGTAAGGAAAGTCGAAGTGAGAACCGAGGGACTTCTAGATGCAGGAGAGGAGCTAGTTAAATGGTGACAGTGAACAGGAAGAAAATGATGGTGAAGCTGAACATCAGTATGAAGAGGATGAAGATGGGCTAGAACACCACCAACAAGCAGGGGATGAAGACGACGAATCGCCATTTGGTATCAGCGGAGTTGCTGTCTTAATTTAGAAGAGCTGCAATATTGGCTACGCAGATCTTCGAGAGTGAGCCTTGACTTGTAAAAGGTAAGCGTAGTTTTTAGTTTTTGGAAAACCTGTGCAGCGTACTCCCCTCTTGTAATCTTCCGCGTGTGACGCATTGTAGCGAAAGGTGTCTATCCCTTCCACATTTGTTACTCATCCCTACTGCACAGGATTCCTGTCAAGATAAAATAATACATCTGTAGTTGAGATGTGCAGCTAAATAAACATTCGTTATTAAATAAGCGTCACTTTATAAGAGAAACTCTGTATGCATTTACTGTTTAGGTCTATCCACAGATTAATACCAGATTCTCAACTCTGTGGTAAAGTTTGAAGCCGCATAGGGCGCTGTTTCCTGAACCATAAGACCTCGGAGACCTTGGGAACTAAGACCGGTAATGTAGTAAGCCTCTATTGCGACCGAGCTATGGCGCATTCGCTTCCCCTCCTGTGCTCAGCGACTGATAGAATCCAACTTCTTTCGATATCACATCTCGCCACACAGGATCAGTTTACGCGTATTTCAACTTTCGCATATTAGCAAAATACGCTGAGGTAATGTGCGGTAAACTATTCATCAGTTTGCGAGATGTGACCTGGAAAGAAGTTGTCCAATGAATATGTAAAAGCATATCAAGAATCCACTGGAACTTTTACTGTTAAATTTGAGTAATTGACTTTCACAAAGAACTACATCTTTAATATTCTGTTGCAAATTGATAATTTTATCTTTATAAACAAATTCAACTTTAAAAGCGAGAGAGTGAGATCACTCAAGATGCTGTTGAGATTATTAGAAACGTTATATAACCGTTAAAATTGTTAGCATTACAGAAATTGTGTACCAATATTACTCATAACTGGTAGCAAGTACATGTTGAGAACAGATGTACCACAGAATAATACATCAATGCTGTGCAAATATCACTATAACTTGTTATTTTTCTGAACCCGTTTGTCCAAATTGTATTGCGATATATGAGGTGCTCAGCACTATGTGCATTTAACAGTAACCCTATGTTGCAGAACACCAAGTGTTAGGCCACGACACTGTTTATATCTGTGTGTGTGTGTGTGTGTGTGTGTGTGTGTGTGTGTGTGTGTGTGTGTGTGTGTGTGTGTGTGTGTGTTAACAAGGTACGGGGTTAATAAAATATTATTTATTTTGAAGCTTTACTAATTTGAGATCAAGCCAACTGTGTTTAGGTCCTAGCTAGCTGACATTGTGCATCTTTTAAGAATAACTGGAATACTAGAAATAAAAGTAAAAGTGGCATAAAATGATGATGACACAATGACACTTTAATAATTCCTTGCAATGCACAATTACACTTAAAAACTTGTAAAGCTTTTTCAAATCAATTCTAATCACAGCAGATCTCTTCTAAGATGGTTATTCAGGTACATAATTTGGTGTAGTGTGTACAATAATATTGCATAGTGACTACTAAATTAAACAATATACAACAAACTAGGTTTATGGAATCTCAGATCATACTTTTAATTGTTGTTAAAAGCTGTGACATTCTTTATCAATGATGTAGATATACACTGATGAGTAAGGTTAAGAGAACTTAATGGTTCAAAATACTTAACACTGTAATTTAAGGAAGAAGTTTATAAAATTCGTATCAAACATCTCGCCCAAATATTTTAATTTAAACCACCCAGATTATACGTAAACACAGACGATGCCAATTATTATAAACAAAGAAATGCTACAGCAATCAAAGATAATTGAATTCTGTACAAATCCACAACCACAGTTTAGGTACATCTGAAAATTCACAGCTATTATTTCAGCAAGTTAAACTGGATACTACTTACCTTACATGGACTTATATAAGACTCATGTATTTTAAATTTAAAACTACAAGTACAAACACAAAAACTAATACACCCAATCAACTCTGTAAAATAACTTCACTTTTCAATGTTGGCCACAGTATTCCTCAAAGTTTTTCTTAAATTTTCCACTGATATGAAATGAAACTCAAACTTTCAGAAATATTTGATATGCCACATAAAGTTGCTGTATACGCGGGAAAGAATGCTTTGTGCTACATTACTAATGTTCCTGAAGATCACTGCACATCACCAAAACAAGAAGCATACAAAATATCCAATAATCCTGCGCTCTCGATTTCTGCCATCGTATTCCTGGTAGCCTGAGATGATGAGCCCTGAAAGACAAAAAACAGAAAACCACATTATTGCAATAATAAAGTAACAAGTTTAATGAAACTAATGCTTTTGTATGTAAAACACCCTTTTTCCATTATAAAGTTCTACATTAATCTAAATAATTTAACTATACATGAATATGTATTAAGGCACAATTCAGGTTATGTCATATTAATTTTCGGTAATTAGCTACATGCTAAATCTTACTTACCCGTAGGTCTTTGTGAAAATCGATTCCTTTTCTTCCTGCTGCCCATACGTCCTCACAGGTTTTTCAAATCTTTACAATATCACAAATCGATGAAAATTTTATTCAGAAATTAATTTGGCTTGGCTTCCATACCGTTAAAGCTTCAAAAGTTCGTTCAAATATTTACAGGTAAGCCAACGTAGTGTGTTATTCATATCGTACATTGAGCTCAAATAAGGTGGAAAATACGCCAATAATATTACGAAAATTACTTCCCAAGTAGTAAAATAATACAATAGCTATTAAATTTTAAACTAAGCAGAAGTTATTTTATATATTAGCTAATATGCAACACGGCAGTCAAAATACTTATATTTGCGGCATTGAATCTGGTTGTTACAGTACATGCAGCGCTCAAAATGTACCTTAATGCGGCTTCTGTATTCCTATCTGAGTTATCAGACCCTGTCCCCGACACACATTACCCACGCACCTCTCCATCGCTGCATGTTAGGTTACTCACCGCATGTGCATGGGGAGACGATGTAGCCTCCAGGCGGACGATCGTCACCGTGGGCGGCGGTGGTGGAGCCGCCCCTATTTAAACAAAAATTATTAAAAAATCGTTTTCCGTATTTAAATATATTACTTCACCGTTGTTCGCACAGTTATGAAATGATAAATATAACCTTATAGCGTCAGAGATGTGCGTTTATTCCTGTGTACTACCCAGCAGTATTATATTTTGAGACAAGTGCATTAATTTTGGCCTTACATTTGGCATCCCTAGTTGTTAAAACTGCAACTTGTTCTAACATTTATTTCAAAAAAAAATCTTTAACTGAACTGCTATTTTCACGTAATGGCCCATTGGAAAAAAGAACTGGAAGATAAAAGCTTAACACTACGTTTAGTATAATAATTGACAAGAGCGCCTCTATAGGACTTACCTAGCAACAGTCCAAAAATAGAAGCTACTTCACAATAAGAAATTATTATTTCCAATTCTAATTGTACTTCCTGTCGACTACCAAAGTTGCAGTTGTTACTTAACCGTTACCCAAGGTAATGGTTAGGTCCAGTTAACATCTAACCGGAGATCACAATACTGGGATTGTCTCTATTAACAGTTCAGTATTATATTGTCCTAAACATATACCACGTGACTCAGCTGTAGCTATGTACACAACACTGATCCTCTTAGTAAACAGACTTATTGTAACATTAATAATTAAACTCCTGTATGAGAGTAAACAGCTGTGAAAGTCTTAACAAAAGACGGTTTTTCATAGATACAATGACAGAGCAATGTTCTCTCTAAGAACGAGACGCAAAACGTCGGTTATGTCTCAGTACATTAACTCCAGGAATATAGTGATGGAAAGGAAATTCAAATATAATATATCTAATTATTTTCCATAAAAGTAGTACTGGGTTATTATGTGGTTTTATTGAAAATGTTCTACTTTCATCTTTGAAAATACTTAAATTATATACACGTTTGGTATTTAACTGACTTCCTAGTCTTCAGTTTTGCTAGAAAAGCTTTCTTCTAGATTCAGCTGATCCCAAAATATATATTTACACTACAATCTTGAGATTGACTTTTCGGGTATAATGCAGTTCCTCCTCTACCTTCTATGTATGTTCGTGGTACAGAAGTATTATTTAGCAGTAAAAAGAAGCTGTATGGAGTAAATACTGGTAAAAAGCCGCAGTTCAAATGTCCCGCGAGTTTGCTGATTAATTGCGATCACAGCGACATAGTGGAGATATCATGTAACATGAAGTACACGTAGGATGTTTGAGATGACGCGCAAGTCACAATTGTTATTCAAACGACAATAACTCTCGTCTATAAGGACCTTTATCAAATCATTTATATAATTATATTTCCTTTTGGTACAGAACAACTCCTGAATGTGTAGGGCAGCAGATTGCAGATATACCTATTGCTTACAAGAACTAATATAAAGAGAGAGAAGAGTTATGTTGCTTTGGGACGAAATTTTCCAGTAGATAGTATAAGTATAACAAATCAGTAGCCTTTGTTTTTACATTCTCTAAACTACTGCTTCTTGTTTTGACTTTTTGCATATCTAGTACCGGTTCCCAAACTTAGACTAAGGTCAGAGGTGCTTAGTGATTGACTGCGGTCAAACTGACAAGTATTTAACGGAAATTAATTGTTCTTTCACACTAGCCGTGCTAAAGTATGGAAAGATTGAGTCATACT
Source organism: Mantis religiosa (assembly GCA_030765055.1). NCBI lineage: Eukaryota > Metazoa > Arthropoda > Insecta > Mantodea > Mantidae > Mantis > Mantis religiosa. The sequence goes on from CM060952.1 coordinate 213,751,065, forward strand.
AAAAAAATTAAATCATCTTCTGTTGTTTAGGATACACTTAGAGTGATTCTTGACAGAGTTTTGTCTTTTACTAATATTGAGTAAAGCTGATTTAACATATTTGTGATATTGTATATATTACTGAACATTGTCAAGGCAAGCGAATGAATTTTGTTCGTTTTATGTTGCATATTTCTAACCTCTTTGACACCTAAAGGATTGAAAATAAAACTTGTACCAATAATCTTATTCCTAATAAAATTCCTGCAATATTTATCTCTAAACAGCTCTGTTGAAACAAGTTCTAGGAAACAAACAAACTGATGAGCAGTTGATAATGTGACATATCAAAACAAAGCATCTGACGACCCATAAACTGTCCCATGATGCACTAGGACAGTCCAGTGAATATCCTACAAAAATTCGGCAATTGTACTGCAAAGTAACATTTCTAATTATTAAATCCAAATTCAAATTGAGATCTTCGATATATTTCGATGCAATAATCCATTATTGCAGTTAAATTACTATATCATAAGATTTTATTCGTATTTGCAAAAGCTTAATAAATAATTGTAAACTTTTGTATATAAAGCTGTAATTCTGTCCGTCAGTTTAGATTTTTGTATGGAGTACAGCTTCACTTGATATTGTATATATTTAGAGTAAACTCTAAAGCAAAACAGAAGACCATCATTGCAGTATTTTGATAAACGCTTAATAACTAACACATATTGCTATATACCTAATAACTACAACCAGCGCGTCATCTGTAGCAGCCTACGAGTACTTCGTGCTTCATGAAACTTCCACTGAGAGACGCTGTGATCGCAGAGAATCACCAAGCGCAAGAGACAGTTGAACGGCGTTTTTTACCGGATTATTCTTCACAGAGAATTTTTGTGTTAAATATTACTTTCCGTACCACCTACATAAACAGGTAGAGGAAGAACTACTACTAGCCAAAAGTTGAATGTCGGGATTGCACGGGAAATATATATTTTGTTACGACCCTGAACAGAAAAGAACGTCTCAGCGCGCACGCGCGTGTGTGTGTTTTTTTCTAACATTTCCATAATTTCAACACTGTGATTTTATGAAAAACCTCGTCTGTGATCTTTGAAAATGCTGAAGTTATGTACAAGTTTTATATTTAACCGACTTTCCACTTTTGAATTCTGCTAAACAAGCTTTCTTTTAGATTCAGACACAATGTAGTTCGTGCTCTACCTGATATGTATGTACGTGGTACAGAAATTGCTACATTCACGCTAAAACCGCAGTTCAAATGTTCCGCGTGTTTCCTGATTGGCACCGACCACAGCGGCTCTCACTGGAAGTCTCACGAAACACAAAGTACACGTAGGCCACTACAGATGACACTAAAGTTGCAATTGCTATGTTTACTTCAATTTATCTTATTTTTAGCAATACTTTCCAAGTATTAGGATAATTGCGTCTTTCTTTGGCTAATTCCTTTAGCTGAATAAGGACATTAGGTAATTGGAGCTATGTTATAAAACAAGGTCAATTTAGACCGACAAGGATTATCATATTTTAGAACAAAAGTATGGAGATTGTTGTATAAGTTCAACAAATTCAATAAGTTTTGCCCATATCTTTTTTGAAATCCTCATGAGTGCAAATTTCCACATTTCGTGTTTTTGTATAGCGTACTCACCTGTGTACAAAGGAAGCAGGTCGATTTCCACTTAGTAATATTAACTACAACGTATGTGGTACCATAAGTTTCAAGGCACGTACCGGGTCGCCTCACTTCATCTCCATTATCATTTCACATCATCTCTCATCTGGTGGTCTCTTTCAGGGACATCGATCACTGAGGTCTAACCGAAAATCAAAAGACTCCGGCCTCTGTTACTCGGGAGCGATGGAAAACTCCGGGGGTTGTTCCTTGGTGCAAAACCTTGAGTCTATAAAGCCCCTCCCACCAACGAGAACATCAAGACGGGTGGAAGTGAATACGCCACTTACGCGGTCAACCCCGCAGGGAAGACCATCACTTAACCTCGGTGGGGATGCCTGGTGATCTAGCACACCTACTAGCTCTGCAGGCTAGCATCCGGGACTTTTTAGGCAACCTTCTGTCCCCTCCGGGCGGCCTTAGCCTGCTCGGTGGTACCCGATTTCCTGTGGCTATCGGGAACACACTGCACCCTCGAGTCCAATCCGATCCGAACAACTCCCAATCAGGGAAGAGCTCGAATGTTCGGCCCGACGTTCCTCTAGTAACGTCAGGGGAACCACGAGTGCTAAGCGTCCGCAGCGCTCGCACCACGGCACCTGAAGGGGAGGGATCTGGTAGTCTCTTTCAGGGAAGAAGTATTGCGGCTGTCTCGGCGCTGTATGGCAGGATGATATGCTCCATGTAAAGACTTCCTAAGACGGTCTTCGGCCGACCTGATGCGCCGTTTCCAGACCACCTCAGGAGGGATCCTGGTTGTACTGACCTGATAGGGGAGTTTCCAACGAGTGAGTAACTGGGTTCGTGCCCTCTAAGTTATCGTGAATCCTTGGGATGGCCACCCTCTGTCTCCTGGCCTGATCCTTCCTCCTCGGAATGCCCCACTTGCGGATTAGGTACAATAAACTACCGGTTTTGATGTCAAATTCACTCCGTAGTAACCCTAATAGTTGACAGAAGATTGAAGGATTTGCAGACCAACGCCGGGACGCGACACATCTGCTCACGTCAAAGCACCGATGTACGACGGCACGTCAACGTTTAAAGTCTTTCGCCGCCAATTCCACACAGTGTGCTTGGTGTCTAGAAGAGGAGGCCACACAGCTAACGGCCAAACTCCAGGGACGGTCCACGGAGGTGCTGAACGCGGTCCAGACAGCGGCGGCGCTCTATGACATCTGAGAGACCCTGGAGAACCGGTTTGGAAACCACTGCTTAGCCGCAACCAACTGAAATCTAGGACGCAGCAGACAAGGGGAGTGCAGGAGTTCACCCTGGCAATTAAGCAGCTGGCCAGCAAAACCTTGGACGACCTCACACCCGAATTCCTATCCCGAGAAGCCTCATATTCCGTCGACGGGGTACGGGACGCTGAGATACGTCAGAGTCTAACACTCCAAGTTCTCTCCTTAATTAAACCATCATATCAGCCTCAACCTAGAGAATACGTTTGTCTGATTTCTACTAAAAGTACAGAAGTTAAGGAAACACTAACGATGGCAGAAGTTATTTGGAGAGAATCTCTATTTGGCAGCAATCATTCAAGAAAGCTTGGAAAATAATTTTAAAAAAGTTTGAAACATATTCCACATATTATCAGTAAAAACTCGTACTCTCAGTTGCTGCGAGTGATATATACTCAGGAGGATTTCCAAAATACTTAGCTGAACAAATATAAATGATTGAAATGTCAATATCAACAAAGACATTAAATTTGTTTTACTTAAACAGGATTTTGCAGACTTTTGTTCCCTATCTCTGTAATTCTTGTCGGTGTATAGTGAAATTTTTATCTAAAGATCTCCAATTTACTACTGCTGGCCTTTAAGAAGTGCGTTGCTTCAAAACAAGGCAACATTTTTCTAATGTTTTGGAAAAGATTCCTAATAAGTAAGACATATTGCTATATAAATAGCAATTACAAGTGGCGCGTCATCTGTTAACGGTCTACGTGTACTTCATGTTTCTCGTAGACAATAAGCATTTAATCACTAACTATAAACTCAATGAAACTTTTAGTCTGTAAGCCGAGCCCCTTTGTACCGGCAATAGGCCAAGAAACAGAAAATAAATATCTGAAACCTGAAAACCTGCTGCATAACTATTAATTCCAATGCTAACTAGGGTTTTGTGTCGTTAGTGAACATTGCACGCTATCAATTCAATGTGATGTGCAGTTAAACAAACATTCGTTATTAAATAACTTTCACTTTACACGAGAAGCTGTGTAACCATTTACTGTTTAGGTCTATCTCTGATATCGCTTGCCGTTTAACAATTATTGTCCGAAAAAGATTTGGATACGTAGAATCATATCAAAAACATCTATTTGCATGTAATACTGATTTTTTTAGATAAATTTTAAGGCATGTGCATTAATTTTGTTCCTCCTATTTATGTCCTCGTTCACATATTTAGAATTAAGGTTTGTTTAGGATGCTGACAGCTGTCGGAACTGATGGCGGGGAAAGCGACACCTGAGCGCGCGTGATGGTTGTGCTAAAACTGTCTAAATTGTTGATATTTGTACTTGTATCACACAAGAACAGTCTTGAACGTCACTCTGTAAGACAATGTCCAGATAAAATTGAGACAACAGCAGAGCGTAAATTTGTTCCTCATAATACTTCTGCCTTGGAGTTTGTCTTAGAAGTTCGGGATTAGGAATAGGCAAGAGAAATCTATTATACTGTTTGGTATTAAACGTATTAGTTTACTGAACGAATTTCCTGAACTTACAAATAATAGAAGAATGTTTAAAACGTCTACTTTCTCTGTATACCGTATGAGATCACCAAGAACAAAACACAATCTGCTCTCAAAACCAACAAAAGCAGAACGTTATATACATTTATTAAAGTTTAGAATGATCAGTTTTTCTTTATCTTAAGGAATGTAGTAGTTGTAGTTCTCTTTTTATTCAAAATATTCTCACAGCACACAAAATTCCCTTGCTTGTGCACTATTCTGTGTTTCAAATTGGATGCGCTACAAGGTGAGCAACCAGTCCGAGTCCTGCGGTGTTGTCGTATTGCAGTCCCTCTAAGTGTGTCCTTTTTTTTTTTTGTAATTTACGTCCTCCGACGTAATGATCCCCAAATGAGCCCAGGGTCCATAGAGCTTATATTTACCTGACATTCGTCTTTCAGGATAAGGAAAACCCCGGAAAACCCTTATCCAGGTAACTCACTCTGACCGAGTTTAGAACTCGGGTCCTTTTGAACGTGAGGCAGACATGCTACCACTACGCTACCGAGACGGGCCTCTAAGTGGTGTGTGGCAAGCGCCAAACTAATCAGTCTCTAATAAATACTACTCCCGCTAAGACAAAAATTCAGATTTTGCAAAAACTGATCCATGAGGGCGGAGACAGTAATGTATTTAACATAAGCGTAAAAAACCCATATTTTAGCTCAAATAGTTTTCCTAAAACAAATAAATTAATTAGATACCATTATTTTACAACAATGCATTGCGGCGTAAGCACTGTAGTGAATGTTATTATTGGTTGGCATGTATGCGTGAACGTATATTTGAAATTACTCAGAACTGAAACGTAAACATTTGACATGACGTCATAAAAGAAATATGTACTTTGAATAAGCCAAGGTGTTTGTTAAATTCGATGAGAGAAAACGATACACTTCTTTCTATTCTGACAGAACGTGTCTGGTCACATTATATCTTTGTTTATGAATGATTCGTAATCTCTATTTACTATACAGAGTTCAAAGCAGCATTATTCACTTACTCTTCCATGAAAAAGTGTATCAGCTAGATCAATGAGACGTGATCCACTGCCCCACTGCTTACTGCTGCTAGAACAATCCTGTAGAGTTAATGTGGGCTCAAATTATGTTGAAAATAGAACTAATATTTATAAACTGACTGACGATGTTCGACTTATTCACGAAGAAGTTGACAAGCAACACAACAAGGCTGGGAAAGCTACGTGAGACATCAGATAAACTACAAGAAGACGACTTTTGTAAACAAATAGTACGTAACGAGATTTTGGAACCTATCATCATAAATTTGCAGTATTCAGACGTTGAAGACAATGACAATGACGAATTATCTCTTAACGTAAGTAACATTCACAGCTATACGGATGTACCGCTGATATTTTCGTTCAATTAGAAAAATAAATAATTCATAAACTATAATAAACTTTAAAGTAAATATGGGGTGCGTCCAGAAAGTAAGTTCTGTTTGGAAATAAAATTAAATTGCGTACAGATACAGAAAAAAATATTTATTTCACAAAATTCTATAAACCTTAAACTACATTTCCACATAACTGCCGAAATTTTTCAGTCATTTGTCATAGCGAGGTACAAGTTTATGTATACCTTCTTCATAGAAGTTTGCCGCCTGTGTCTTCAACCAGTTGGAAACATTTTCTTTCAGCTCTTCGTCATTGTTGAAGTGTTGACAGCCAAGGAAAGATTTGAGATGCAAAAACAGATGAAAGTCGCTAGAAGCGAGATCGGGGCTGTACGAGAGGTGATGAATCATATCCCAGCCAAATCCCAGTGTGTGGTCGTGCGTTGTCGTTAAGATACACAACAGCTTTTGGCATCACAAATTTGCCGATAAATTTCAATTGGTTTCAGTTTCCTTGCATTCATGAAACGAATCACAGATCTGATTTCACAAGCGGCGGGATTTTCAATCAACACCGACATTGTAAACAAGCACAACAAAGCGTACGTGGCTGACAGCGATCTCACAATGACGCACGTTTCTTCTCCTTGATACAGGGCGTCTAACGCGCATGTGCGGAATTGCGATCGCAGCGCTGTAGCGGAGATTAATTGAAACAGAACTTACCTTCTGGACCCCCCCCCCTTGTATTTTTCACATTTGTGTAATATACAAATATACACGATACAATTGTTATTTCAACAGCTGCATTGTTATAAAACTTTGGAAAATTCAGTTTGGGTTCCCTTAAGCCTAGCACCATGAACACTCGCAAGTGTGAGAGAGAGGGAAATATTAAGAGAGAGGGGATAACGAGGTGGCAACGCTGAAGGCTCTATCGCATCTCTTTCGCTACAGGCAAGAACTCTTCCCATTTGAAACACATAATAACAGATATTACAACTTGTGCCTCATCTCTTAACGGAGTACGTATACCTCGTGTTTGATGAGACCTCCACTGTGTGTCGCTGTTGTCGCCGGAAACAACACTTAAGTTGGTAAAGTTGTATCTTTGATGTTATTATATATCTTAGTACGAGAAGATCAGATATTTAAAACAACTTTTAATTACTATTAATTAAAATAGTTCACAGAATTAAGCATAAAATATTAATTAGGTTATATTCATTAGTTGATATTTTTAACAATGATGTCAGTATAACCTTTATGTTTGTCAATGTTTGGTATGTATCAAATCAATACGAGAACCGAGAAAAGCCAAGCGATATTGTTCACCAAGCGCCGCTTTCCCGCCAATTACCCCACGTTTACCTACTTCGGGCAAGGGATCAGGTGGGAGAATCAAGTACTTGGGAGTCAAGCTGGATAAGGGCCTAACTTTTCGGGAGCACATCCGGGAGCAAGCTCATCGGTCGTGTGGTGCCATGGCATCACTATACCCTGTGCTTCGGTCTGCGATGTCTGTTTCCCTAAAGTTGCGCCTCTTTATGGCTCTGGTCCTCCCTATCATGCTCTATGCGTGCGAAGTCTGGGGTATGACCGCAGGCTTACACCTAGTTCCTCCGATATGTGGAGGATGAAATTAGACGCCGGGCGACAAAATTCTTCGAGGGTTTGCCTCAACATCAGAGCGCCCTAGTCAGATCCCTTGGGGCTTATGTACCTCGTAAGCGTCGCTTAAAGCGATACCGGTTATCCCGCATGTCTTGCGGTCATTACCGGTAAGCACATGATCTCCATTCCAGCCTAAACTAAAATTCAGCTATCCAAAATTTATTCTGGAAAACTCAAAATTATACATATCTTCTTCCTAGTTTATTAACTAATCCACCAGCGGTGCACGCTGTCTGTAGCACCCGGTTCATCATCCCCTGAGGAGCAACAAGCTACCTCCCTTCACTACGCCCACTTAAACTACACCCGTCATTCTGCAACACCCACATCCCGCCACTACGAGGTAAAGCTCTTCCCAGAGCAGGTACACGATTTGACGACCCTTCGGGCTGTTCCAAACAGCCCGCCAGCATGGAATTGAGTTGAGTTGATCCGAGTACATTTATTATTACAGAATTGCTTTGACTATTTAATGTAAAGTATTGGAGAGAAAGATCCGATTTGATTTTAACTAAATATTAAAAAATTGTAGTTATAAGTATATTAACTTACTTTATATCGTTAGATTCGCTGAAATTAATTTACTTATTATTGACAACTAATTTTATTGATGTTTTATGTACTTTGTATCAGTTTTACATATTTTATATATGTTTATGTTACATATTTGGTTGGAGATACCTTACCCAGGTAGGAGCTGAGATTTATATGTTTATGTTAAGTAACACTTTTATTATTTATTTATCTATAGACTATTGTGAGTATTTGTTATTAATATTACATTGATTACCTTTAAATTTTATTTTGTATTAATTTAATGATTTACTTTTACATTTTGATTACTAATTTCTGTTTTAACAATATTTATACCAAGATTAGGAACTGACTTTGAGTGTTATTTACAAAATATTCATTGTTTTATAAACTTTAAAGTATAATAACGAGAATCTTCACGACGGTTACTGTAGATTTGACTTTTTGTTATTATAACTTATGCCTTACATTTCACATAAAGAGTCCTTGGTTATGACGTGATTTTCATCAAAATAATACAAGTTTATTATTTATTACACGTTCTTGATTTGAAGTTTGCTCAAAAAGCTCTTTTACTTTCAAGTGATCTCAAAAACTATATGCTAGCAGTACAGTCTCGACATTGAATTATTGATATAATACAATTTCTCCTCTACCTCATATGTATGTTCGTGGTACAGAAAGTATCTGTTGTCTTAAAGTTAAAGTTAAGAAGTACTGCAGCTTTCAGAGTTGCTGCGACCACAGCGACACACAGCGGAGGGGCCCTGTAACACGATGTACTCGTATTACACAAGAGATGTCGCCCAAGTAGTAATAGCTAAGTATATATCAATGTGTCTTATTTATTAAACATTCTCTCCATATATATTAGAATAGTGATGTAAGGTTTTGATGTAGATCTTGGCCAAAGTGTGAATGTCACTAACTGAAGCTATATTGCTTACAAATGTTAATATAAACTAACAACATTTATCGTACTCAGTACTTCATAAAGGGGTTCACATGTATAACTTAATCTTAAAGAAAATCGAAAACAATGATAAGAAAAGATTCAGAAGGGATGTGAAATCATTTTTAATAAATCAGTGCTTCTATAGTACTCAAGAGTTCTTTGGTCATTTTAGGTACCAGATTAAGTAGAGTAAGTGATTACATAAGAATAATTTTATGATACTAATGGTTGACAATTCATGTAAGTTTTCTGTATTTGTTGACATTGATGCAATTTAACCTGATTATTGCATGTAGAATTGATTCTGTATTTCCTGAATTTCTAGTTTGTATTGTTTGTACTGTATCTTGAAAAAGCAAATATTTCTGTACAGAAATTAAATGCTAAATAAATAAATATATATACATATAGCCTTGGAGCAAAAGTCTGTAGAATGTTATATAAGTCCAACAGTTTCAGCTCGATTCTTGCAGCCCACCCCAGGATACGAGTAGTACACCAGAGGTTCAAGTCTCTGTTGAGACGGCTCCTAAGAGCACACCGCCAAGAGGCCTGGGAAAAACTACTAAGGCACACCAATCTCCAGGAGAGAAAACCGTGGCGAATAGTCCGTAGCCTGCGGAAAGACAAAACCGTACACCAGCACCCCCTACATAGCCCTAGAGGTCGACTCGTCTACGAGTCGAAAGAAAAGGCAGATGCACTAGCAGATTATCTGGAGGCTCAATTCCAACCCAGGGTAGAGCCAATGGACGATGACCATGCTGACCTCGTGGAACAGGTGGTGGAGGACTTCCTAGAAGCCCCGCCCCCCGACCAAGAGGAGTTCCATATCCCCATCGTTACCCCTAGAGAGTTAGCGACCACGCTTAACTCTCCAAGAAACAACAAAGCACCCGGGCAGGACCGTGTCACAGCGGAAATGCTCAAGCACCTTCCACGAAGAGCCATGATTCACCTAACCCGGATTTATAATGCGTGCCTATACATGCGCCACTTTCCAGCTATCTGGAAGGAGGCGCGCGTGGTGTGCGTTTTAAAGCCGGGGAAAAATCCGGTTTTTCCTTCCAGTTACCGCTCAATAAGCCTTCTCCCAGTTTTATCGAAGGTCTTCGAAAAACTGCTCCTATCCCGGCTCCTTCCTCACCTACAGGAAAGGGGCTTAATCCCGGAACATCAGTTTGGCTTCCGTTCTGGCCACTCCACGACACAGCAACTACTGCGGGTTGCCGAGAAGGCCTCCCTGGGTTTCCAGGAACGGTCTAAAACGGTAGCAGTGTTGCTGGACGTGGAGAAGGCATTCGCCACTACCTGGCATGAAGGACTAATTTACAAACTGCTGGAGCATGAAATTCCCCGTCCATGCATTTTCTTGGTGGCCGGTTTCCTCGGAAACCGAAGCTTCCGAGTAAAGATGGAGGGGAAGCTGTCCACAGAGCGGCCCATTGGCGCTGGGGTGCCGGAAGGCAGCGTGCTGTCGCCGGCACTCTTTGCAGCTTACATGGCTGACATACCTACGCAACACAACATCCACACCTGTCAATATGCGGACGATCTAATGATCTTCGCAGTCAACAGAAACCCAAGGTATAGCTTTCGGCAGATCCAAACCGAGCTCCGGGCCATTGGCGAATGGAGCGCAAAATGGCGAATGGCGATTAACCCGGAGAAAAGCTATGCGATTCTCCTGGCAAAAACCAGAGCCAATCGGTTGCAGCAGACCTTCGTTTTACGGCGTCGTGGAATCCCATGGGTTCAAACGGCGAAGTATCTCGGAGTGACGCTGGACCGCAAATTAACTTACGCTCCGCACGTCAAGGGCAAGGTACAGCTTGGGCACGTCGCGCTCAGGAACCTATATCCCATATTCCGTTCAACCATGCCACTCCGTCTCAAACTCCAGCTGTATCGGGCGATCATCCCGCCCATGATCCTGTACGGCTGTGAGATCTGGGGAACAGTGGCGAATACCACTTTCGTCAGACTCCAGACGCTGCAGAACAGGGCGCTACGGGTCATCTACGATACTGACTGGAGATTTCCCGCCCATATCCTTCACGAACATTCCAAAATTCCGTACATTGTCGACGTCATTCGAGAGAGGGCTCGTTCAGTGTACGACAAAATTCAAACCCATGGCAACCCTTTGGTGAACTCACTGGGCAGGTATGACCAGTGGGAGCAAAGACGCTTGCCATCATACAAACTCCCCAGAGACGTCTTGGGGCCCCTTGGGTAACCCAAGGAAAACCCCAAAAATACACAATCTACTTAACGCCTGATGGCTCGAGCGTCAGGACACCCGTACTCAAAACGGGGTAAAAGTTCTAAAACAGATCCTCCCCCAACGGGAGAAAGTAACAACAAACCAGCCTTCAGAGGACAAACTCAAGGGCAACCAGTTGAAACCTAATTCGAAACACTCAAAACCTACCACCAGCAGATCAAAAGCAATCACACGTGACTCACTTCGCAGGTTAAGCCGCAAAGCGGCTAGGTACTGCGGCAAAGACACCCGGACAGGGAAATTGCCCCGCCCGACCAGGACTACCTCTGGACCTCCGGATTCTTGCAGCATATTACTATATGACAGTGTTTTTTAATAATTATAACAAGATGGACCAATAAATATACATTTGTAGCATTAGAGATGTGACTATTCATTTGTACCATCCAGCATTTTTATATTTAAGGCCAGGTGCATAACATTTGGTCCTACATTTGGCATCCCTAGTTAAACCTTGTTCCAACAATTCTTATATTTAATAAAATTTTAACCCACCTGCATAGTTTCCCTTAAAGGCCCATTTGGAAAAAGAACTCGAAGATAAAAAGTTAACATTATGTTTAGTATAATAATGGACAACAGCGCCTCTACAGGACTTACCTAGCAACAGTCCAAAGATGGAAGCTACTTCACAATAAGAAATTATTATTTCCAATTCCAATTGTATTTCCTGTCGACTACCAAATGTTGCAGTTGTTACTTAACCGTTACCCAATGTAATGGTTAGGTCCAGTTAACATCTAACCGGAGATCAAAACACTGAGATTGTCTCTATTAACAGTTCAGTAATATATTGTACTAAACATACCACGTGACTCAGCTGTAGCTATATACACAACACTGATCCTCTTAGCAAACAGACTTATTGCAACATTAATAACTAAACTCCTGAATGAGAGTAAACAGCTGTGCAAGTGTTAACAAAAGACGGTTTTTCATAGATACAATGACAGAGCAATGTTCTCTCGAAAAACGACATACAAAACGTGGGTTATGTCTCAGTACATTAGCTCCAGGAATATAGTGAAGGAAAGGAAATTAAAATATACTATATGTAATTATTTTCCATATAAGTAGTACTGGGTTATTATGTGGTTTTATTGAAAATGTTTGACTGTCATCCTAGAAAATACTTAAATTATATACAAGTTTGGTATATAGCTCACGTTCCAGTTTTGATTTTTGCTGGAAAAGCTTTCTTTTAGATTCAGCTGATCCCAAAATATATATTAACACTACAATCTCGACATTGACTTTTCGGGTATAATGCAGTTGCTCCTCTACCTTCTATGTATGTTCGTGGTGCAGAAGTATTTAATATTTAGCAGTACAAAGAATCTGTATGGAGCTGGTACAAATTCGCTGTGCAAATGTCCGGCGTGTTTGCTGAGTAATTGCGATCACAGCGACATAGTGGAGATATCATGTAACATGAAGTACACGTAGGATGATTGAGATGACGCGCAGGTCGTAATTGTTATTTAAACGAAAATAATTCTTCTCTATTGAAGATGTTTTTCAAAAAATTTACATAGTTATATTCTCCTTTTGCACAGAACTGCTCCAGAATGTGTAGGGTAGTAGATTACAGATATATTGCTTACAAGAACTAATATAAAGAGAGTGAAGTTATATGTTGTTTTGGGACGAAATTCTCCAGAAGATCGTATAAGTATAATAAATCAGTAGACGTAACTATTCCCTAAACTATATTCTCATCACACATTTTGATGATGTATCAAAACCATATAGATATATGTAACGTATTTGTTGTAGAATGTAATTAATCTCCAATAAGCATCGTCTGTGACTACTCACAAACAAAAGATGACTTTTCATCAAAATCCGGGCCCTAGTCATTAATATTACATTGATTAACTTTAAATTTGTTTATTTTGTATTAACTTGGTTTTAGTTTACTTAATTAGTTTAAAATAAAATTATGATTTTGAGTGTTAAGTCATGATATATTTGTCTTTTGTTTTATTAGTTATGTATCACGAGATGTTACTGTCAATTATTTATTTTAGGCTTTAATATTTGTTTTGTTAATTATCTTTTTAAATATTAGTCGTAATTACTTAGTACTTCATTTGTTTGAGATGATTCTTATTGTTTAGTTATTTATTACTGGAATATGAAATATTATAATATCGAAATATTAACTCAAGTAGCAGTTGTAGCTATTTTGTAAATGAAAGTATATTTATTATTTATAATAAATGATTACGATTTATGTTTAATTTCATTATTAGTTTTAGTAGCGCTCAACTCGATCCACAGTTCTATGTTTGACTTTAGACTGTGTAGCGTGTTGGCGACTACAGCGACACAGAGCGGACGTCTCGTCTAAATGTAAGAAGTTACAGATCTCGCGGAGTGTGTATATCAATATGTCTTAGTTGTTAACAAAATGTAAACTCAAGATGTACATTTCATTTGTCATTTAACTATTCTAAAATTGTGCTTTAATTAAAATAATTGAAGCATTCTTTTTACAAAATAAAAATTTTCCATAAAGTTGTTACATAAGTTGTACTGGGTGGTTATTGAAAATATTCGTCTGTCATCCTTGAAAATGTTCAAGTTATATACAAGTTTGGTATTTAACCGACTTTCTAGTTTAAATTTGGATAGAAAGACCGTCTTTTCGAAACAGCTGATCTCAAATTATATATATTTACAGTACAATCTCAACATTGAATTTTTCGATATAATGCATTCCTCCTCTACCTATTTCGCGATAAAGAAAATATTATTTTAACTGTGAAATAAAGCCCAGACGGTACAAACTTGCAGTTGTAATGTCCCGCCTATTTGTTGATAATTGCGATCACAGCGACACATAGTGGAAGTCTGGTAAAACACGAAGTACACGTGGTATGTTGCAGATGTCGCCAAGGTTCTAATTCCTGTGTATATGTCAACGTGTCTTGTTATTAAGAAATGTGTCCAAAAGATGAGAGCAATACGTCTCGGTTTTGGTGTAAAACATATCGCAAATGTCAATGATAGTAGATTGTGACCAAATTGTATATAAAAGTTCATACAGACCAACAAGAACTATTGTGTATCGGAATATATACCTTCAAAAGGTTATATAATCCTATCGAATTCAATAAATTTTCTGTGTACTATGTGTAACTATAATCCTTTCCATGGGTATGATCATTTACTAGTTTGTACTATATTTGCTACTCGTTTAAAACATATCTCTTGTGACATCTAGAATTGCTCTTTCAGTACCAATCTGTCTGAGACATAAGTATTGTGACTTTGGTGGGTTCGTGAAATTAAAAAGAATTCAATTACACCACTCAAAATGTTCTCTATTTCCACCTTATTCCAATTACAATTTACACAATTACAATCTTGCCAGTTCGTCTTTACACGTAAGCTCAACTCAACTGCACGTCCGCCCGCCGCGACGTACTCCACTCCACTGACCCTCACCTCGCCCCGAAGCCTCTCGAAGCTTCCTTTAGGGAGGGGGAAATCATTCTGGAACCTTCATGCACCTTCGCGCGGTAGGAAGAGGGGCCTCCCCTTGCGTCTCCCCGCCACCGACAGTACGCATTATCGATCGGCAACGCGAGTTCGCTGTTTGCGTGATACTGCTCCCCCCTCAAGGCTGGTCATCCCGAACAGCGCCATCGTAGCGGGCCAGGCGTTCCAGGTGGAGCACCAGTATCCTTCCTCGGTGCGATGTCCGCCCAGGTTGGTCTCGTCCCTGCCTCCAAATCCCTCAAGAGTGGTCCCGAGTCTGCGTCCGCCAGCTGCTCCCTCCTCAGGCCTGCGCTATCCCAGCCATCCGCAGGCACTCCCGTGACTACTCCAACTGCTACGGCACACTCCTGCCCCTCCACTCTTGTGCATTGGCTGCACTCCTCTGGACAGGGTCTTTGAGACATAGCGTCCACGTTACCGTGACTCCTCCCTCTTCGATGTTCCGAAGTGAAGTCGTACTCCTGCAACCTCTGAACCAAACCTGCTGTCGGACCTTCCGGTCGCGCCGTCTCCATCACCTTGCTCCTCGCGGGGACAACCACGTCTTCGTTCAAGATGACCCTACCGTTTCCAAGGTGCTCTTCGGTTTGACGGAGTATGACCTCTTCTCCGTCGAGCCTCAGGACCTTCCTGCCGATGTCGACAGTCGCCTCGTGGCTCCTGAGGGCATCTAGTCCCAGAATCACCTCCTCATCCACCTTCGCGACGAACACCCACAGACGCACGGCACTCCGTCCCAAGGTCAGCTCCAGCAGAGCCTCCTTCACCACAGACATGGTGTCGCCCTATGCCGTCACAAGCTCGTATGGTCGGCTCTGCTTCCTCGTCGGCAAACCCTTCTGCAAGTCAGGTCTGATGATGGTCACGGCTGCCCCAGTTTCCACCGATGCGCGGCACGGCTTTCCTCTTACCCAGCCGTCCGCGAAGAGGTTGTCATCCATCCGCAGGCCTACGGTGCGGATTGTCACCCGAGGGGATGGTGGTAATGGCGCCGACGTGCCCCTCTCCATGCCGGGCCTTACTCGTTCTTCCGGCTGCTCTTCCTGGTGTGGGCAGTCTCTCTGCAGGTGTCCGGGCTGTCCACACCCCCAGTTTAAAGTGACTGATGAAGTTTATTTGTGGTTTAGTTTAGGGAGGGATTTTCCTTCCCCGGTGTAAGATGATGAGAGAAGTGTTGTAAGTAATAATGTGGTGTAGTAATGGATGAGTAAAGTTTTTGGATGGTTGTTTTGTAGTGAAGGATATTGGTGAATTGAGTTTGGATTATTATTACTATGGATAATTTGAGTGAAAGATGAAGGAGGGTTTGAATGAATTATTTTGAGAAGTGGATATTGGAAAAATGGATTTAAGGAGTTGATTTGATAAATTATAGAGATGTTATTTTATTTAATTTGGTGTAAAATGAGGATAGTTAAATTTTGAGAAAGTGTGTTTTGAGAAATTATAGAATAGGAATTTATATATATAATTATGTTGAAGATTTAGCAGATTTAATAGTTGAAATGTGTTTTAGTATAATGTTAATTTGATATTTCTGTGTTAATAAGGTAAAAAAAAATTAAATTCTAAATAAATGAAATAAATAAATTAAATTGAATTGTTTGGTTTGGTTGTTTGAAGGTTATTGTAATGGTTTAATTTTGAAATATATGAGGGTTATTGAATGTATAATTATTGTTTGTTTAATGTGTTTGAATTGTATTGTTATTTTTTAATTTGAAATTTATATTTTATTTGATATAAAGTAGATTTGAAAAAAAAAATATTGATTGGTGTAGAATTAAAAATAATAATTGAAATTGTTTGTTTATATAAATTGATATAATGTATTTTAATTTGTTTAAAGAATTTGGAGTAAATAATTTGTAAATTTTGTGATTGTTGTAATGTAAATTTTATGATTATTTTTATATAAGTTTTTGGTTAAATGTATTGTATGTTTTTAAGAAGGATTTTATCAGTTAAAATGGTAAATTGATAAGTTTTAAATGTACTGGTTACCAGTACATTAAGTATCGGTTTCCGGTATTGTAGTCTTATTTTGTAATTTGTAGCTGGTTGCCAGTTATTTGTATACTGGATTCCAGTAAATTTTTATTAGTTAAATCGTAAATTTTTAAATTGGTAGTTTTTGTATTTGTTTAATTTTTTTTTCTTTTTAATTTTTGTTTTTTATTTTATTATCTGAAAAATGATTCTTTAAATTGTATTTTTGTATTTATGTGGTAATTAATAAATTAGAATTTGGAAATCATGTCCCGGTATAAGAAATTAGGTACCGGGATTAGATTTTCAGATTTTATTTATTTATTTATTTTTATTTATTTTGTCCACACCCCCAACACAGGCCACTAGGTCTTCGCCGGCGTCCCTCGGCTGGTCTTCTGTCTCCGGCGTAGCGGACACTCCTCGTTCTCGACGTCGGGATAGATGTTACCTTGATCGCCTCCATCCTTAATGCCGCTGTCAGCGCCTTGTGGATGGTTTTATAATCGCCGAGCATTAGGCGCAGACGAATCTCCGTGTCCCGTACCCCGTCGACAAAGTTGTAGGCGGCTTCCCGGGATACGAACTCCAGTGGCAGTCAACCAAGGCCTTGCTAGCCAGCTGCTGGATCGCTATGGCGAACTCCTGCAGCGTCTCCCCCGGCTGCTGTGACCTTGCCTTTAGTTGGCTGCGGTACGCTGCGGCTAAGCGGTGGTTCTCGAAGCGATTCTCCAGGGCCTCCCAGATGTCCTTGTGCGCCGCCGTTGTCTGCACCGCGTTTAGGACTTCCGCGGCACGTCCCTGGAGACTGGCTATTAGCTGTGTGACCTCCTCCTCCAGTGACCATCTGTTGTGCTTGGCCACTGTGTCGAACTGGCGGCGGAAGACCTCAAATGTTGACGCGCCATCATATTTCGGCGGTTTGACGCGCGCAGATGTTGTGTCGCGTCCCGGCGCGTCGAGCTTCAAATCCTTCAGTTTCCTGCCGACGACGTCTTCTACCATGGCGTTCAGGGACTTGACGCTGCTGTCGGCCTTTCCTTCCTGCTCAAAAACGCGGCTTGTCATGTCTCCGACGCGTTCGTCCACTTGGCCGATCCGCTTGCCGAGCCCCG
This sequence comes from Mantis religiosa, assembly GCA_030765055.1. Taxonomy (NCBI): domain Eukaryota; kingdom Metazoa; phylum Arthropoda; class Insecta; order Mantodea; family Mantidae; genus Mantis; species Mantis religiosa. The sequence goes on from CM060952.1 coordinate 213,768,917, forward strand.
TGACGTCTTCTCTCACGCCGGCCAACTGTTCCTCAAATTTGGCGGCGAGGGCCTCGTTTCTCAGGTATGTTGGATTATCTTCACCGGTATTTTGATTTTATTGGGTGTTAGGTATAGAGTCAGATGCGTTTTACTTCGTATACGCATTAATAACATTGAGAGAGAGGAAAAGGTTTCTCAAACACATGGTGACTTTTGTTGTAGTTATCACTCTCTATACAATGTTCTTCACGAAAGTTACTTGGCTTATAAACAGAATACTTTTTGTCACGTCGTCTGTGACAGCATAGCTCAGTATGGATGAGGTAATCGCTCTGATCTGTTGTCCATTGGCTGGAGAAGCCACGGCCTTCCTGACGTCACCAAGTTACGGTCAGGACGTATTAAATACTGATGTAGAGTATTGTTCCAGAGCACTCGAATATTGTAAGAGCCTGTAGCGCGGGGCAGGTCTATATAAAAGCCGGTACGACGTCGAGTAAGACAGAGAACTTAGTTTGAGGATTTTTTGTGTGTATTTCGAATGTCAATCGGCGACTGTGACTCCGTGGTGAGAAGTTACGTAGTTCAAGAGTCACTAGAGCTCTGTGAATCGATAGAGAAGTGCAGTACGTTCCAAGGTCCCTGGTGAAGAGTCGGCAGATCGTGGTAACTGCAAGAAGAACTTCACGTGTCAGTTAGTGCTGCTCTGTGATGTGTAATCAGTGGAACAGGGAATGACGCAGCTCACGAGTGAATATGGCAGATCTCACAAATGCCTGTCTCTTCAATTCACTTTTCTTCCTGGTTGGCTGTAAATATCGGAGGCAGTTTGGGCGTTGCATGGCAAGGAACTTTTGTGTCTGAAAATGCTTTTATTCAGTATCGATGTCCTGGTATCTACAGGGTTTGGGCAAAGTCGCTGGTAGGAATCACCACCGTGGAGTTTCAATCGCTTGTCGTTGGGGAACCTGCCCTCTGTGGTCGTCTCTCCTCAGTCATGCCAACCTCACCTCTCTTTCTCAGAAGGGAATCTTCCAGGTAAAGTTCTACTATAAGTCGAGTTGCTCTGTTCCCTCCAAACGCTATCAATGAATCAATAACGTAATAAAATTAACAGAATTGAATTTTTAAAATAACAAAAATGTCCGAAACGTTACGATGATGATGTAATGTAGAACATCTTCATAATCCTTTACGTAGTCAGCAATTAATTGTTTAGTGAATGTCATTAATGTTCAAAGATTGTAAATTACTTTGTGGAACACTCTGTATCAACAACAAATATTAAAAAGTATTAAATAATATCCATAGCTTTCATTGCAAACACGCTCTGTGTTATTCTCCCTGAAGATTGAACCTAAGCATTCCATTTCTCATAAATATATTTTAAACATATAATAATATAATTAAAATCTTTAGAATTATTTTAGACACAATGAAATTTTTCTAAAATTTTCATAATTGAAATACTGTCATTTTATTGTAAACCTCGTCCGCAGTTCAAATGTTCCGTGTGTTTCCTGATTGGCACCGACCACAGCGACTCTCAATGGAAGTCTCACGAAACACGAAGTACAAATAGGGCGCTACAGATGACGCCAAATTTATAATTGCTATGTTTACATCAATTTATCTTATTTTTAGCAATACTTTCCAAGTATTAGGATAATTAGGTCTTTCTTTGGCGAATGTCTTTAGTTGAGTAAGGATAATGGGCAATTGGAGCTACATATTATACATCAAAATCAATATAGACCGACAAGGAGTATCGTATTTCAGAACAAATGTATGCAGATTGTTGTATAAGTTCAACAAATTCAATAATTTTTATACATATATTCTTTTATATCCAGGGGACTCATATTTTTAAATCCGCAGGGATGTAATTTTACACATTTCAAATTTTCGAACAACCTACTGACCTGGGTACAGAGAGCAGGTGTATTTATCCTTCAGGTCAATTTCCCATTTCCTATTACCAACTACAACGTATGTGGTACCATAAGTTTCTAGGCAAGTACAGGGTCGCCTCAAATTTCCTGTCCCTTCACTTCATCTCCACTGTCATTTCACATCATCTCTCATCTGGTGGTCTCTTTCAGGGACAACGTTCACTGAGGTCTACCCGAAAGTTAAAAGACTCCGGCCTGTTACCCGGGAGCCATGGAAAACTCCGGGAGTGGTTCCTTGGGGTAATACCTTGAGTCCAAAAAGCCCCTCCCCACAACGAGAACATCAAGACGGGTGGAAGTGGATGCGTCACTTACGCGTGTCAACCCTGAAGGGAAGACAATCACATAACCTCGGTGGGGCCGCCTGGTGTTCTAGCACACCTACTAGCTATGCAGGCTAGCACCCGGGACCATTTAGGCAACCTTCTGCCCCCTCCGGGCGGCCGTAGCCTGGTCGGTGGTACCCGATTTCCTGCGGCTAACGGGAACAAACTGCAACCTCGAGTCCAACCCAATCCGAACAACTGCCAATCAGGGAAGAGCTGGAATGTTCGGGCCGAGGTTCCTCTAGTAACGTCAGGAGTACCACGAGTGCTAAGGGTCCTCAGCGCTCGCACCACAGCAGCGGAAGGGGAACGATTTGCTAGTCTCTTTCAGGGAAGAAGTATCGCGGCTGTCTCGGCGTTGTATGGCAGGATGATATGCTCCAGGTTAACACTTGCTACACCGATAAGACGGTCTCCGGTCGACCTGATGCGCCGTATCCTGACCACGGCAAGAGGGATCCGGGTTGTACTCACCTGATAGGGGAGTTTCCAACGAGTGAGTAAATGGGTCCCTGTGATCTGAGTTATCGTGACCACTTGGGATGGCCACCCTCTCTCTCCTGGCCTGACCCTTCCTCCTCGGAATGCCCCACTTGGGGATTAGGTACAATGAACAACATGTTTTGGTGTCAATTTCACTCCGTCGTAACCCTAATAGTTGACAGAAGATTGAAGGATTTGCAGACCAGCTCCGGGACGCGACACATCTACGCACGTCAAACCACCGAAGTACGACGGTACGTCGCTGCCAATTCGACACATTGTGTTTGGTCTCTAGAAGAGGAGGCCACACAGCTAACAGTCGGCCACCAGGGACGGGACACAGAGGTGCTGAACGCGGTCCAGACAGCGGCGGAGCCTGAGGACATCTCAGAGACCATGAAGAACCTGTTTGGAAACCACCGCTTAGTCGCAGCCAACTGAAATCTACGATGTTGCAGGAGTTTGCCTTGGCAATCGAAAAGCTGCACAGGAAAGCCTTGGTCGACCTCCCACGCGAATTCGTATCCCGAGAAGCCAATACCTGTGTGAGATCGGGTACGTCTCCGGACGTGGTTGGGGGAAGCCATATATGCCCGCGTACTATCCTGCATAGCTAGTAGAAGTTGTGCTAGGTCACCAGGCGACCCTACCGAGGTAATCGTTAGCCTTCCCCTTTGGTGTTAGCGTTCGTATGTGGAATGTCCACTTCCCTCCCGTGGGTGGGGGGCTCTTGTAAGTAAGCCTATGTCTCGATCTATGGAGAGGCCCACGGAGGTGCCGGTCGCCCTTCGGGGACAGCCCGGTGATCCTCCCTGGTTGAGACGGGGGCCGTATCACCGTGTGTGAATGCTCTGGTAGATACCCTCGCTATCGTTTATCCCGAGAAGCCACCTACTCCGTCGACGGGGTGCACGACGCCGAGATACGTCAGCGCGTAAGTCTCCAAGCTCCCCTCTTAATTAAACCGTCATATCAGCCGGAACCTAGAGAATACGTATGTCTGAGACAGACTTGCACTGAGCGCCATTATCAACTTATGCTCTCAATTCTTATAAGTGATATGTACTCCGGAAAATTCTTAAAATAAACAGCAAAGAAACAAGTTATTGAATAAGCGAGGTGCTATTTAAATGCGAATACAACCAAAGACGTTAAACTTGTTTTACTTATACAGTTTTTTGTAGACTTTTGTTCCTCATCTTAGCAATTCTTGTCGGTCTGTCATGAAATTTTTATGTAAAAGAGCTCCAATTTACTATTTGACGTCTTCACGTTGTGTTTTACTTTAAACTAAGACATTATTGTTCTAACGTTTTGGAAAAGATTCCTGATAACTAAGACATATTGCTATATAAATTGCAATTACAGCTGGCTCGTCATCTGTTAACAATCTACGTGTACTTCATGTTTCATGATATTTCCACTGTGTCGCTGTAGTCGCAGTCAGACTGTAAACAATCGCGTTAGTTGAACTGTAGGTTTGTTCTGGTATTTTTAGTAGACCTTTGTTTCATTGTTAAATATTACCTATTAAATATTACTAATAATAATATTATAATAATTTTATTATTACTCACTTGTCTTGTAACTGAAATTGTGTTTTGTTAACAAGTTTACGTGTCTTGGCTCACTTTCGTATAAGGTGAGGTTACCTTTAATTTTATTTGGTTTTATTCGTTTAGTTAGAAGATATTCATTTTTTGATAATTTATTATCCATTAGCAGTTTTATGTTTATTTTTGTGTCTCTGTATAGTTTGGTTTGTATCAAACCAATGCGAGTACAATTAGTTTCAATATTTAATGTCGAGTAAGGGAGACCAGGATTTGATTTAATTATTTAATAATATAGTTATAGGTATAGTTTTATGTGGCTTTTGCAATATCTACAATTAGTCTTTATTGTTTTTCTATATATTTGTTAGCAGACACTTTACAGCGATATTCATATGATAAATTAATACGTAACTCATATTTGCCATTATCTTAAAGAGTTTTGTATTTGTGATTAAAGATTTTGTTAAGAAATAAGTTAACAAGAGAGTTAAAGTACTTGCGTGTTACCATTAACGTAGTTGTCTCATGTCTATATGATAATTGTTTACCGGAAAAATACGAGTCAGTTAGTCGTGTTGTCATGGTAGCTCAGTGGCTAAGAGATCGGGAGATACGTGGTTCAAATCCCGGCTATGATATTAAATTTGTCAGTCTGTCTCTATCTTTTAAATACTTTTTGTACAACCACGCCAAGTCCTTTTATAAAAAGTTTATTTTATTCACAGAACTTTAAAATATGCATTTCAACTAAAATCTAGATACCTGTAAGTAAATACATTTACAACTACAACTCGTATCGACTTGCATTTGTTTAAACTATAAGTATCTACTGGAACATTCAAATAAATAACAAAGAAATTGTTGACTACACAAAAAGTATATCAGACACAAATTGCCTGTTACTACAAGATCAACTTTATATATGTAGTAAAGTATCACATATTAGGATAATACGCGTCAAATACGCTGAGGAAATGTGCGGTAAACTGTTCATCAGTGTGCGATAAGAAGTTGGATTTTATCAGTCATGGAGTTGGGTAGACGGGGGAGGGTAGACAACCTAGCTCGGTCGTTATAGAAGCTCACTACATTACCGAGCGAATCCTTAATTACAAAAGGTGCACGAGGAGCGCTCTATGGGGCTTCAATCCTAACCATGGAGTTGATAATCTAGATCTAACTGAATGTTTACTGAGTAACTGCGACTACAGCGACACAGTGGAAGTCTCATGCAACACAAAGTACACGTAGTATGCTACAGATGACGCCTGGCTGCTAATTGCTATATGTATATTAATAAAGCTGAGTTATTACAACTTTTCTCTAAAAGTTTAAAGTGATAATGTTCTGTTCTCAAGGAATACATATCCTAAATATGTATGAAAGCAGATTGAAGCTTAGTACATGTAGATACCCATAAATAGAAAGGCAACATTTTTTTTAATTTGGAATGAAAGTCTACAAAAACCTTTATATGATCTAGTGATTGAATGGTTGCTGCATATTTATACTTTCAATTCCAATAATGTCCTGGTGAAGTTTTGCATACCATTAATATAATAGAAGTACAGATGTATTTTTTATCTTTTAATAGCGATGCGCAGTGGTATCAGGAGTCCACTTCAGAACGGATGCAACTGTTGGGGAGGGCAGGTCAGTTGCGAGAAAGTGAACACGTGCAGAGCAACTGAGTGATACTACAGCTTGTTTCAAAAAGTGCGTGTTTCCTGGTTGCAAGAGAGCATTTAGAAATGGCGCCTCCTAGCAGCAAATTAGGAAATAGGGTGCTATATTCTCAAACACGAGAAGTAATAAGCATTGTGTATACAGTTATGAAAAAGGGTCTGCGTCTGCTCGGAAAATGTAGGGTATCAGAGGCAACAGGTGTATCTGTAAGTAGTGTTAAAAGAGTTATTAGGGAAACTAACACCATTGATTCTGGTGCAACGACGTCATTTTATACCCCAGGTAAACAAAAGTCTAGAACATGCACAAAATCTAATTTGGATGACTTTAATGAAGAGGTAGTTAGGCGAACTGTCAATAACTTTTACATCACAGAAAAGAAACGATCGTCTCTGAATAAAGTACTTATGAAGCTTCAAAATTCCATTGACCTCCAAGGCTGTGTCTCAACAATAAGAAAAGTTCTTTTGAAATTAGAATTTAGATGGAATAAAACCAAACACAACAGCCTAAGATTAATGGAACATCATAAAATACGGGCAAAAAGACTTAAATATCTGCGAGATATTCAAACATACCGCAATATAGTTTTTATGGAGAGACTTGCATCAGTACAGCACATACAGCGCCATATGTCTGGAGTAATAACTCGCTACAAGGACTCTTTACACCAATGTCGAAAAGCCAGCAGTTGGTAATCGTGCATGCTGGAGGAGAACTGGGTTTTTTCCAAATGATTATGTACGATTTAAGACCCAACAAAAGCGCGGAGATTACCACGACAATACGAATTATAAGAATTACCAAAAATGGATTCAAGAAAAGCTTATTCCTAACCTGGCTCCTAGATCTGTGCTAGTTATAGATAGCGCCCCATATCACAACGTGCAACATCCAAATTTACGCTCTAGAACATATCAAATGACAGAGACACATGACTGAGGATGAGTACAAGAACACCAATTTTTCGAACCTGAGAAACCCTGAAATTTATCAGCTTATTCTACTCCTAAAAGCAGCACCTTCTTATAAAATAGATAAAATACTTGAGTGGCACAACCATGCTGTCCTAAGACTTCCTCCCTACCATCCGGAATTGAACCCCTTAGAACTAATATGGGCGACACTAAAAAACTGGGTTTCCAAACATAATGTTTCTTTTAAAATGGATGATATTATTAAACTTACAGATGAAAAACTGAAATCAATAACAGTAGAAGAATAGCAAAAAGCATGCAAACATGTAAGGAAAGTCGAAGTGAGAACCGAGGGACTTCTAGATGCAGGAGAGGAGCTAGTTAAATGGTGACAGTGAACAGGAAGAAAATGATGGTGAAGCTGAACATCAGTATGAAGAGGATGAAGATGGGCTAGAACACCACCAACAAGCAGGGGATGAAGACGACGAATCGCCATTTGGTATCAGCGGAGTTGCTGTCTTAATTTAGAAGAGCTGCAATACTGGCTACGCAGATCTTCGAGAGTGAGCCTTGACTTGTAAAAGGTAAGCGTAGTTTTTAGTTTTTGTAAAACCTGTGCAGCGTACTCCCCTCTTGTAATCTTCCGCGTGTGACGCATTGTAGCGAAAGGTGTCTATCCCTTCCACATTTGTTACTCATCCCTACCGCACAGGATTCCTGTCAAGATAAAATAATACATCTGTAGTTGAGATGTGCAGCTAAATAAACATTCGTTATTAAATAAGCGTCACTTTATAAGAGAAACTCTGTATGCATTTACTGTTTAGGTCAATCCACAGATTAATACCAGATGCTCAACTCCGTGGTAAAGTTCAAAGCCGCATAGGGCGCTGTTTCCTGAACCATAAGACCTCGGCGACCTTGGGAACTAGGACCGGTAATGTAGTAAGCCTCTATTGCGACCGAGCTATGGCGCATTCGCTTCCCCTCCTGTGCTCAGCGACTGATAGAATCCAACTTCTTTCGATATCACATCTCGCCACACAGGATCAGTTTACGCGTATTTCAACTTTCGCATATTAGCAAAATACGCTGAGGTAATGTGCGGTAAACTATTCATCAGTTTGCGAGATGTGACCTGGAAAGAAGTTGTCCAAAGAATATGTAAAAGCATATCAAGAATCCATTGGAACTTTTACTGTTAAATTTGAGTAATTGACTTTCACAAAGAACTACATCTTTAATATTCCTGTTGCAAATTGATAATTTTATCTTTATAAACAAATTCAACTTTAAAAGCGAGAGAGTGAGATCACCCAAGATGCTGTTGAGATTATTAGAAACGTTATATCACCGTTAAAATTGTTAGCATTACAGCAATTGTGTACTAATATTACTCATAACTGGTAGCAAGTATATGTTGAGAACAGCTCTACCACAGAATAATACATCAATGCTGTGCAAATATCACTATAACTTGTTATTTTTCTGAACCCGTTTGTCCAAATTGTGTTGCGATATATGAGGTGCTCAACACTATGTGCCTTTAACAGTAACCCTATGTTGCAGAACACCAAGTGTTAGGCCACGACACTGTTTATATCTGTGTGTGTGTGTGTGTGTGTGTGTGTGTGTGTGTGTGTGTGTGTGTGTGTGTGTGTGTGTGTGTGTTAACAAGGAAGAGGGTTAATAACCTATTATTTATTTTGAAGCTTTACTAATTTGAGATCAAGCCACACTGTGCTTAGGTCCTAGCTAGCTGACATTGTGCATCTTTTAAGAATAACTGGAATACTAGAAATAAAAGTAAAAGTGGCATAAAATGATGATGACACAATGACATTTTAATAATTTCTTGCAATGCACAATTACACTTAAAAACTTGTAACGCTTTTTGAAATCAATTCTAATCACAGCAGATCCCTTCTAAGATGGTTATTCAGGTACATAATTTGGTGTAGTGTGTACAATAATATTGCATAGTGACTACTAAATTAAACAATATACAACAAACTAGGTTTATGGAATCTCAGATCATACTTTTAATTGTTGTTAAAAGCTGTGACATTCTTTATCAATGATGTAGATATACACTGATGAGTAAGGTTAAGAGAACTTAATTCTTCAAAATACTTAACACTGTAATTTAAGGAAGAAGTTTATAAAATTCGTATCAAACATCTCGCCCAAATATTTTAATTTAAACCACCCAGATTATACGTAAACACAGACGATGCCAATTATTATAAACAAAGAAATGCTACAGAAATCAAAGATAATTGAATTCTGTACAAATCCACAACCACAGTTTAGGTACATCTGAAAATTCACAGCTATTATTTCAGCAAGTTAAGCTGGATACTACTTACCTTACATGGACTTATATATGACTCATGTATTTTAAATTTAAAACTACAAGTACAAACACAAAAACTAATACACCCAATCAACTCTGTAAAATAACTTCACTTTTCAATGTTGGCCACAGTATTCCTCAAAGTTTTTGTTAAATTTTCCACTGATATGAAATGAAACTCAAACTTTCAGAAATATTTGATATGCCACATAAAGTTGCTGTATACGCGGGAAAGAATGCTTTGTGCTACATTACTAATGTTCCTGAAGATCACTGCACATCACCAAAACAAGAAGCACACAAAATATACAATAATCCTGCGGTCTCGATTTCTGCCATCGTATTCCTGGTAGCCTGAGATGATGAGCCATGAAAGACAAAAAACAGAAAACCTCATTATTGCAGTAATAAAGTAACAAGTTTAATGAAACTAATGCTTTTGTATGTAAAACACCCTTTTTCCATTATAAAGTTCTACATTAATCTAAAGAATTTAACTATACATGAATATGTATTAAGGCACAATTCAGGTTATGTCATATTAATTTTCGGTAATTAGCTACATGCTAAATTTTACTTACCAATAGGTCTTTGTGAAAATCCATTCTCTTGCTTCCTGCTGCCCATACGTCCTCACAGGTCTTTCAAATCTTTACAATATCACAAATCGATGAAAATTTTACTCAGAAATTAATTTGGCTTGGCTTCCATACCGTTAAAGCTTCAAAAGTTCGTTCAAATATTTACAGGTAGCCAACGTAGCGTGTTATTCATATCGTACATTGAGCTCAAATAAGGTGGAAAATACGCCAATAATATTACGAAAATTGCTTCACAAGTAGTAAAATAATAAAATAGCTATTAAATTTTAAACTAAGCAGAAGTTATTTCATATATTAGTTAATATGCAACACGGTAGTCAAAATAATTATATTTGCGGCATTGAATCTGGTTGTTAGAGTACATGCAGCACTCAAAATGTACCTTAATGCGGCTTCTGTATTCCTATCTGAGTTATCAGACTCTGTGCACGACTTATATTACCCACGCACCTCTCCATCGCTGCATGTTAGGTTACTAACCGCATGTGCATGGGGAGACGATGTAGCCTCCAGGCGGACGATCGTCACCGTGGGCGGCGGGTGTGGGACAGCCCCTATTTAAAAAAAATATATATATATATATTAAAAAAATCCTTTTCCGTTTTAAATATAGTACTTCACTGTTGTTCGCACAGTTATGAAATGATAAATATAACCTTATACCGTCAGAGATGTGCGTTTATTCCTGTATACCACCCAGCATTATTATGTTTTGAGACAAGTGCATTAATTTTGGCCTTACATTTGGTATCCCTAGTTGTTAAAACTGCAACTTGTTCTAACATTTATTTCAAAAAAAAATCTTTAACTGAACTGCTATTTTCCCGTAATGGCCCATGGGAAAAACCAACTGGAAGATAAAAACTTAACACTACGTTTAGTATAATAATTGACAACAGCGCCTCTATAGGACTTACCTAGCAACAGTCCAAAAATAGAAGCTACTTCACAATAATAAATGATTATTTCCAATTCTAATTGTATTTCCTGTCGACTACCAAAGTTGCAGTTGTTACTTAACCGTTACCCAAGTTAATGGTTAAGTCCAGTTAACATCTAACCGGAGATCACAATACTGAGATTGTCTCTATTAACAGTTCAGTATTATATTGTCCTAAACATATACCACGTGACTCAGCTGTAGCTATGTACACAACACTGATCCTCTTAGTAAACCTCTTTCAGGACTCTGTGCACGACTCACATTACCCACGCACCTCTCCATCGCTGCATGTTAGGTTACTCACCGAATGTGCATGGGGAGACGATGTAGCCTCCAGGCGGACGATCGTCACCGTGGGCGGCGGGGGTGGAGCCACCCTTATTTAAACACTGTTGTTCGCATAGTTATGAATTGATATAGCCTTATAGCGTCAGAGATGTGCATTTATTCCTGTGTACTACCCAGCATTATTATGTTTTAAGACAAGGGCATTAATTTTGGCCTTACATTTGGCATCCCTAGTTGTTAAAACTGCAACTTGTTCTAACATTTACTTCACTGAACTGCTATTTTCCCGTAATGGCCCATTGGAAAAAACAACTGGAAGATAAAAACTTAACACTACGTTTAGTATAATAATTGACAACAGCGCCTCTATAGGACTTACCTAGCAACAGTCCAAAGTAGAAGCTACTTCACAATAAGAAATTATTATTTCCAATTCTAATTGTATTTCCTGTCGACTACCAAAGTTGCAGTTGTTACTTAACCGTTACCCAAGGTAATGGTTAGGTCCAGTTAACATCTAACCGGAGATCACAATACTGAGATTGTCTCTATTAACAGTTCAGTATTATATTGTCCTAAACATATACCACGTGACTCACCTGTAGCTATATACACAACACTGATCCTCTTAGTAAACAGACTTATTGTAACATTAATAATTAAACTCCTGAATGAGAGTAAACAGCTGTGAAAGTCTTAACAAAAGACGGTTTTTCATAGATACAATGACAGAGCAATGTTCTCTCTAAGAACGAGACGCAAAACGTCGGTTATGTCTCAGTACATCAGCTCCAGGAATATAGTAATGGAAAGGAAATTCAAATATAATATATCTAATTATTTTCCATAAAAGTAGTACTGGGTTATTATGTGGTTTTATTGAAAATGTTCTACTTTCATCTTTGAAAATACTTAAATTATATACACGTTTGGTATTTAACTGACTTCCTAGTCTTCAGTTTTGCTAGAAAAGCTTTCTTCTAGATTCAACTGATCCCAAAATATATATTTACACTTCAATCTTGACATTGACTTTTCGGGTATAATGCAGTTCCTCCTCTACCTTCTATGTATGTTCGTGGTACAGAAGTATTATTTAGCAGTAAAAAGAAGCTGTATGGAGTAAATACTGGTACAAAGCCGCAGTTCAAATGTCCCGCGAGTTTGCTGAGTAATTGTGATCACAGCGACATAGTGGAGATATCATGTAACATGAAGTACACGTGGCATGTTTGAGATGACGCGCAGGTCGCAATTGTTATTTAAACGACAATAACTCTCGTCAATAAGGAGCTTTTTCAATCATTTATATAATTATATTTCCTTTTGGTACAGAACAACTCCTGAATGTGTAGGGCAGCAGATTGCAAATATATTGCTTACAAGAACTAATATAAAGAGAGAGAAGAATTATGTTGCTTTGGGACGAAATTCTCCAGCAGATAGTATAAGTATAACAAATCAGTAGCCTTTGTTTATCCATTCTCTAAACTACTGCTTCTTCATTTGACTTTTTGCGTATCTAGTACCGGTTCCCAACCTTAGACTAAGGTCAGGGGTGCTTAGTGATTGACTGCGGTCAAACTGACAAGTATTTAACGGAAATTAATTGTTCTTTCACACTAGCCGTGTGAAAGTATGAAAAGATTGAGTCATACTAAAAAATTTAAATCATCATCTGTTGTTTAGGATACACTTAGGGTAATTCTTGACAGCGTTTTATCTTTTACTGATATTGAGTAAAGCAGATTTAACATATTTGTGATATTGTATATATTACTGAACATTGTCAAGGCAAGCGAATGTATTTTGTTCGTATTATGTTGCATATTTCTGACCTCTTTGACAGCTAAAGGATTGAAAATGAAACTTGTACCAATATCCTTATTCCGAATAAAAAAATCTTACAATATTTATCTCTAAGCAGCTCCTTGAAAGTTCTATGAAACAAATAAACTGATGAAGAGCTGATAATGTGACATATCAAAACAAAACATCTGACGGCCCATAAAGTGTACCATGATGCACTAGGACAGTCCAGTGAATGGCGTACAAAAATTCGGCAATTGAACTGCAAGGTAACATTTCTAATTAATAAATTAAAATTGAGATCCTAGATATATTTCGATGCAATAATCCATTATTGCAGTTAAAGTACTACCAAATAAGATGTTATTCGTATTTGCAAAAGCTAAATAAATAATTTAAAACTTTTGTTTATAAAGTTGTAACTCTGTCCGACAATTTAGATTTTTTTATGTAATATAGCTTCACTAGATATTTTATATATTTAGAGTAAACTCTAAAGCAAAACAAAAGACCATCATTACAGTATTTTGATAAACGCTTAATAACTAACACATATTGCTATATACCTAGTAACTACAACCAGCGCGTCATCTGTAGCAGCCTACGAGTACTTCGTGTTTCATGAAACTTCCACTGAGAGACGCTGTGGTCGCAGAGAAGCACCAAACGCAAGGGACAGTTGAACGGCGTTTTTTACCGGATTATTCTTCACAGAGAATTTTTGTGTTAAATATTACTTTCCGTACCACCTACATAAACAGGTAGAGGAAGAACTACTACTAGCCAAAAGTTAAATGTCGGGATTGCACGGGAAATATATATTTTGTTACGACCCTGAACCTAAAAGAACGTTTCAGCGCGCGCGCGCGGGTGTGTGTGTTTTTTCTAACATTTCCATAATTTAAACACTGTGATTTTACTAAAAACCTCGTCTGTGTTCTTTGAAAATGCTGAAGTTATGTACAAGTTTTATATTTAACCGACTTTCCACATTTGAATTCTGCTAAACAAGCTTTCTTTTAGATTCAGATACAATGTAGTTCGTGCTCTACCTGTTATGTATGTACGTGGTACAGAAATTGCTACATTAGCGCTAAAACCGCAGTTCAAATGTTCCGCGTATTTCCTAATGCGCACCGACCACAGCGACTCTCAATGGAAGTCTCACGAAACACGAAGTACACGTAGGCCACTACAGATGACGCAAAAGCTGTAATTGCTATGTTTACTTCAAATTATCTTATTTTTAGCAATGCTTTCCAAGTATTAGAATAATTGCGCCTTTTTTTGGCGAATTCCTTTAGTTGAATAAGGACAATGGGTAATTAGAGCTATATTATACAACAAAGTCAATTTAGACCGACAAGGAGTATCATATTTTAGAACAAAAGTATGCAGATTGTTGTATAAGTTCAACAAATTCAATAATGTTTGTACATATCCTTTTGAGGTCCTCAGAAGTGTAAAGTTCCACATTTCGTATTTTTGTACAGCGTACTCACCTGTGTACAAAGGATGCAGGTCGATTTGCACTTACTAATATTAACTACAACATATATGGTACCATAAGTTTCAAGGCACATACCGGGTCGCCTCACTTCACCTCCATTATCATTTCACATTATCTCTCATATGGTGCTTTCTTTCAGGGACAACTATCACTGAGGTCTACCCGAAAATCAATGCCGGGAGTGGTTCCTTGAGGCAATACCTTGAGTCTATAAAGCCCCTCCCACCAACGAGAACATCAAGACGGGTGGAAGTGAATACGCCACTTACGCGCGGCAACCCCGCAGTTAAGACCATCACTTAACCTCGGTGGGGACGCCTGGTGATCTAGCACACCTACTAGCTCTGCAGGTTAGTATGCGGGACCTTTAAGGCGACCTTCCTCCCCCTCCGGGCGGCCGTAGCCTGCTCGGTGGTACCCGATTTCCTGCGGCTAATGAGAACACACTGCAACCTCGACTGCAACCCAATCCAAACAGCTCACAATCAACGAAGAGCTCGAATGTTGGGCCCGAGGTTCCTCTAGTAACGTCAGGGGTACCACGAGTGCTAAGGGTCCTCAGCGCTCGCACCACAGCGGCTGAAGGGGAGGGATCATGTAGTCCCTTTCAGGGAAGAACTATTGCGGCTGTCTCGGCGTTGTATGGCAGGATGATATTTTCCAGGTAAACACTTCCTAATCCGACAAGACGGTCTCCGGCCGACCTGATGCGCCGTTTTCTGACCACGGCAGGAGGTATCCGGGTTGCACTGACCTGATAGGGGAGTTTCCAACAAGTGAGTAACTGGGTTCGTGCCCTCTAAGTTATCGTGACTCCTTGGGATGGCCACCCTCTGTCTCCTGGACTGATCCTTCCTCCTCGGAATGCCCCACTTGCGGATTAGGTACAATAAACTACAGGTTTTTATGTCAAATTCACTCCGTAGTAACCCTAATAGTTGACAGAAGATTGAAGGATTTGCAGACCAACGCCGGGACGCGACACATCTGCTCTCGTCAAATCACCGATGTACGACGGCACGTCAACGTTTAAAGTCTTTCGCCGCCAATTCCACACAGTGTGCTTGGTGTCTAGAAGAGGAGGCCACACAGCTAACGGCCAAACTCCAGGGACGGTCCACGGAGGTGCTGAACGCGGTCCAGACAGCGGCGGCGCTCTGTGACGTCTGAGAGACCCTGGAGAACCGGTTTGGAAACCACCGCTTAGCGGCACCCAACTGAAATCTAGGACGCAACAGACAAGGAGAGTGCAGGAGTTCACCCTGGCAAGTGAGCAGCTGGCCAGCAAAACCTTGGATGACCTCTCACCCGAATTCCTATCCCGAGAAGCCACATATTCCGTCGACGGGGTACGGGACGCTGAGATACGTCAGAGTCTAACAGTCCAAGTTCTCTCCTTAATTAAACCATCATATCAGCCTCAACCTAGAGAATACGTATGTCTGATTTGTACTAAAAGTACAGAAGTTAAGGAAACACTAACGATGGCAGAAGATATTTGGAGAGAATCTCTATTTGGCAGCAATCATTCAAGAAAGCTTGGAAACCAATTTTAATTAAGTTTGAAACATATTGCACATATTATCAGTAAAAACTCGTACTCTCAGTTGCTGCGAGTGATATATACTCAGGAGGATTTCCAAAATACTTAGCTGAACAAATATAAATGATTGAAATGTCAATATCAACAAAGACATTAAATTTGTTTTACTTAAACAGGATTTTGCAGACTTTTGTTCCCTATCTCTGCAATTCTTGTGGGTGTATAGTGAAATTTTTATCTAAAGATCTCCAATTTACTACTGCTGATCTTTAAGAAGTGCGTTGCTTCAAAACAAGGCAACATTTTTCTAATGTTTTGGAAAAGATTCCTAATAAGTAAGACATATTGCTATATAAATAGCAATTACAAGTGGCGCGTCATCTGTTAACGGTCTACGTGTACTTTATGTTTCTCGTAGACAATAAGCATTTAATCACTAACTATAAACTCAATGAAACTTTTAGTCTGTAAGCCGAGCGCCTTTGTACCGGCAAGAGGCCAAGAAACAGAAAATAAAAATCTGTAACCTGAAAACCTGCTGCATATCTATTAATTCCAATGCTAACTAGGGTTTTGTGTTGTTAGTGAACTTTGCACGCTATCAATTCAATGTGATGTGCAGTTAAACACACATTCGTTATTAAATAACTTTCACTTTACAAGAGAAGCTGTGTAAGCATTTACTGTTTAGGTCTATCTTTGATATCGCTTGCCGTTTAACAATTATTGTCCGAAAAAGATTTCGTATACGTAGAATCATATCAAAAACATCTATTTGCATGTAATATTGATTTTTTTTAGATAAATTTTAAGGCATGTCCATTAATTTTGTTCCTCCTATCTATGTCCTCGTTCACATATTTAGAATTAAGGTTTGTTTAGGATGCTGACAGCTGTCGGAACTGATGGCGGGGAAAGCGACACTTGAGCGCGCGTGATGATTGTGCTAAAACTGTCTAAATTGTTGATATTTGTACTTGTATCACACAAGAACAGTCTTGAACGTTACTCTGTAAGACAATGTACAGATAAAACTGAGACAACAGCAGAGCCTAAATTTGTTCCTCATAATACTTCTGCCTTGGAGTTTGTCTTAGAAGTTCGGGATTAGGAATAGGCAAGAGAAATCTATTATACTGTTTGGTATTAAACGTATTAGTTTACTGAACGAATTTCCTGAACTTACAAATAATAGAAGAATGTTTAAAACGTCTACTTTCTCTGTATACCGTATGAGATCACCAAGAACAAAACAGAATCTGCTCTCAAAACCAACAAAAGCAGAACGTTATATACATTTATAAAAGTTTAGAATGATCAGTTTTTCTTTATCTTAAGGAATGTAGTAGTTGTAGTTCTCTTTTTATTCAAAATATTCTCACAGCACACACAATTCCCTTGCTTGTGCACTATTCTGTGTTTCAAATTGGATGCGCTACAAGGTGAGCAACCAGTCCGAGTCCTCGAGTCCTGCGGTGTTGTCGTATTGCAGTCCCTCTACGTGTGTGTCCTTTTTCTTTTTCTTTTTTTTTTTTTTTTTTGTAATTTACGTCCTCCGACGTAATGACCCCAAATGAGCCCAGGGGCCATAGAGCTTATATTTACCTGACATTCCTCTTTCAGCATAAGGGAAAACCCCGGTAAAACCTTTTCCAGGTAACTCACTCTGACCGAGTTTAGAACTCGGGACCTCTTGAACGTGAGGCAGACATGCTACCACTACGCTACCGAGACGGGCCTCTCTAAGTGATGTGTGACGAGCGCCAAACTAATCAGTCTCTAATAAATACTACTCCCGCTAAGACAAAAATTCAGATTTTGCAAAAACTGATCCATGAGGGCGGAGACAGTAATGTATTTAACATAAGCGTAAAAGACCCATATTTTTAGGTCAAATAGTTTTCCTAATACAAATAAATTAATTAGATACCATTATATTATAACAATGCATTGCGGCGTAAGCACTGTAATGAATATCATTATTGGTTGTCATGTATGTGTGGACGTATATTTCAAATTTCTCAGAACTGAAACGTAAACATTTGACATGACGTGATAAAAGAAAAATGTACTTTGAGTAAGTCAAGGTGTTTGTTAAATTCGATGAGAGGTACCGATACACTTCTTGCTAGTCTGACAGAACGTGTCTGGTCACATTATATCTTTGTTTATGAATCGTTCGTAATCTCTATTTACTCTAGAGATTTCAAAGCAGCATTATTCAGTTACTCTTCCATGAAAAAGTGTATCAGCTAGATCAATGAGGCGCAATCCATCTTCCCCTCTTACTGCTGCTGGAACAATCCAATAGAGTTAATGTGGGCTCAAATTATGTTGAAAATAGAAATAATATTTATAAACTGACTGACGATGAACGACTTATTCACGGAGAAATTAACAAGGAACACAACAAGACTTGGAAAACTGCGTGAGACATCAGATAAACTTTTGGAAAGAAATAATACGTAACGATATTTTAGAACCTATCATCATAAATTTGCAGTACTCAGACGTTGAAGACAATGACAATGACGAATTATCTCTTAACGTAAGTAACATTCACAGCTACACGGATGTACCGCTCGTATTTTCTTTGGATTAGTAAAATAAGTAATTCATAAACTATAATGAACTTTAAAGTAAATAAGGGGTGCGTCCGGAAAGTAAGTTCTGTTTAGCAATAAAATTAAATTGTGTACAGATACAGTAAAAATATTTATTTAACAAAATTCTACAACACTTAAGCTACTTTTCCACATAACTGCCGAAATTTTTCAGTCATTTGTCATAGCGAGGCACATGTTTATGTATACCTTCTTCATAGAAGTTTGCCGCCTGTGTCTTCAACCAGTTGGAAACATTTTCTTTCAGCTCTTCGTCATTGTTGAAGTGTTGACCGCCAAGGAAAGATTTGAGATGCAAAAACAGATGAAAGTCGCTAGAAGCGAGGTCAGGGCTGTACGAGAGGTGGTCAAACATGTCCCAGCCAAATCCCTGAAGGATCTTTTTCGTCACATTTGCAGTGTGCGGTCGTGCGTTGTCGTGAAGATACACAACAGCTATCACATCCCAAATTTGCCGATAAATTTCAATTGGTTTCACTTTCCTAGCATTCAGAAAACGAATCACAGATATGATTTCACAAGCGGCGGGATTTTCAATCAACACCGACATTGTAAACAAGCACAACAAAGCGTACGTGGCTGACAGCGATCTCACGATGGCGCACGTTTCTTCTCCTTGATACAAAGCCTCTACGCGCATATGCGGAATTGCGATCGAAGCGTTGCAGCGGAGATAAATTGAAACAGAACTTACTTTCTGGACGCCCTTTTTATTTTTAACATT
The DNA here is from genome assembly GCA_030765055.1 of Mantis religiosa. Taxonomy (NCBI): domain Eukaryota; kingdom Metazoa; phylum Arthropoda; class Insecta; order Mantodea; family Mantidae; genus Mantis; species Mantis religiosa. The sequence continues at coordinate 213,788,221 of CM060952.1, forward strand.
TGCGTAATATATGAATATACACGATGCAATTGTTATTTCAACAGCTGCATTGTTATAAAACTTTGGAAAATTTAGTTTGGGTTCCCTTACGTCTAGCGCCACGAACACTCGCAAGTGTGAGAGAGAGGGAAATATTAAGAGAGAGGGGATAACAAGGTGGCAACGCTGAAGGCTATAACGTATCCGTTTCGCTATAGGCGAGAACTCTTCCCATTTGAAACACATAATAACAGATATTACAACTTGTGCCTCATCTCTTAACGGAGTACGTATACCTCGTGTTTGATGAAACCTCCACTGTGTGTCGCTGTTGTCGCCGGAAACACTTAAGTTGGTAAAGTTGTATATTTCATGTTATTAAATATCTTAGTACGAGAAGATCAGATATTTAAAATAACTTTTGATTACTATTAATTAACTAGTTCACAGAATTAAGCATAAAAAATTAATTAGGTTATATTCATTAGTTGATATTTTTAACAATGGTGTCAGTATAACCTTTATGTTTGTGAATGTTTGGTTTGTATCAAATCAATCCGAGAACGGAGAAAAGCCAAGCGATATTGTTCACCAAGCGCCGCTTTCCCGCCAATTACCCCACGTTTACCTACTTCGGGCAAGGGATCAGGTGGGAGAATTCAATCAAATACTTGGGAGTCAAGCTGGATAAGGGCCTAACTATTCGGGAACACATCCAGGAGCAAGCTCATCGGTCGTGTGGTGCCGTGGCATCACTGTACCCTGTGCTTCGGTCTGCGATGTCTGTTTCCCTAAAGTTGCGCCTCTTTATGGCTCTGGTCCTTCCTATAATACGAAGTCTGGGGTATGACCGCAGGCTCACACCAACGTGCACAGAATAAATGTCTTCGGATTATTTATTCTGTTTGCACAAGGTTCCCCGTGAGACTACTTCACGAGGCTTCATCCCTCCGATATGTGGAGGATGAAATTAGGCGCCGGGCGACAAAATTCTTCGAGAGTTTGCCTCAGCACCAGAGCTCCCTAGTCAGATCCCTTGGAGATTATGTACCTCGTGAGCGTCGCTTAAAGCGATACCTCATGTCTTGCGGTCATTACCGGTAACCACATGATCTCCATTCCAACCTAAGTTAAATTTCAGCTAATCCAAAATTGTTATTATGCAATATTCAAAATAAATACATATCTTCTTCCTAGTTTATTAACTAATCCACCAGCGGTGCACGCTGTCTGTAGCACCCGGTTCATCATTCCCAGGGGAGCAACAAGCTACCTCCCTTCACTACCCCCACTTAATGTACACCCGTCATTCTGCAACATCCACATCCCGCCACTACGAGGTAAAGCTCTTCCCAGACCAGGTACACGATTTGACGACCCTTCGGGCTGTTCCAAACAGCCTGCCCGCATGGAGTTGAGTTGAGTTCATCCCAGTACATTTATTATTACAGAATTGCTTTGACTATTTAATGTAAAGTATTGGAGAGAAAGATCCGATTTGATTTTTAACTAAATATTAAAAATTGTAGTTATAAGTATATTAACTTATTTTATATTGTTAGATTCGCTAAAATTAATTTATTCAGAATTGACAATTAATTTTTATTGATATATTATGTATTTTGTATATTTTTATATATTTTATATATGTTTATATTACATATTTGCTTGGAGATACCTTACCCAGATAGCAGCTGAGATTAATATGTTTATGTTAAGTAACACTTTTATTATTTATTTATCTATAGGCTATTGTGAGTATTTGTTATTAATATTACATTGATTACCTTTAAATTTGTTTATTTTGTATTAATTTAATTATTTACTTTTACATTTTGATTACTAATTTCTGTTTTAAGAATATTTATACCAAGATTAGACTCTGACTTTGAGTGTAATTTATAAAATAATTATTGTTTTATAAATTTAAAGTATAATAACGAGAATCTTCACAATGGTTACTGCTGATTTGATTTTTTGTTATTATAATTTATGCCTTACAGTTCACATAAAGAGTCCTTGGTTATGACGTGATTTTCATCAAAAGAATACAAGTTTATTATTTAATACATGTTCTAGATTTGAAGTTTGCTCAAAAATCTCTTTAACTTTCAAGTGATCTCAAAAAATATATGCTATCAGTACAGTCTCGACACTGAATTATTGATATAATACAATTTCTCCTCTACCTCATATGTATGTTGGTGGTACAGAAAGTATCTGTTTTCTTAAAGTTAAAGTTAGGAAGTACTGCTGTTTTCAGAATTGCTGCGACCACAGCGACACACAGTGGAAGGGCCCTGTAACACAATGTACTCGTAGTACAGAAGAGATGTCGCCCAAGTAGTAATAGCTAACTATATATCAATATGTCTTAGTTATTAAACAATGTCTACATACAGATTAGAATAGTGATGTTTAGTTTTGATGTAGATCATAGCCAAAGTGTGAATGTCACTGACTGAAGCTATATTGCTTACAAATGTTAACATAAACTAACAACAACAGACATCCTGCCTTGGAGCAAAAGTCTGTAGAATGTTGTATAAGTGAAACAGTCTCAGCTCGTTTCGTGCAGCATATTACTATATGATCGTGTGTACTAGTAATTATAAGAAGATGAACTAATAAATATACATTTGTAGCATCAGAGATGTGACTTTATTCATTTGTACCATCCAGCATAATTATATTTTAAGGCCAGGTGCAATAAATTTGGTCGTACATTTGGCATCGCTCGCTAGTTGTTAAACCCTGTTCTAATATTTCTTATTTTAAAAGAAATTTTTAACGCACCTGCATATTTTCCCGTAATGGTCCATTGCGAAAAAGAACTCAAAGATAAAAAGTTATTATACATGTAGTATAATAATTTACAACAGCGCCTCTACAGGACTCATCTAGCAACAGGTGGAAAATGGAAGCTATTTCACAATAAGAAATAATTATTTCCAATTCTAATTGTATTTCCTATCAACTACCAAATGTTACAGTTGTTACTTAACCGTTGCCCAAGGAAATGTTTAGGTCCAGTTAACATCTAACCGGAGATCACAATACTGAGATTGTCTCTATTAACAGTTCGGTATTATATTGTCCTAAACATATACCACGTGACTCAGCTGTAGCTATATACACAACACTGATCCTCTTAGCAAACAGACTTATTGTAACATTAATAATTAAACTCCTGAATGAGAGTAAACAGCTGTGAAAGTGTTAACAAAAGACGGTTTTTCATAGATACAATGACAGAGCAATGTTCTCTCGAAGTACGACATAAAAAACGTGGGTTATGTCTCAGTACATTAGGTCCAGGAATATAGTGAAGGAAAGGAAATTAAAATATAATATATGTAATTATTTTCCATATAAGTAGTACTGGGTTATTATGTGGTTTTATTGAAAATGTTTGACTGTCATCCTAGAAAATACTTAAATTATATACAAGTTTGTTATATAGCTCACGTTCCAGTTTTGATTTTTGCTGGAAAAGCTTCCTTTTAGATTCAGCTGATCCCAAAATATATATTTACACTACAATCTCGACATTGACTTTTCGGGTATAATGCAGTTCCTCCTCTACCTTCTATGTATGTTCGTGGTGCAGAAGTATTTATTATTTAGCAGTAAAAAGAATCTGTATGGAGCTGGTACAAATTCGCTGTGCAAATGTCCGGCGTGTTTGCTGAGTAATTGCGATCACAGCGACATAGTGGAGATATCATGTAACATGAAGTACACGTAGGACGTTTGAGATGACGCGCAGGTCGTAATTGTTATTTAAACGAAAATAATTCTTCTCTATTAAAGATGTTTTTCAAAACATTTACATAATTATATTCCCCTTTTGCTCAGAAAAGCTCCGGAATGTGTAGGGTAGTAGATTACAGATATATTGCTTACAAGAACTAATATAAAGAGAGTGAAGTTTTATGTTGTTTTGGGACGAAATTCTCCAGAAGATCGTATAAGTATAATAAATCAGTAGCCTTTGTGTATCTATTCCCTAAACTATATACTCATCACACATTTTGATGATGTATAAAAACCATATAGATGTATGTAACGTATTTGTTCTAGAATGTACTTAATCTCCAATAAGCATCGTCTGTGACTACTCACAAATAAAAGATAACTTTTCATCAAAATCCGGGCCCTAGTCATTAATATTACATTGATTAACTTTGAATTTGTTTACTTTGTATTAACTTGGCTTTAGTTTACTTAATTAGTTTAAAATAAAATTATGGTTTTAGTGTTAGGTCATGATATATTTGTCTTTTGTTTTATTAGTTATGTATCACGAGATGTTACTGTCAATTATTTATTTTAGGCTTCTATATTTGTTTTGTTAATTATCTTTTTAAATATTAGTCGTAATTACTTAGTACTTCATTTGTTTGAGGTGATTCTTATTGTTTAGTTATTTATTACTGGAATATGAAATATTACAATATCGAAAGATTAACTCAAGTAGGAGATGTAGCTATTTTGTAAATGAAAATATATTTATTATTTATAATAAATGATTATGATTTATGTTTAATTTCATTATTAGTTTTAGTAGCGCTCAACTCGGACCACAGTTCTATGTTAGGCTTTAGACTGTGTAGCGTGTTGGCGACTACAGCGACACAGAGCGGACGTCTCGTCTAAATGTAAGAAGTTACAGATCTCGCGGAGTGTGTATATCAATATGTCTTAGTTGTTAACTAAATGTAAACTCAAGATGTACATTTCATTTGTCATTTAACTATTCTAAAATTGTGCTTTAATTAAAATAATTGAAGCATTCTTTTTACAAAATAAAAATTTTCCATAAAGTTGTTACATAAGTAGTACCGGGTTGTTATTGAAAATATTCGTCTGTCATCCTTGAAAATGTTCAAGTTATATACAAGTTTGGTATTTAACCGACTTTCTAGTTTAAATTTGGATAGAAAGACCGTCTTTTCGAAACAGCTGATCTCAAATTATATATAGTTACAGCACAATCTCAACATTGAATTTTTCGATATAATGCATTCCTCCTCTACCTATTTCGCGATAAAGAAAATATTATTTAACTACAAAATAAAGCCCAGACGGTACAAACTTGCAGTTGTAATGTCCCGCCTATTTGTTGATAATTGCGATCACAGCGACACATAGTGGAAGTCTGGTAAAACACGAAGTACACGTGGTATGTTGCAGATGTCGCCAAGGTTCTAATTCCTGTGTATATGTCAACGTGTCTTGTTATTAAGAAATGTGTCCAAAAGATGAGAGCAATACGTCTTGGTTTTGGTGTAATACATGTCGCAAATGTCAATGATAGTAGATTGTGACCAAATTGTATATAAAAGTTCATACAGACCAACAAGAACTAATGTGTATCGGAATATATACCTTCAAAAGGTTATATAATCCTACGAAATTCAATAAATTTTGTGTGTACTATGTGAAACTATAATCCTTTCCATGGGCATGATCATTTACTAGTTTGTACTATATTTGCTACTCGTTTAAAACATATCCCTTGTGACATCTAGAATTGCTCTTTCAGTACCAATCTGTCTGAGACATAAGTATTGTGACTTTGGTGGGTTCGTGAAATTAAAAAGAATTCAATTACACCACTCAAAATGTTCTCTATTTCCACCTTATTCCAATTACAATTTACACAATTACAATCTTGCCAGTTCGTCTTTACACGTAAGCTCAACTCATCTGCACGTCCGCCCGCCGCGACGTACTCCACTCAACTGACCCTCGCCTCGCTTGTATCGATCGCCCCGAAGCCTCTCGAAGCTTCCTTTAGGGAGGGGGAAGTCATTCTGGAACCTTCGTGCACCTTCGCGCGGTAGGAAGAGGGACCTCCCCTTGCGTCTCCCCGCCACCGACAGTCCGCATTATCGATCGGCAACGCGAGTTCGCTGTTTGCGTGATACTGCTCCCCCCTCAAGGCTGGTCGTCCCGAACAGCGCCATCGTAGCGGGCCAGGCGTTCCAGGTGTACCACCAGTATCTTTCCTCGGTGCGATGTCCGCCCAGGTTGGACTCGTCCCTGCCTCCAAATCCCTCAAGGGTGGTCCCGAGTCTGCGTCCGCCAGCTGCTCCCTCCTCAGGCCTGCGCTATCCCAGCCATCCGCAGGCACTCCTGTGACTACTCCAACTGCTACGGCACGCTCCTGCCCCTCCACTCTTGTGCATTGGCCGCACTCCTCTGGACAGGGTCTTTGAGACATAGCATCGTCAGGCTGACGATGCGGATTGTCACCCGAGGGGATGGTGGTAATGGCGCCCACGTGCCCCTCTCCATGCCGGGCCTTACCCGTTCTTCCGGCTGCTCTTCCTGGTGTGGGCAGTCTCTCTGCAGGTGTCCGGGCTGTCCACACCCCCAGTTTAAAGTGAATGATGAAGTTTATTTGTGGTTTAGTTTAGGGAGGGATTTTCCTTCCCCGGTGTAAGATGATGAGAGAAGTGTTGTAAGTAATAATGTGGTGTAGTAATTGCGGCATACCCGCATGTCGGATTTCAATTGGTTGGTGTTTACTTTTGATTTGGGTTCTAATTGGAGCTATGAGATCTCTTATCCGCAGGTGAATGGTTGTAGGAAATTGATTTGTCGTTTGTTGGCTGCTCAGTTGTCTCAATAATACACTGGTTCGTTGCAAAAATGATTTAATTTAATTCTCACTAAGTTCGTTGATTCAGATTGATTTGTAGCGGCGACCACCTGTTACTAAACTTCCTAACAGAATTCTCTTCTTTATACGGCGAATACTTTGCTATTATAAACTTCTTCTGCTGCTTCTCTTACGCTGGTTGCGTTATTCTTGACTTCCCTACATTTCGGACTTAGAAATCTTTACTACTTCTTCTTCACGCGCACTAACACATCTTTCCCCTCGTAGTATGACTGTTGAAGTGAGTTTTCGTCTACTCTGCGATTCAGTTCGTACCTTATTCTGATCCCCACTCTAACTCTTATCACATGACCAAAATAACTCACCCTTCTCCCCATTTCTCAAATCTTACATTATTATTGGTTTCTCATTTTATTTCGATTTTCCTTTATTGGTTAGCAAAACTCATCGAACTCATTGACGTTACATCCCACCGTGAGTTGGGTCACGCCTACCCTGGGCTCTTTGTAACGGTATCCATCGTTATCACCTCAGCAAAGTAAATCCTTTTAGGTCTTATGCTTGACCGCATCTTGAAAACCTTATTGTTCCTACACATTCCTGGCTATAGTTCTCAGACATTGAAGCTTTCCTTAAACAAGGAGGCTAACGGTCACCTCTTCTGTCTCTCCGACTTGTGTTCAGATTTTACAGAAATATTTTCTCTCCCTTACATGGATTCTAGCATGTTAGTTGTCTTAAATTATATTCTTCCCATCTTATTCTTAATTAAACCGCTATTTTAGTCATTACTCTAATTTCATTCTAATTTCATATTAATATAACAATATTTTATATTAGTTTAGCAAAGCATTTTTATTAATTTATCTTCTTTTTTAATTCTCGTGATTTCGATTAATTCGCCACCTCCTAATCGCTGTCTGATACTGCGGTTACAGTATCTACTGAAACATTCAAGTAAATAACAAAGAAATGGCGGACCACACAAAAATATATCAGACACAAATTGTCTGTTAGTACAAGATCAACTTTATATATGTAGTAAAGTATCACATATTAGGATAATACGCGTCAAATACGCTGAGGAAATGTGCGGTAAACTGTAGACAGTATAGCTCGGTCGTAATGGAAGCTTACTACATTACCGAGCGAATCCTTAATTACAAAAGGTGCACGAGGAGCGCCCTATGCGGCTTCAATCCCAACCATGGAGTTGATAATCTGGTTCTAACCGCATGTTTACTGAGTAACTGCGACTACAGCGACACAGTGGAAGTCTCATGCAACACGAAGTACACGTAGTATGCTACAGATGACGCTTAGCTCCTAATTGCTATATGTATATTAATAAAGCTGAGTTATTACATTTCTCTAAAAGTTTAAAGCGATAATGTTCTGTTTTCAAGCAATACATATCCTAAATATGTACGAAAGCAGATTGAAGTTTAGTACATGTAGATACCCATATATAGAAAGACAACATCTTTTTTTGATTTGGAATGAAAGTCTACAAAAACTTTTATAAGTTCTTGTGATTGTATATTTTCTGCATCTTTATACTTACAATTCCATTAATGTCGTCCCATTCCTGAGGAAGTTTTGCATACCATCAATACAAGAACATATGTATCTTTTATATCTAAATGTGCAGAGCGATGTGCAGTGGTATCTGGACCGGTCCATTTCAAAACGGTTGCAACTGGAGGGGAGGGCAGGTCAGTTGCGAGAAAGTGAACGCGTGCAGAGCTTCTGAGTGATAGTACACCTTGTTTCAAAAAGTGCGTTTTTCCTAGTTCCAAGAGACCATTTAGCTTCGCAACACTGCATGTAACGGATGGCTCATATATTAGGTTAAGCATCTGTTTTCCATGACAAAGATTGAGATTTTTATTCTAACTTAGAACAATGAGAGGATGTTTAACAGTGTAGTTTCATGTCACATGTAACATTTCTGTGGGTCACGTTAGTAACGTTATATCACCCTTAAAATGGTTAGCATTACAGAAATTGTGTACCAATTTACTCATAAATGGTGGCAAGTACATGTTGAGAACAGACGTACCACAGAATAATACATCAATGCTGTTCAAATATCACTTTAACTTGTTATTTTTCTGAACCCATTTGTGCAAATTGTGTTGAGATATATGAGGTGCTCAACACTATATATATTTGACAGTAACCCTATGTTGCAGAACACCAAGTGTTAGACCTCGACACTGTATATATATATATATATATATATATATATATATATCTGTGTGTGTGTGTTAACAAAAAAGAGGATTAATAACCTATTATTTATTTTAAAGCTTTACTAATTTTACATCAAGCCGCACTGTGTTTAGGTCCTAGCTAGCTGACATTGTGCATCTTTTAAGAATAACTGGAATACTAGAAATAAAAGTAAAAGTGGCATAAAATGATGATGACACAATGACATTTTAATCATTTCCTGCAATGCACAAGTACACCTAAAACCTTGTAAAGCCTTTTCAAATCAATTCTAATCACACCAGTTCTCTTCTAAGATGGTTACTCAGGTACATAATTTTGTGTAGTGTGTACAATAATATTGCATAGTGACTACTGCATTAAACAATATAGAACAAATTAGCTTTATGGAATCTCAGATTATACTTTTAATTGCTGTTATAAGCTGTGACACTCTTGATCAATGATGTACAGGTACACTGATAAGTAAGGTTAAGAGAACTTAATTCTTCAAAATACCTATCATTGCAATTTAAACAAAAAGTTTAAAAATTCATATCAAGCATCTCGCCCAAATATTTTAATTTAAGCCATCCAGATTATACGTAAACATAGATGATGCCAATTATAAACAAAGGAATGCTACAGAAATCAAAGAGAATTGAATTCTGTACAAATCCACAGCCACAGTTTTGGTACATCTGAAAATACACAGCTATTATTTCAGTAAATTACACTGGCTATTACTTACCTTACATGGACTTATATATGACTCATGTATTTTAAATTTAAAACTACAAGTACAAACACAAAAACAAACAAACCCAATCAACTCTGTAAAATAACTTCACTTTTCAATGTTGGCCACAGTATTCCTCAAGGTAACAAGTAACAAGTAACAAGTTTAATTAAACTAATGCTTTTGTATGTAAAACACCCTTTTTCCATTATAAAGTTCTACATTAATCTAAAGAATTTAACTATACATGAATATGTATTAACGCACAATTCAGGTTATGTCATATTAATTTTCGCTAATTAGCTACATGCTAAATCTTACTTACCAATAGGTCTTTGTGAAAATCGATTCCTTTTCTTCCTGCTGCCCATACGTCCTCACAGGTCTTTCAAATCTTTACAATATCACAAATCGATGAAAATTTTATTCAGAAATTAATTTGGCTTGGCTTCCATACCGTTAAAGCTTCAAAAGTTCGTTCAAATATTTACAGGTAAGCCAACGTAGTGTGTTATTCATATCGTACATTGAGCTCAATTAAGGTGGAAAATACCCCAATAATATTACGAAAATTACTTCACAAGTAGTAAAATAATACAATAGCTATTAAATTTTAAACTAAGCAGAAGTTATTTTATATATTAGTTAATATGCAACACGGCAGTCAAAATAATTATATTTGCGGCATTGAATCCGGTTGTTAGAGTACATGCAGCGCTCAAAGTGTACCTTAATGCCGCTTCTGTATTCCTATCTGAGTTATCAGACCCTGTGCACGACTTATATTACCCACGCACCTCTCCATCGCTGCATGTTAGGATACGAACCGCATGTGCATGGGGAGACGATGTAGCCTCCAGGCGGACGATCGTCACCGTGGGCGGCGGGGGTGGAGCCGCCCCTATTTAAACAAAAATTATTAAAAAAATCGTTTTCCGTATTTAAATATATTACTTCACCGTTGTTCGCACAGTTATGAAATGATAAATATAACCTTATAGCGTCAGAGATGTGCGTTTATTCCTGTGTACTACCCAGCAGTATTATATTTTGAGACAAGTGCATTAATTTTGGCCTTACATTTGGCATCCCTAGTTGTTAAAACTGCAACTTGTTCTAACATTTATTTCAAAAAAAAATCTTTAACTGAACTGCTATTTTCCCGTAAGGCCCATTGGAAAAAACAACTGGAAGATAAAAACTTAACACTACGTTTAGTATAATAATTGACAACAGCGCCTCTATAGGACTTACCTAGCAACAGTCCAAAAATAGAAGCTACTTCACAATAAGAAATTATTATTTCCAATTTTAATTGTATTTCCTGTCGACTACCAAAGTTGCAGTTGTTACTTAACCGTTACCCAAGGTAATGGTCAGGTCCAGTTAACATCTAACCGGAGATCACAATACTGAGATTGTCTCTATTAACAGTTCAGTATTATATGGTCCTAAACATACACCACGTGACTCAGCTGTAGCTATGTACACAACACTGATCCTCTTAGTAAACAGACTTATTGTAACATTAATAATTAAACTCCTGAATGAGAGTAAACAGCTGTAAAAGTCTTAACAAAAGACGGTTTTTCATAGATACAATGACAGAGCAATGTTCTCTCTAAGAACGAGACGCAAAACGTCGGTTATGTCTCAGTACATTAGCTCCAGGAATATAGTAATGGAAAAGAAATTCAAATATAATATATCTAATTATTTTCCATAAAAGTAGGACTGGGTTATTATGTGGTTTTATTGAAAATGTTCTACTTTCATCTTTGAAGATACTTAAATTATATACACGTTTGGTATTTAACTGGCTTCCTAGTCTTCAGTTTTGCTAGAAAAGCTTTCTTCTAGATTCAGCTGATCCCAAAATATATATTTACACTACAATCTTGACATTGACTTTTCGGGTATAATGCAGTTCCTCCTCTACCTTCTATGTATGTTCGTGGTGCAGAAGTATTACTTAGCAGTAAAAAGAAGCTGTATGGAGTGAATACTGGTACAAAGGCGCAGTTCAAATGTCCCGCGAGTATGCTGAGTAATTGCGATCACAGCGACATAGTGGAGATATCATGTAACATGAAGTACACGTAGGATGTTTGAGATTACGCGCAGTTCGCAATTGTTATTTAAACGACAATAACTCTCGTCTATAAGGAGCTTTTTCAAATCATTTATATAATTATATTTCCTTTTGGTACAGAACTACTCCTGAATGTGTAGGGCGGCAGATTGCATATATATTGCTTACAAGAACTAGTATAAAGAGAGAGAAGAATTATGTTGCTTTGTGACGAAATTCTCCAGTAGATAGTATAAGTATAACAAATCAGTAGCCTTTGTTTATCCATTCTCTAAACTTCTGCTTCTTCATTTGACTTTTTGCATATCTAGTACCGGTCCCCAAACTTAGAGTAAGGTCAGGGGTGCTTAGTGATTGACTGCGGTCAAACTGACAAGTATTTAACGGAAATTAATTGTTCTTTCACACTAGCCGTGTGAAAGTATGAAAAGATTGAGTCATACTAAAAATTTAAATCAAATTCTGTTGTTTAGGATACACTTAGGGTAATTCTTGACAGCGTTTTGTCTTTTACTGATATTGAGTAAAGCAGATTTAACATATTTCTGATATTGTATATATTACTGAACATTGTCAAGGCAAGCGAATGTATTTTGTTCGTATTATGTTGCATATTTCTGACCTCTTTGACAGCTAAAGGATTAAAAATGAAACTTGTACCAATATCCTTATTCCGAATAAAAAAATCTTACAATATTTATCTCTAAGCAGCTCCTTGAAAGTTCTATGAAACAAATAAACTGATGAAGAGTTGATAATGTGACATATCAAAACAAAACATCTGACGGCCCATAAAGTGTACCATGATGCACTAGGACAGTCCAGTGAATGGCGTACAAAAATTCGGCAATTGAACTGCAAGGTAACATTTCTAATTAATAAATTAAAATTGAGATCCTAGATATATTTCGATGCAATAATCCCTTATTGCAGTTAAAGTACTACCAAATAAGATTTTATTCGTATTTGCAAAAGCTTAATAAATAATTCAAAACTTTTGTTTATAAATTTGTAACTCTGTCCGACAATTTAGATTTTTGTATGTAATACAGCTTCACTTGATATTTTATATATTTAGAGTAAACTCTAAAGCAAAACAAAACACCATCACTCCAGTATTTTGATAAACGCTTAATAACTAACACATATTGCTATATACCTAGTAACTACAACCAGCGCGTCATCTGTAGCCGCCTATGAGTACTTCGTGCTTCATGAAACTTCCACTGAGAGACGCTGTGGTTGCAGAGAAGCACCAAACGCAAGGGACAGTTGAACGGCGTTTTTTACCGGATTATTCTTCACACAGAATTTTTGTGTTAGATATTACTTTCCGTACCACCTACATAAACAGGTAGAGGAAGAACTACTACTAGCCAAAAGTTAAATGTCGGGATTGCACGGGAAATATATATTTTGTTACGACCCTGAACCTAAAAGAACGTCTCAGAGCGCGCGCGCGTGTGTGTGTGTTTTTTCTAAAATTTCCATAATTGAAACACTGTGATTTTATTAAAAACCTCGTCTGTGATCTTTGAAAATGCTGAAGTTATGTACAAGTTTTATATTTAACCGACTTTCCACTTTTGAATTCTGCTAAACAAGCTTTCTTTTAGATTCAGATATAATATAGTTCGTGCTCTAACTGATATGTATGTACGCGGTACAGAAATTGCTACATTAGCGCTAAAACCGCAGTTCAAATTTTCCCCGTGTTTCCTGATTGGCACCGACCACAGCGACTCTCAATGGAAGCCTCACGAAACACGAAGTACACATAGGCCACTACAGATGACGCAAAAGTTGTAATTGCTATGTTTACTTCAAATTATCTTATTTTTAGCAATACGTTCCAAGTATTAGAATAATTGCGTCTTTCTTTGGCGAATTCCTTTAGTTGAATAAGGACAATGGGTAGTTAGAGCTATATTATACAACAAGGAAATTTTGTGTGTACTATGTGAAACTATAATCCTTTCCATGGGTATGATCATTTACTAGTTTGTACTATATTTGCTACTCGTTTAAAACATATCCCTTGTGACATCTAGAATTGCTCTTTCAGTACCAATCTGTCTGAGACATAAGATTTGTGACTTTGGTGGGTCCGTGAAATTAAAAAGAATTCAATTACACCACTCAAAATGTTCTCTATTTCCACCTTATTCCAATTACAATTTACACAATTACAATCTTGCCAGTTCGTCTTTACACGTAAGCTCAACTCAACTGCACGTCCGCCCGCCGCGACGTACTCCACTCAACTGACCCTCGCCTCGCTTGTATCGATCGCCCCGAAGCCTCTCGAAGCTTCCTTTGGGGAGGGGGAAGTCATTCTGGAACCTTCGTGCACCTTCGCGCGGTAGGAAGAGGGGCCTCCCCTTGCGTCTCCCCGCCACCGACAGTCCGCATTATCGATCGGCAACGCGAGTTCGCTGTTTGCGTGATACTGCTCCCTCCTCAAGGCTGGTCGTCCCGAACAGCGCCATCGTAGCGGGCCAGTCGTTCCAGGTGTACCACCAGTATCTTTCCTCGGTGCGATGTCCGCCCAGGTTGGACTCGTCCCTGCCTCCAAATCCCTCAAGGGTGGTCCCGAGTCTGCGTCCGCCAGCTGCTCCCTCCTCAGGCCTGCGCTATCCCAGCCATCCGCAGGCACTCCTGTGACTACTCCAACTGCTACGGCACGCTCCTGCCCCTCCACTCTTGTGCATTGGCCGCACTCCTCTGGACAGGGTCTTTGAGACATAGCGTCCGCGTTACCGTGACTCCTCCCTCTTCGATGTTCCGAAGTGAAGTCGTACTCCTGCAACCTCTGAACCAAACCTGCTGTCTGGCCTTCCAGTCGCGCCGTCTCCAACACCTTGCTCCTCGCGGGGACAACCACGTCTTCGTTCAAGATGACCCTACCATTTCCAAGGTGCTCTTCGGTTTGACGGAGTATGACCTCTTCTCCGTCGAGCCGCAGGATCTTCCTGCCGATGTCAACAGTCGCCTCGTGGCTCCTGAGGGCATCTAGTCCCAGAATCACCTCCTCATCCACCTTCGCGACGAACACCCACAGACGCACGGCACTCCGTCACAAGGTCAGCTCCAGCAGAGCCTCCTTCACCACAGACATGGTGTCGTCACAAGCTCGTATGGTCGGCTCTGCTTCCTCGTCGGCAAACCCTTCGCCAAGTCAGGTCTGATGATGGTCACGGCTGCCCCAGTTTCCACCAGCACGCGGCACGACTTTCCTCTTACCCAGCCGTCCGCGAAGAGGTTGTCATCCATCCGCAGGCTGACGATGCGGATTGTCACCCGAGGGGATGGTGGTAATGGCGCCCACGTGCCCCTCTCCATGCCGGGCCTTACCCGTTCTTCCGGCTGCTCTTCCTGGTGTGGGCAGTCTCTCTGCAGGTGTCCGGGCTGTCCACACCCCCAGTTTAAAGTGAATGATGAAGTTTATTTGTGGTTTAGTTTAGGGAGGGATTTTCCTTCCCCGGTGTAAGATGATGAGAGAAGTGTTGTAAGTAATAATGTGGTGTAGTAATTGCGGCATACCCGCATGTCGGATTTCAATTGGTTGGTGTTTACTTTTGATTTGGGTTCTAATTGGAGCTATGAGATCTCTTATCCTCAGGTGAATGGTTGTAGGAAATTGATTTGTCGTTTGTTGGCTGCTCAGTTGTCTCAATAATACACTGGTTCGTTGCAAAAATGATTTAATTTAATTCTCACTAAGTTCGTTGATTCAGATTGATTTGTAGCGGCGACCACCTGTTACTAAACTTCCTAACAGAATTCTCTTCTTTATACGGCGAATACTTTGCTATTATAAACTTCTTCTGCTGCTTCTCTTACGCTGGTTGCGTTATTCTTGACTTCCCTACATTTCGGACTTAGAAATCTTTACTACTTCTTCTTCACGCGCACTAACACATCTTTCCCCTCGTAGTATGACTGTTGAAGTGAGTTTTCGTCTACTCTGCGATTCAGTTCGTACCTTATTCTGATCCCCACTCTAACTCTTATCACATGACCAAAATAACTCACCCTTCTCCCCATTTCTCAAATCTTACATTATTATTGGTTTCTCATTTTATTTCGATTTTCCTTTATTGGTTAGCAAAACTCATCGAACTCATTGACGTTACATCCCACCGTGAGTTGGGTCACGCCTACCCTGGGCTCTTTGTAACGGTATCCATCGTTATCACCTCAGCAAAGTAAATCCTTTTAGGTCTTATGCTTGACCGCATCTTGAAAACCTTATTGTTCCTACACATTCCTGGCTATAGTTCTCAGACATTGAAGCTTTCCTTAAACAAGGAGGCTAACGGTCACCTCTTCTGTCTCTCCGACTTGTGTTCAGATTTTACAGAAATATTTTCTCTCCCTTACATGGATTCTAGCATGTTAGTTGTCTTAAATTATATTCTTCCCATCTTATTCTTAATTAAACCGCTATTTTAGTCATTACTCTAATTTCATTCTAATTTCATATTAATATAACAATATTTTATATTAGTTTAGCAAAGCATTTTTATTAATTTATCTTCTTTTTTAATTCTCGTGATTTCGATTAATTCGCCACCTCCTAATCGCTGTCTGATACTGCGGTTACAGTATCTACTGAAACATTCAAGTAAATAACAAAGAAATGGCGGACCACACAAAAATATATCAGACACAAATTGTCTGTTAGTACAAGATCAACTTTATATATGTAGTAAAGTATCACATATTAGGATAATACGCGTCAAATACGCTGAGGAAATGTGCGGTAAACTGTAGACAGTATAGCTCGGTCGTAATGGAAGCTTACTACATTACCGAGCGAATCCTTAATTACAAAAGGTGCACGAGGAGCGCCCTATGCGGCTTCAATCCCAACCATGGAGTTGATAATCTGGTTCTAACCGCATGTTTACTGAGTAACTGCGACTACAGCGACACAGTGGAAGTCTCATGCAACACGAAGTACACGTAGTATGCTACAGATGAGCCTTAGCTCCTAATTGCTATATGTATATTAATAAAGCTGAGTTATTACATTTCTCTAAAAGTTTAAAGCGATAATGTTCTGTTTTCAAGCAATACATATCCTAAATATGTACGAAAGCAGATTGAAGTTTAGTACATGTAGATACCCATATATAGAAAGACAGCATCTTTTTTTGATTTGGAATGAAAGTCTACAAAAACTTTTATAAGTTCTTGTGATTGTATATTTTCTGCATCTTTATACTTCCAATTCCATTAATGCCGTCCTATTCCTGAGGAAGTTTTTCATACCATCAATACAAGAACATATGTATCTTTTATAACTAAATGTGCAGAGCGATGTGCAGTGGTATCTGGACCGGTCCATTTCAAAACGGTTGCAACTGGAGGGGAGGGCAGGTCAGTTGCGAGAAAGTGAACGCGTGCAGAGCTTCTGAGTGATAGTACACCTTGTTTCAAAAAGTGCGTTTTTCCTAGTTCCAAGAGAGCATTTAGCTTCGCAACACTGCATGTAACGGATGGCTCATATATTAGGTTAAGCATCTGTTTTCCATGACAAAGATTGAGATTTTTATTCTAACTTAGAACAATGAGAGGATGTTTAACAGTGTAGTTTCATGTCACATGTAACATTTCTGTGGGTCACGTTAGTAACGTTATATCACCCTTAAAATGGTTAGCATTACAGAAATTGTGTACCAATTTACTCATAAATGGTGGCAAGTACATGTTGAGAACAGACGTACCACAGAATAATACATCAATGCTGTTCAAATATCACTTTAACTTGTTATTTTTCTGAACCCATTTGTGCAAATTGTGTTGAGATATATGAGGTGCTCAACACTATATATATTTGACAGTAACCCTATGTTGCAGAACACCAAGTGTTAGACCTCGACACTGTTTATATATATATATATATATATATATATATATATATATATATATATATCTGTGTGTGTGTGTTAACAAAAAAGAGGATTAATAACCTATTATTTATTTTAAAGCTTTACTAATTTTACATCAAGCCGCACTGTGTTTAGGTCCTAGCTAGCTGACATTGTGCATCTTTTAAGAATAACTGGAATACTAGAAATAAAAGTAAAAGTGGCATAAAATGATGATGACACAATGACATTTTAATCATTTCCTGCAATGCACAAGTACACCTAAAACCTTGTAAAGCCTTTTCAAATCAATTCTAATCACACCAGTTCTCTTCTAAGATGGTTACTCAGGTACATAATTTTGTGTAGTGTGTACAATAATATTGCATAGTGACTACTGCATTAAACAATATAGAACAAATTAGCTTTATGGAATCTCAGATTATACTTTTAATTGCTGTTATAAGCTGTGACACTCTTGATCAATGATGTACAGGTACACTGATAAGTAAGGTTAAGAGAACTTAATTCTTCAAAATACCTATCATTGCAATTTAAACAAAAAGTTTAAAAATTCATATCAAGCATCTCGCCCAAATATTTTAATTTAAGCCATCCAGATTATACGTAAACATAGATGATGCCAATTATAAACAAAGAAATGCTACAGAAATCAGAGAGAATTGAATTCTGTACAAATCCACAGCCACAGTTTTGGTACATCTGAAAATACACAGCTATTATTTCAGTAAATTACACTGGCTATTACTTACCTTACATGGACTTATATATGACTCATGTATTTTAAATTTAAAACTACAAGTACAAACACAAAAACAAACAAACCCAATCAACTCTGTAAAATAACTTCACTTTTCAATGTTGGCCACAGTATTCCTCAAGGTTTTTGTTAAATTTTCCCTTGATATGAAATGAAAATCAAACTTTCAGAAATATTTGATATGCCACATTATATTGCTGTATACGCGGGAAAGAATGCTTTGTGCTACATTACTAATGTTCCTGAAGATCACTGCACATCACCAAAACAAGAAGCACACAAAATATACAATAATCAGGCACTCTCGATTTCTGCCATCGTATTCCTGGTAGCCTGAGATGATGAGCCCTGAAAGACAAAAAACAGAAAACCTCATTATTGCAGTAATAAAGTAACAAGTTTAATGAAACTAATGCTTTTGTATGTAAAACACCCTTTTTCCATTATAAAGTTCTACATTAATCTAAAGAATTTAACTATACATGAATATGTATTAACGCACAATTCAGGTTATGTCATATTAATTTTCGCTAATTAGCTACATGCTAAATCTTACTTACCAATAGGTCTTTGTGAAAATCGATTCCTTTTCTTCCTGCTGCCCATACGTCCTCACAGGTCTTTCAAATCTTTACAATATCACAAATCGATGAAAATTTTATTCAGAAATTAATTTGGCTTGGCTTCCATACCGTTAAAGCTTCAAAAGTTAGTTCAAATATTTACAGGTAAGCCAACGTAGTGTGTTATTCATATCGTACATTGAGCTCAAATAAGGTGGAAAATACGCCAATAATATTACGAAAATTACTTCACAAGTAGTAAAATAATACAATAGCTATTAAATTTTAAACTAAGCAGAAGTTATTTTATATATTAGTTAATATGCAACACGGCAGTCAAAATAATTATATTTGCGGCATTGAATCCGGTTGTTAGAGTACATGCAGCGCTCAAAGTGTACCTTAATGCGGCTTCTGTATTCCTATCTGAGTTATCAGACCCTGTGCACGACTTATATTACCCACGCACCTCTCCATCGCTGCATGTTAGGTTACGAACCGCATGTGCATGGGGAGACGATGTAGCCTCCAGGCGGACGATCGTCACCGTGGGCGGCGGGGGTGGAGCCGCCCCTATTTAAACAAAAATTATTAAAGAAATCGTTTTCCGTATTTAAATATATTACTTCACCGTTGTTCGCACAGTTATGATATGATAAATATAACCTTATAGCGTCAGAGATGTGGGTTTATTCCTGTGTACTACCCAGCATTATTATATTTTGAGACAAGTGCATTAATTTTGGCCTTACATTTGGCATCCCTAGTTGTTAAAACTGCAACTTGTTCTAACATTTATTTCAAAAAAAAATCTTTAACTGAACTGCTATTTTCCCGTAATGGCCCATTGGAAAAAACAACTGGAAGATAAAAACTTAACACTACGTTTAGTATAATAATTGACAACAGCGCCTCTATAGGACTTACCTAGCAACAGTCCAAAAATAGAAGCTACTTCACAATAAGAAATTATTATTTCCAATTTTAATTGTATTTCCTGTCGACTACCAAAGTTGCAGTTGTTACTTAACCGTTACCCAAGGTAATGGTTAGGTCCAGTTAACATCTAACCGGAGATCACAATTCTGAGATTGTCTCTATTAACAGTTCAGTATTATATGGTCCTAAACATACACCACGTGACTCAGCTGTAGCTATGTACACAACACTGATCCTCTTAGTAAACAGACTTATTGTAACATTAATAATTAAACTCCTGAATGAGAGTAAACAGCTGTAAAAGTCTTAACAAAAGACGGTTTTTCATAGATACAATGACAGAGAAATGTTCTCTCTAAGAACGAGACGCAAAACGTCGGTTATGTCTCAGTACATTAGCTCCAGGAATATAGTAATGGAAAGGAAATTCAAATATAATATATCTAATTATTTTCCATAAAAGTAGTACTGGGCTATTATGTGGTTTTATTGAAAATGTTCTACTTTCATCTTTGAAGATACTTAAATTATATACACGTTTGGTATTTAACTGACTTCCTAGTCTTCAGTTTTGCTAGAAAAGCTTTCTTCTAGATTCAGCTGATCCCAAAATATATATTTACACTACAATCTTGACATTGACTTTTCGGGTATAATGCAGTTCCTCCTCTACCTTCTATGTATGTTCATGGTACAGAAGTATTATTTAGCAGTAAAAAGAAGCTGTATGGAGTAAATACTGGTAGAAAGGCGTAGTTCAAATGTCCTGCGAGTATGCTGAGTAATTGCGATCACAGCGACATAGTGGAGATATCATGTAACATGAAGTACACGTAGGATGTTTGAGATGACGCGCAGTTCGCAATTGTTATTTAAACGACAATAACTCTCGTCTATAAGGAGCTTTTTCAAATCATTTATATAATTATATTTCCTTTTGGTACAGAACTACTCATGAATGTGTAGGGCGGCAGATTGCATATATATTGCTTACAAGAACTAGTATAAAGAGAGAGAAGAATTATGTTGCTTTGTGACGAAATTCTCCAGTAGATAGTATAAGTATAACAAATCAGTAGCCTTTGTTTATCCATTCTCTAAACTTCTGCTTCTTCATTTGACTTTTTGCATATCTAGTACCGGTCCCCAAACTTAGAGTAAGGTCAGGGGTGCTTAGTGATTGACTGCGGTCAAACTGACAAGTATTTAACGGAAATTAATTGTTCTTTCACACTAGCCGTGTGAAAGTATGAAAAGATTGAGTCATACTAAAAATTTAAATCAAATTCTGTTGTTTAGGATACACTTAGGGTAATTCTTGACAGCGTTTTGTCTTTTACTGATATTGAGTAAAGCAGATTCAACATATTTGTGATATTGTATATATTACTGAACATTGTCAAGGCAAGCGAATGTATTTTGTTCGTATTATGTTGCATATTTCTGACCTCTTCGACAGCTAAAGGATTAAAAATGAAACTTGTACCAATATCCTTATTCCGAATAAAAAAATCTTACAATATTTATCTCTAAGCAGCTCCTTGAAAGTTCTATGAAACAAATAAACTGATGAAGAGTTGATAATGTGACATATCAAAACAAAACATCTGACGGCCCATAAAGTGTACCATGATGCACTAGGACAGTCCAGTGAATGGCGTACAAAAATTCGGCAATTGAACTGCAAGGTAACATTTCTAATTAATAAATTAAAATTGAGATCCTAGATATATTTCGATGCAATAATCCATTATTGCAGTTAAAGTACTACCAAATAAGATTTTATTCGTATTTGCAAAAGCTTAATAAATAATTCAAAACTTTTGTTTATAAATTTGTAACTCTGTCCGACAATTTAGATTTTTGTATGTAATACAGCTTCACTTGATATTTTATATATTTAGAGTAAACTCTAAAGCAAAACAAAACACCATCACTCCAGTATTTTGATAAACGCTTAATAACTAACACATATTGCTATATACCTAGTAACTAAAACCAGCGCGTCATCTGTAGCCGCCTATGTTTACTTCAAATTATCTTATTTTTAGCAATACTTTCCAAGTATTAGAATAATTGCGTCTTTCTTTGGCGAATTCCTATAGTTGAATAAGGACAATGGGTAGTTAGAGCTATATTATACAACAAGGTCAATTTAGACCGACAAGGAGTATCATATTTTAGAACAAAAGTATGCAGATTGTTGTATAAGTTCAACAAATTCAATAAGTTTTGCCCATATCTTTTTTGAAATCCTCAGGAGTGCAAATTTCCACATTTCGTGTTTTTGTATAGCGTACTCACCTGTGTACAAAGGAAGCAGGTCGATTTCCACTTACTAATATTAACTACAACGTATGTGGTACCATAAGTTTCAAGGCACGTACCGGGTCGCCTCACTTCATCTCCATTATCATTTCACATCATCTCTCATCTGGTGGTTTCTTTCAGGGACAACGATCACTGAGGTCTACCCGAAAATCAAAAGACTCTGGCCTCTGTTACTCGGGAGCGATGGAAAAATGCCGGGAGTGGTTCCTTGGGGCAATACCTTGAGTCTAACAAGCCCCTCCCACCAACGAGAACATCAAGACGGGTGGAAGTGAATACGCCACTTACGCGCGTCAACCCCGCAGTTAAGACCATCACTTAACCTCGGTGGGGACGCCTGGTGATCTAGCACACCTACTAGCTCTGCAGGTTAGTATGCGGGACCTTTAAGGCGACCTTCCTCCCCCTCCGGGCGGCCGTAGCCTGCTCGGTGGTACCCGATTTCCTGCGGCTAATGAGAACACACTGCAACCTCGACTGCAACCCAATCCGAACAGCTCACAATCAGGGAAGACTGGATCATGTTTTCATGCTCATCTTTCTGATATAAGTACTATAATAGCCTCTGAAAAGATAACAGTGGATAAGAAGAAAGCCATTTTTGCTTTATTAGGTAATTTTCAGAAGGAATTTGATTCTCTGAAATTGGAAAAGGAGAAAGCCATTACAGAAGCTAAATTGTATAAGGATTTATATGAAAAATCTTCGTCTGCGAAGTCAGCGCCCTTGTCCTATGCTCATGTTGTTGCTCAATCTATGCCATCGACCAAAACCATCGAATTTCAGAAAACGGTGAGTATGAAGAAACATACTGTTTTTGTATCTTCAACCACCAATAAAGATGCCAGGGATATACAGAAACTTATAACTACGAAATTGAATCCCGCACAAGAGAAGATTAAAATTCGCATGCTACGGCCTGCGGGAAGGAATACCGTTATTATTGAGACCGAGACAGAGGAAGATACAAGGAAGATCATTGAAAGTGACAATTTGAAAGGTCAGGATATCAAGATAGAAAAGCCCAGAAAACGGAACCCGTTAATGATTATGTATGATGTTTTGTCAAGCACCAAAGAAGAGGATTTAAAATACGAGGTTTATATGCAAAATTTTGAAGATTTGTTAAATAAGAAAGATTTTGAAGATGGTTTTAATTTTAAATTTAAAACAGGAAAAAGGGATAGAGCAACGGTACATCACGTTTTAGAGGTTTCGCCCCAAATCAGGAAGCTTTTGATACAGAAAGGACAAATATATATTGGTTTTCAGTCAGTGAGTATTGTAACGCGACCGTTGGAACACCCTGTAAAGCAGCTGGGAGCGGAAGACGGGGGAGGTCAATGTTAGTTACGCCCTCCCCTCGTTTGTCTTATAGTGGTGACAGGGACGACTGGGGAAAGAAACATAATTGTGCGGTCTGTTTCTCTCCCACCTGGTTCCAGAAATTACGGGATCTTTCATCATCTGGAAACGTCTAGAAGACGGCGAGATGCTTATAAAAAGGGCTGCAGCTAGTCAGTGAGTGAGTCAGTCAGTTGGTTAGTGTGTGAGTGAGGACAGTTCTTGGTGTAAGAAGGCAGTGTTAGTCAGTGACGTGTTAATGAACGAAAGGATTGTGCAACGGAAGACTGTACGTAACTGGTATGTGCATCGGAGTTTATGTAATCGCGAGGACAAGTGAAATTGTAACGGACGGACTGGTGAATTGTAATTGTGTGCAGCAAGTAATTCTGTGTAATTGGCAAGAGTTAAACTGTAAGTCGGTGGAAATAAAGCACATTTTGGAGTGGTGTAATTGGACTTTTTATTTCACGAACCCACAAGTCACACTGGTGTCAGGAAGCGGGAAGACAACAGCACCGAACATTACAGCTATGGAATCCGCAGTGGAAATGCTTTTGGCGAAGATGAACGAGTTAATAACAAAAACAGAAGCGGCAAGTAAGAACATCACCGCAGAATTGAAACAAGTGAAGACGGCCAACGACAACATCACCGCGGAACTGAAACAAATGAAGACGGCCAACGACAACATCACCGCGGAACTGCAACAAATGAAGACGGCCAACGACAACATCACCGATAAGATGGAAGAAATGAAGGCCGAGTTAACCACGGAAATGAGAGCAGCGAATGACGGTCTGGCTACCGAAATGAAGGTGGCAAACGAGACTCTCGCCGCCAAGTTTGAGGAACGGTTGGCCGGCGTGAGGGATGACGTCGCGAACCTGGGCAAACGGAAGGGTCAAGTAGACGACCGCCTTAATGATTTAGAGGAAAAGGCCGACAACATCGCAAAACCCCTCACCCGCCTGACGGAGGAAAACCGGCCTTATGTGTGGACGGAGGACGCCGAAGACGCTTTCCAGCACCCGAAGGGGACCCTGTGCAGTGCTTCAATTTTGGGTTTCCCACAACCGGGTGGCGCCTTCATTGTGGACACCGACGCCAGCGACCATTGCATTGGAGGTGTCCTATCGCAGATCCAGGACGGCCACGAGCGCACAAGAGTGGAAGAGGAGGAGCGTGCCGCAGCAGTCCGAGTAGTTGTGGCAGTGCCTGCTGAAGGCTGGGATAGCGCAGGCCTGAGGAGGGAGCAGCTGGCGGACGCAGACTTGGGGCCACTCTTGAGGGAAGTGGACGCAGGGACGAGACCAACCTGGGAGGACATCGCACCGAGGAGCGCCACCTACAAGTCGCACTGGGCCCAATGGGACTCGTTGAAGACCAGAGAGGGCGTGCTGTTCCAGGTATGGGAGTCACCCGATGGGAAGGCGCAGAGAGAACAGTTGGTACTTCCCCGGAGCAAGGTCCCGGAAGTTTTGGAGGAAGAGCACGCCGGTACTTCAGGAGGACACCTGGGAGCGAACCGAATGATTCGCAAACTACGGCAGCGCTACTTCTGGCTGAGACTCCGAGCGGATGCTGGTGGTACACCTGGACCGCCTCGCACGCTACGTTGGGGCTGTTCGGGGCGAACAGCTTTGAGGAGGGAGCAGTGTAACGCGACCGTTGGAACACCCTGTAAAGCAGCTGGGAGCGGAAGACGGGGGAGGTCAATGTTAGCTACGCCCTCCCCTCGTTTGTCTTATAGTGGTGACAGGGACGACTGGGGAAAGAAACATAATTGTGCGGTCTGTTTCTCTCCCACCTGGTTCCAGAAATTACGGGATCTTTCATCATCTGGAAACGTCTAGAAGACGGCGAGATGCTTATAAAAAGGGCTGCAGCTAGTCAGTGAGTGAGTCAGTCAGTTGGTTAGTGTGTGAGTGAGGACAGTTCTTGGTGTAAGAAGGCAGTGTTAGTCAGTGACGTGTTAATGAACGAAAGGATTGTGCAACGGAAGACTGTACGTAACTGGTATGTGCATCGGAGTTTATGTAATCGCGAGGACAAGTGAAATTGTAATGGACGGACTGGTGAATTGTAACTGTGTGCAGCAAGTAATTCTGTGTAATTGGCAAGAGTTAAACTGTAAGTCGGTGGAAATAAAGCACATTTTGGAGTGGTGTAATTGGACTTTTTATTTCACGAACCCACAAAGTCACAGTATCAAGGATTTTATATCTGTAGCGAAGTGTGCAAAATGTCAAGATTTTGGACATGTTGCCAAATATTGCACTAAGCAACAGGCTTGTGGTCATTGTGGAGAATCAGATCATGATAGAAAGGATTGTTCAAAAATTAAACAAGCTGCAATTTGTATTCCATGTAGTTTAAGGAAGAAACAGTGTGGAGGAAGAAATGAATGTCCTACTTATAAACTATTCTGGGAGAGGACAATTAATAGAACTAATTATGACTAATGGACCAAGTACTTAATATGAATGCTAAAAAGAAGGCTAAGAGGAATACTCCCAGTAGAATTAGAAGAAATCTAAAACGAGTTATTGAACATAAACTCAAGTTATCGCAACTAAATAGAAGTAATATGGATGATAAGGGAGTCCAAACGGACATTCCTTTTATTAAAAGTTATGATCAAATGGATATCAATACATCTTCCGACCATCAAGACAATTCTCGTGATCTTCCATTCAAGCCACAGTTACCACCTAAATGTAAAATAAATAAAAAATTTTATAATGAAGAGATGGACAAAGCGATATCAAAAACTGTATCCTTTGTAGATGAAGTTATTCCAAAACCAAAATTAATCTTTAATAAATGTGATATATTAGCATCGGAATTAAATAATCCAATAAAGATACCCGTTGATTACGAAGGTATAATGGATATAGAAGAAAGCGAACACGACGTTGGTATAAAATTAGACACATCATCAAAATTCCCCATAAATTTTTATAATGGCATTGAAAATGCAATGCAACTTAGTAGATTGGAGGAAACAAAAATATTATTAGCAGCATTACGACATGTGATAAGGAAACTACATGAGAAAGGGGAATCAATTGTTTTTCCATTACCTGATGCCATTGACAGAATGGAGTTAAGGGTTCATAATATCACAACAGATCCGGAGGAATTATTAGATCTGTTACATATAGTCTTCAGTAGAAGGAATGAAGTCTTTGATCTCGAAGAAATTTATAGCCATTTTGTTAAATGTTATGGTAAAATAATAATTGATCATAGTCAGCCTTGGCCATATTGCTATGCTCATATTAGACATGATGGTTCCACTTATTCTAAAATTATTCAATCCAGGGCTCCTAAATCCATCACTCCTATTATCCCGAAAGTATCAAATCCATGTACCAGCACTCCATTCAAAAGCAAACAATTCTCCCTTAAAACAAATTCCTCCAAATCCCAACCCTCTAAGAATGGTATCAATGTTTTCAAAACCCTTGTTAAGGGTGCTACCTATGAATCCCATTGTAAAAATAAATCTACATCCAGAACAGTCAGCACTAAAAAGCAAAGTAAATCTTTGAAAACATCAGCACAGTCTGGAAGTTCGAATAGTCTACATCAGAGTTCATCCTCTAGCAGATTAGTGGGACAAAATATGACAAATATGATTAAGGAATATTATCAATCAGCAGAAGGGCAGTATGCAGCACATAGTAAATATGATCAATTTAAATAAATCTGTTCATTGCCATGAATCCTGATTGTTATAATTATTGTAAAAATTTAAGAATTGCTCAAATTAATGCCCAAAGAAGCAAATTGGTGATGGCAGAGATAAGAAAGTTGACTAAGGAATTAAATCTCGATATTATTTGCATTCAAGAACCCTATACAGCAAATGGAACATTAGTTTATTTGCCTGCAATGGCTAGGGTAATAACTGGAGATATTAAACCCATGGCTGCAATTGTTATTGTTAATTCCAATCTCCAAGTCGTGAACATTACACAATTTTCCGATTCGCATACCAACTGTGTGGAAATCTCACATGAGAATGGTAAATTTATTTTAGCCAATTATTATTTTCAATGGAGTGAAGAAATAGAGCCATATATAAATAGAGTTAGGAGTATACAACATTATTTTCGGCATCATGAAATAATTCATACTATGGATTCTAATGCGAAATCATTATGGTGGTATAATGAATATAGGGATGCAAGGGGTGAGAAGATGGAAGATGTTATTTCAGAATTAAATTTGCATGTAGTAAATCAAGGTAATAATCCACCAACATTTGAAAATCGTCAAGGGGCTTCATCTAACATCAATTTGACACTCTGCAGTAGTAAAAGTTTAAAAAATATTTATGGATGGAAAGTAGGACAGGATATGACTTCCAGCGATCATAGAATGATCTATTTTTACTATACCATAAGTACTAATTCACAATTTGCCTGTCAAGATAAAAGTGGAAGAAGAAATTTTTCCCAAGCTAATTGGAACCAAGTGAAGGAGACTTTTAATTCTTCAAATAGATGTTTTGGTGTTTTTGAATTAAATAATCTAATTTATAATATTGACTATGCTATTAAGCAATCAGTACCTCATTCGAGAGTAAAGAAGTTCTCAGACAATATTTGGAATGATGCCTTGGAAACTTCAAGGAGAAAAATGAGGAAACTTAGAAAAATTTATCAAAGATCCGTGATTGAATCAGATAGACAAGCAAACCTAAATCGCTATAGAAATGCCAAATTTAAATTTAAACAACTATTGTTAGACACTCAACAAAAATCCTGGATCACATTTGTGGAAACCCATTTAGATAATAACACTTGGGGAATTCCTTATAAAATCATTATGGACAAGATTAAGAAACCTGAAATTTTGAATACTTTAGAAAAACATGATGGTAGTATGACCTCAAATTGGGAGGAAACCACGCAATTACTTTTGGATACTCTATTGCCCGATGACGATATATCCTCGGATAATTTCCAAAACACATTATGTCGACTTAATATGAAATTTGTTTATAATAACTTCAATTTAACATATCCTTTTGATATATCAGAAGTAAAAGTAATCTTCAAAAAGTTAAAGAAGAAGAAGTCCTGTGGTCCGGACAATATACCGAATGAAGTCTTAATGACCCTCCATGATACGTTAATACCACAACTTACCAGCATTTTTAACGATTGTCTGTGGAGAGGATATTTTCCAGATTGTTGGAAAGAGGCTAGGGTTATTGTCCTAAAGAAAGGTTCTGATAAAGATCCGATGAAACCAAAGTCATATAGACCAATCTGCCTGTTAAACTCAATGGGCAAGATTTTTGAACATCTAATTAATAAGAGGATAATAGAATATAGGACTATGATAGGAATGAATAATAGGCAGTATGGCTTTAGAAAAGGAAGATCTACCGAGGACGCTATCATTGATATCATGGACTCCGTGACTCGCTGTACAAATAAGTATATAATTGGATTATCAGTTGATATTTCAGGAGCCTTTGATAATCTATGGTGGCCTTTCTTCTTTGAAAGGCTAAGAAAGCTTAATTATCCATATCCCATATATAGATTACTCTTGAGTTATTGTGATAATAGGAAAGTATATATTCAAGGCATCAACCAGAAGATCTATAAAAGTATCAGTAAAGGTTGTCCACAAGGATCTGTTCTGGGCCCCACGTTTTGGGACATTGTGATGGAAACCTTGTTAGAAAATTTTGAAAATGGTGAAAATGTAGTTAATATAATAGCATATGCGGACGATTTAATTTTTCTGATAGCAGGCGACTCAAGATTACAACTAGAAACTAAGGCAAATTTTATATCATCAAAATTAGCCAACTGGTGTAATGAGATTAAACTGCAAATTGCTCCCCAAAAGTCATCATATATTTTATTTAAAGGAAAATTAAAACGAGATCCGATTATTAAGTATAATAATGAAAAAATTAAACGTTGTAGAGAAATAAAATACCTAGGTGTTATGCTGGATGAAAAATTTAATTTTATAAATCATGTAGAGTATGTTAGAATGAAGGCTGAAAAAGTTATGAATAAATTAGCCACAATTGTCAATATAAAATATAAAATATCCTTAAATAACATTATCACCTATCATTATACTATTTTTGGATCAATTGTTACATATGCCGCAGCAACCTGGGCTCAAAAATTGTATAATTTGAATATCAGAAACAAATTAAGAAGTACACAGAGGAAGATCCTGCTTCGCCATATGGGTGCTGTTTGCACGACATCTACAGTAGCACTCCTTGTAACGACAGGAATATGGCCCATCGATCTTCTAATTAGATTGAGAGGTGCAATGTTCTGGTTCAAGAAAAATAATTTTGATAAAGTAAATAGTATAGTTGGAAAGGTGTGTAATACCAGACAAGATATCAAGAAACATCTGTTGAAGGATTGGCAGAATGAATGGGATAGTATAAATGAAGGTAGAAGAACTCATGAATTCTTTCCATTTATAATCGAACGCTTGAAATTGAAACATGTAAAACCCACAAAAGGTCTAATTCATTTTTCGACTGGACATGGACCTTATGGTACATATTGGTATAAAGTTAAGAAGTTAAATAGTTCCATTTGTAATATATGTAGTAAAGTAGATAATCCAGAACATGTTTTATTTGAATGCGTTAAGTATGACCATCTAATTACTGAAGAACGAAATAAATTAAGAGGATTTAATTTATGGAACATAATAAGAATCCCAGAATTATATAATATCTTGGCCAAATTAGCAAATACCATCAGCGAATTAGCATGGAAATCAACTCTACCCAAATGTATACCTGTTCAAGAAATTCAACCACCAATTGAATTAAGAAGATCCCAAAGACGTATTAATCCACGTAATGAAGAAAATATTATTATTTAAGAAGGTATGGATATTAATGATTAGCAAAATATAAATAGTAGAAGAAGAGGATATTGTGTTTCCCTCGGTCGACGAGATTGGGGCAGAATCCGAAGGTGATGCAGAGAGGATGAGGGTGGCGCAATTCCCCTTCCATGTCTACCAGTTCTGAGGAGGACACATAGAGTTCCTGTCGGCGAATCAGGTACCCGCTTCAAGGTTGTTGGTGCAACTGATCCAGTAATGTCCAACAATCTGTATAATTAGGAGGTGATCGCAGAAATGAAAGCCTTTTAGTGTTTCAGTGTAATATAGTATCCTGTGAAATCTTTAGGGGAGGGACCCCCTCCCCTCAAATTAAATATAATTTTGAGTAGTGTTAATAGTATATATTTTTGGGGGAGGGGCTTTGCGCCTCCCCGTGGTGTTTAAAGTGAATGATGAAGTTTATTTGTGGTTTAGTTTAGGGAGGGATTTTCCTTCCCCGGTGTAAGATGATGAGAGAAGTGTTGTAAGTAATAATGTGGTGTAGTAATGGATGAGTAAAGTTTTTTTTTTTTTTTTTGGATGGTTGTTTTGTAGTGAAGGATATTGGTGAATTGAGTTATGGATTATTATTATGGATAATTTGAGTGAAAGATGAAGGAGGATTTTAATGAATTATTTTAAGAAGTGGATATTTGGAAAAATGGATTTAAGGAGTTGATTTGATAAATTATGGAGATGTTATTTTATTTAAATTTGGTGTAAAATGAGGATTGTTAAATTTTGAGAAAGTGTGTTTTGAGAAATTATACAATAGGAATTTTTATATATATATATATATATATATATAATTATGTTGAAGATTTAGGAGATTTAATAGTTGAAATGTGTTTTGGTATAATGTTAATTTGATATTTTTGTCTTAATAAGGTAAAAAAATTAAATTATAAATAGATGAAATAAATAAATTAAATTGAATTGTTTGGTTTGGTTGTTTGAAGGTTATTGTAATGGTTTAATTTTGAAATATATGAAAGTTATTGAATGTATAATTATTGTTTGTTTAATATGTTTGAATTGTATTGTTAATTTTTGAATTTGAAATTTATATTTTATTTGATATAAAGTAGATTTGAAAAAAAAATATTGATTGTTGTAGAATTAAAAATAATAATTGAATTTGTTTGTTTGTATAAATTGATATAATGTATTTTAATTTGTTTAAAGAATTTGGAGTTAATAATTTGTAAATCCTGTGATTGTTGTAATGTAAATTTTATGAATTATTTTTATATAAGTTTTTGGTTAAATGTTTTGTAAGTTTTTAAGAAGGTTTTTTATCAGTTATAAGTTTTAAATGTACTGGTTACCAGTACATTAAGTATCGGTTTCCGGTATTGTAGTCTTATTTTGTAATTGTAGCTGGTTGCCAGTTATTTGTATACTGGATTCCAGTAAATTTTCATTAGTTAAATTGTAAATTTTAAAATTGGTAGTTTTTGTATTTGTTTAAAATTTTTTCTTTTTTTTTCTTTTAATTTTTGTTTTATTTTATTATCTGAAAAATGATTGTTTAAATTGTATTTTTGTATTTATGTGGTAGTTAATACATTAGAATTTGGAAATCATGTCCCGGTATAAGAAATTAGGTACCGGGATTAGATTTTCAGATTTTATTTATTTTATTTATTTATTTATTTATTTATTTATTTATTTATTTATTTATTTATTTATTTATTTATTTATTTATTTATTTATTTATTTATTTATTTATTTATTTATTTATTTATTTATTTATTTATTTATTTATTTATTTATTTATTTATTTATTTATTTATTTATTTATTTATTTATTTATTTATTTATTTATCTATTTATTTATTTATTTACTTACTTACTTACTTACTTACTTACTTACTTACTTACTTACTTACTTACTTACTTACTTACTTACTTACTTACTTACTTACTTACTTACTTACTTACTTACTTACTTACTTACTTACTTACTTACTTACTTACTTACTTACTTACTTACTTACTTACTTACTTACTTACTTACTTACTTACTTACTTACTTACTTACTTACTTACTTACTTACTTACTTACTTACTTACTTACTTACTTACTTACTTACTTACTTACTTACTTACTTACTTACTTACTTACTTACTTACTTACTTACTTACTTACTTACTTACTTACTTACTTACTTACTTACTTACTTACTTACTTACTTACTTACTTACTTACTTACTTACTTACTTACTTACTTACTTACTTACTTACTTACTTACTTACTTACTTACTTACTTACTTACTTACTTACTTACTTACTTATTTATTTATTTATTTATTTATTTATTTATTTATTTATTTATTTATTTATTTATTTATTTATTTATTTATTTTTAATCAACGAAGAGCTCGAATGTTGGGCCCGAGGTTCCTCTAGTAACGTCAGGGGTACCACGAGTGCTAAGGGTCCTCAGCGCTCGCACCACAGCGGCTGAAGGGGAGGGATCAGGTAGTCCCTTTCAGGGAAGAAGTATTGCGGCTGTCTCGGCGTTGTATGGCAGGATGATATGCTCCAGGTAAAAACTTCCTAATCCGATAAGACGGTCTCTGGCCGACCTGATGCGGCGCTTCCTTATCACGGCAGGAGGTATCCGGGTTGTACTGAACTGTTAGGGGAGTTTCCAACGAGTGAACAACTGGTTCCGTGCCCTATGAGCTATAGTGATTCCTTGGGGTGGCCTCCCTCTGTCTCCTGGCGGTTCCTTCCTCCTCGGTATGCCCCACTTGCGGATTAGGTACAATAAACTACAGATTTTGTTGTCAAATTCGCTCCTTAGTAACCCTAATAGTTGACAGAAGATTGAAGGTTTTGCAGACCAGCGCCGGGAGGCCACACACCTGCTCATGTCAAATCACCGAAGTACGACGGTACGTCAACGTTTGAGGTCTTTCACCGCCAATTCGACACAGTGTGCTTGGTCTCTAGAAGAGGAGGCCACACATCTAACGGCCAAACTCCAGGGACGGGCCACGGGACTGCTGAACGCGGTTCAGACAGCGGCGGCGCTCTGAGAGACCCTGGATAACCACTTAGCCGCAACCAACTGAAATTTAGGACGCAGCACACAAGGGGAGATGCTGCTGAAGTTTGCCCTGGTAATTGAGCAGCTGGCCAGCTAAACCTTGGTCGACCCCCTACCCGAAATCGAATCTCGAGAAGCCACATACTCCGTCGACGGGGTACCTGATGCCGAGATACGTCAAAGTTTACTTCTCCAAGTTCTCCCCCAAATGAAAGCGTCATATCAGCCTCAACCTGGAGAATGCGTATGTCTGAGACAGATTTGTACTAAAAGTTCAGAAGTTATGGGAACACTAACGATGTCAGAAGATCTTTGGAGAGGACCCCTTTTTGACAGCAACCATCCATGAAAACTTGGATTTAACTTTAAAAAAGTTTGAAATATATTGCATATATTATCAATAAAACCTCTTACTCTCAGTTGCTGCAAGTGATATATAATCAGGAGGGTTACCAAAATATTTAAATGTAGCTATTTAAGTGATTGAAATACCAATATGAACAAAGAAAAGTATAAATAAAAAGTATAATATAATATAAGGTATCCTGTACTCATTTGAACATCATTTCATTCATCGTTCGATATGACTTAACGTTGGTGGTTTTCTCTTATCCTTCAAGATGAATGTCTGGTAACTCTGAAATCTATGTACCCTGTACTCATTTGAACATCATTTCATTCATCGTCCGATATGACTTAACGTTGGAGGTTTTCTCTTATCCTGAAAGATGAGTGTCTGGTAACTCTAAGCTCTATGTACCCTGTACTCATTTGAACATCATTTCATTCGTCGTCCGATATGACTTAACGTTGGAGGTTTTCTCTTATCCTGAAAGATGAATGTCTGTAAACTCTAAGCTCTATGTACCCTGTACTCATTTGAACATCATTTCATTCATCGTCCAATATGACTTAACGTTGGTGGTTTTCTCTTATCCTGAAAGATGAATGTCTGGTAACTCTAAGCTCTATGTACTCTGTACTCATTTGAACATCATTTCATTCATCGTTCGATATGACTTAACGTTGGTGGTTTTCTCTTATCCTGAAAGATGAATGTCTGTAAACTCTAAGCTCTATGTACCCTGTACTTATTTGAACATCATTTCATTCATCGTTCGATATGACTTAACGTTGGAGGTTTTCTCTTATCCTGAAAGATGAGTGTCTGGTAACTCTAAGCTCTATGTACCCTGTACACATTTGAACATCATTTCATTCGTCGTCCGATTTGACTTCTTATACTTAAAGATGAATGTCTGGTAACTAATAATTTCATTATTAGTCGCAGTAGCGCTCAACTCGGACCACAGTTCTATGTTAGACTTTGGACTGTGTAGCATGTTAGCGACTACAGCGACACAGAGCGGATGTCTCGTGAAATATGATTTAAATGTAAGAAGTTACAGATGTCGTGGAATGCGCATATCAATATGCCTTAGTTGTTAACGAAATGTGTTTGTATTTGCATTTCATTTGTCATAAAGCTATTCTAAAATTGTGTATTAATTAAAATCATTCAAGCATTTTTTACAAAATCAAAATTATAGATAAAGTTGTTATATAAGTAGTACTGGGTTATTATTGAAGTCCTCATCTGTCATTCTTAAAATGCTCAAGTTATATACAAGTTTGGTAATTAACCGACTTTCTAGTTTTAAATTTGAATAGAAAGACCGTCTTTTAGAAACAGGTGATCTCAAATTATATATATTTTCAGTAAAATGTCAACATTGAATTTCTCGATATAATACAATTCCTCCTCTACCTATTTCGCGATACAGAAATTATTATTTAACTGTAAAATAAAGCCCAGACTGTAGACCCCTGCAGTTGTAATGTCCCGAGTGTTTGTTGATTGATGGCGATCACAGCGACACAGATTGGAAGTCTCGTAAAACAACAAGTACACGTAGGATGTTCTAGATGTCGCGCATGTTGTAATTGCTGTGTATATGTCAATGTGTCTTTGTTATTCAGAAATTTGTGCAAAAGATTAGAGCAATACTTCTCGGTTTCGGTGTGAAACATATCGCAAATGTCAATGATTGTAAATTGTGATTAAATTTTATATCAAACTTCATATAGATCAAAAAGTATTGATGTGTATCGGAATACTTACCTTCAAAAGGTTATATAAGGCTAAAAAATGCAATAAGTTTTGTGTTTAGCATTTCCCAGTATATCATTTTTTGTCCTTTATTTGAAAGGAGGGAGAAACGTCTCTTCTTTGCTAAATACATGATGCTCGTTTAAAACTTATTCTTTGTTATATCGAGAATTGCACTGTCAGCTAAAATCTGTCTCAGACTTACTTATTGTCCAGGTTGTGGCAATTATGATGGTTTACTTACGGGTGAACTTAGAGCATTTCTCAGGTATGTTGGTTTATCTTGTCCGGTATTTTGAGTGAGTGTGTGGTGTTTTAGGGCTCGGGATTTTGATATTGTCGAGCGTTACGTATAGTGTCAGATTGGGTTTTAACTCGTATAGGCTTCATTAACGTTGAGAGAGAAAGAATGTTCAAACACATGATGACTTTTGTTGTAGTTATCACTCTGTATACAATGTTCTTGCTGAAAGTGACTTAGGTTATAAATAGAATACTTTTTGTCACGTCGTCTGTTACGGGATAGCTCAGTAAGGATGAGGTAATCGCTCTCATCTGTTGTCCATTGGCTGGAGAAGCCACGGCCTTCCTTACGTCACCAAGTCACGGTCAGGACGTATTAAATACTTGTAATGTAGAGTATAGTTCCAGAGGACTCGAATATTTAACAACCTGTAGCGCAGGGCAGGTCTATATAAAAGCCGGTACGACGTCGGGTAAGACAGAGAACTTAGTTTGAGCATTTCTTGTGTGTATTTCGAAAGTCAATCGGCGATTTCGACTCCGTGGTGAGAAGTTACTTAGTTCACGAGTCAGTAGAGCTTTGTCAGGCGATAGAGAAGTGTAGTACGTTCCAAGCTTCGTGGTGAAGAGTCGGCAGGTCGTGGTAAGGGCAAGAAGCACTTAACGTGTCAATTAGTGCGGCTCTGTGATGTGTAATCGGTGGAACAGGCAATGAAGCAGTTCACGAGTGAATATGGCAGATCTCACAAATGCCTGTCTCTGCAATTCATCTCATTACGCTATTCAGTTCACTTTTCTTCCTGGTTGGCTGTAAATATCGGTTTCCCGTAAGCACGGGGCTTGAGCAACGTCAGTACGTAAGTCACCATCGTGGAGTTTCAATCGCTGGTCGTTGGGGAACTTGCCCTCTGTGGTCGTCTCTCCTCAGTCATGCCAACCTCACCTCTCTTTCTCAGAAGGGAATCTTCCAGGTAAAGTTTTACTATAAGTCGAGTTGCTCTGTTCCCTCCAAACGCTATCAATGAATCAATAACGTAATAAAATTAACAACATTGAATTCTTAAAATAACAAAAATGACCGAAACGTTACGTTGATGATGTAATGTAGAACATCTTCATAATCCTTTACGTTGTCAGTAATAAATTGTTTAGTGAATGTTATTAATGTTCAAAGACTGCAAATGACTTTGTGGAACACTCTGTATCAACAACAAATATTGAAAAGTGTTAAATTATATACAAAGCTTTCATTGCAAACACGCTCTGTGTTATTTTCCCTGAAGATTAAACGTAAGCATTCCATTTCTCATAAATATATTTTAAACATATAATAATCTAATTAAAATCATTAGAATTATTGTAGACACAATCAAAGTTTTCTAAAATTTCCATAATTGAAACACTGTGATTTTATTGAAAACCTCGTCTGTGATCTTTGAAAACGCTGAACTTATGTACAAGTTGTATATTTAACCGACTTTCCACTTTTGAATCCTGCTAAACAAGCTTTCTTTTAGATTCAGATACAATGTAGTTCGTGCTCTACCTGATATGTATGTACGTGGTACAGAAATTGTTACTTTAGCGCTAAAACAGCAGTTCAAATGTTCCGCGTGTTTCCTGATTGGCACCGACTACAGCGACTCTCAATGGAAGTCTCGCGAAACAGGAAGTACACATAGGACGCTACAGATGACGCCAAAGTTGCAATTGCTATGTTTACATCTTTTTATGTAACTTGTTAGAAATACTTGCCAACTATTAGGATAATTAGGTCTTTCTTTGGCGAATGTCCAATAAGGACGAATAAGGACGTATCATATTTTATAACAAAAGTATACATATTGTTTTATAAGTTCTACAAATTGAATAATTTTTAATCATATATTAATTAATTCCACAATAATGTAATTCATATTTACCATTATCTTAAAGGATTTTGTATTTGTTATTAAAGATTTTGTTAAGAAATAGGTTAACAAGAGACTTAAAGTACTTACGTGTCACCAGCAACGTAGTTGGCTCATGTCTATATGATAATTGTTTACCGGAAAAATACGAGTCTGTGGTCATGGTAGCTCAGTGGTTAAGAGATCGGGAGATACGTGGTTCAAATACTGGCTACGGCATTGAATTTGTCAGTCTGCCTCTACCTTTTAAGTACTTTTAGTACAATCAAGCCAAGACTTTTTATAAAAAGTATATTTTATTCACAGGACTTCAAAATATGCATTTCCACTAAAATCTAGATATTGAGTTTATGTCTGTGACACAATACATTTACAACTACAACTCAATATCGACTTGTATTTGTTTAATCTATAAATATCTCTGAAAAATTCAAGTAAATATCAGAAATGGTTGACTACACAAAAAATATATCAGACACAAATTGTCTGTTTTTACAAGATCCACTTTGTATATGTAGTAAAGTATCACATATTGGGATAATACGCGTCAAATACGCTGAGGAAATGTGCGGTAAACTGTTCATCAGTGTACGAGAAGAAATTTTATCAGTCATGGAGTTGGCTAGAGGGGGGAGGGTAGACAACATGGCTCGGTCGCAATAGAAGCTCACTACATTACCGAAGAAATTCATAGTTACAAAAGGTGCACGAGGAGCGCCCTGTGTGGCTTTAACCATGGAGTTGATAATCTCGTATTAATCTGTGGTTCTGAGTAAGGAGCCTTGAGCGAGAACAAGTCTTTCGGATGCTCCCGCACGGTGGACAGAGCGCCATGGTCCGCTGAACGGATTTACCCGTGCGGTTTTAGGCATTTTGTCTTTTGTAAGATGATGGACATCATTCGACCTCTGCTAGTGCTCCTGGCGGCGGGATGACTGTCCAGGATGGAAGCCAGTGCCCGATGCCGCCACGACAGAAACGACCTGCTGGCACGGTCCGTCCAGTGTGGCGGGGCCAGAAGCGGGATGTCGGGTAGCTGGGGAACATTTAGGTAGGCGTCGTGTTCTGGTCACACGGGTGGGACTCGACTGGCGGAGGTCAGTCTACAGGTCAAATCCAGCCCCAGTATGGCCGGGACAGACGCAGTGTGGCAGTGAAGGGACGAAAGGCTGGACTCACCGCCCAAGGGCGTCCTTGGGCGATAGAGTATTTGTTATTAATATTACACTGATTACCTTTACATTTGTTCATTTTGTATTAATTTGATTAATTTTCTTTTAAATCTTTATTACTAATTTCTGTTTTAACAATATTTATACCAAAATTAGGAACTGAATTCGAGTGTGATTTATAAACTAATCATTGGTTTATAAACTTTAAAATATAATAACGAGAATCTTAAAAATGATTACTGCTGATTAGACTTTTTATTATTTTAATTTATGCCCTACAGTTTATCAGTTATACAAAAGTCATACAGAATGACCAGAACTTTTAAGGAAATTAACAGAAAATGCAAGATTTATATTTCATTTGTCGTAAAAATATTTTTAATATTTAGTAATTTAATTAAAATTATTAGGACTATTTTTGTCGAAAACAAATTTTTCTAAATGTTTCCGTTTAAAGGGTACTTGGTCATGACGTGATCTTTATCAAAATCTTAGGCTTCATCCTTGAAAATTCTGACGTTATATACAAGTTTATTATTTAACAAACTTTTTAGTTCTGAATTTTGCTCAAAAAGTTCTTTTACTGTCAGGTGATCCTAAAATATATATTTGCAATACAATCTCCATTTTTAATATGGAAAATAATAAAATTTCTCCTCTACCTCAAATGTATGCTCGTGTTACAGAAAGTATCTGTTGTCTTAAAGTTAAAGTTAAGAATTACTGCAGTTTTCAGAATTGCTGCGACCACAGCGACACACAGTGGAAGTGGCGTGTAAAACGATGTACTCGTATTACACAAGAGATGTCGCCCAAGCAGCAATAGCTAAGTATATATCAATATTTCTTAGTTATTATACATTCTCTCCATATATATTAGAATAATGAGGTATAGTTTTGATGTAGATCTTGGCCAAAGTGTGAATGTCACTACTTAAAGCTATATTGCTTACAAATTTTAATATAAACTAACAACATATATCGTACCTTGGAGCAAAAGTCTGTAGAATGTTTTATAACTCCAACAGTTTCAGTTTGTTTGTTGCAGCATATTACTCTATGACAGTGTTTGATTAGTATTTATAACAAGATGAACTAATAAATATACATTTGTAGCATTAGAGATGTGACTTTATTCATTTGTACCATCCAGCATTATTATATATTAACGCCAGGTGCATTACATTTGGTCGTACATTTGGCATCCCTAGTTAAACCTTGTTCCAAAAATTCTCATTTTTAAAAAATTTTTAACCCACCTGCATATTTTCCGGTAATGGCCCATTGGGAAAGAAAACTCGAAGATAGAAAGTTAACACTACGTTTAGTACAATAATTGAAAACAGCACCTCTACAGGACTTACCTATTAACAGTCCAAAGATGGAAGCTACTTCACAATAAGATATGATTATTTCCAATTCTAATTGTATTTCCTGTTGACTACCAAATGTTGCAGTTGTTACTTAACCGTTACCCAAGGTATTGGTCAGGTCCAGTTAACATCTAACCGGAGATCACAATACTGGGATTGTCTGTATTAACAGTTCAGTATTATATTGTCCTAAACATATACCACGTGACTCAGCTGTCGCTATAGACACAACACTGATCCTCTTAACAAACAGACTTATGGTAACATTAATAATTAAACTTCTGAATGAGAGTAAATAGCTGTGAAAGTGTTAACAAAAGACGGTTTTTCAAAGATGCAATGACAGAGCAATGTTCTCTCCAAGTACGAGACACAAAACGTGGGTTATGTTTCAGTTCATTGGCTCCAGGAATATAGTGAAGGAAAGGAAATTCAAATATAATATACCTAATTATTTTCCATATAAGTAGTGCTGGGTTATTATGTGGTTTTATTGAAAATGTTTGACGGTCATCCTAGAAGATACTTAAATTATATACAATTTTGGTATATAACTCACGTTTCAGTTTTGATTTTTGCTCGAAAAGCCTTCTTTTAGATTCCCGTGATCCCAAAATATATATTTACACTACAATCTTGACATTGACTTTTCGGGTATAATGCAGTTCCTCCTCTACTTTCATAGTATTCTCGCGATACAGAAGTATTATTCAACAGTAAAAAGAAGCTGTATGGAGTAAATACTGGTACAAAGCCGCTGTTCAAATGTCCCGCGTGTTTGCTGAGTAATTGTGATCACAGCGACATAGTGGAGATATCATGTAACATGAAGTACACGTAGGCTGATTGAGATGACGCGCAGGTCGCAATTGTTATGTAAATTTTAATAACTCTTGTCTATTAAGGATGTTTTTCAAAACATTTAGAGAATCGTGGTTTCTTTTTGTACAGAGCAACTCCGGAATGTGTAGGGCAGCTGATTACAGATATATTGCTTACAAGAACTAACGTAAAGAGAGAGAAAAGTTATGTTGTTTTGGGATGAAATTCTTCAGAAGATCGTATAAGTATAACAAATCAGAAGCTATTCTTTAAATTTTTTAGTCCTATTTTGACTTTTGTATATCTGTTACCGTTTCCAAATCTTAAACTGTAGCCCTAATGTCAGAGGTGTTTAGTGATTGACTGCGGTTAATGACAGGTCTTTTAACGCAAATTAATTCATTAGCCGTGTGTAGGCTAAAATATGGAAAGATTGAGTCAGACTAAATAATTCAAATCATCTGCTGTTGTTTAGGATACACTTAGAGTGATCCTTTACAGCGTTTTGTCTTTTATTAAAATTGAGTAAAGCAGATTTAACATATTTGTGATACTTTATGTATTACTGAACATTGTCAAGAGATGCGAATGAATTTTGGTCGTTTTATGTTGCATATCTGACCTCTTTGACACCTAAAGAATTGAAAATTAAACTTTTACGAATAATCTTATTCCGAATAAAAATCTTGCAATATTTATCTCTAAGCAGCTCGTTGAAACAAGTTCTAGGAAACAAATAAACTGATGAGCAGTTGACAATGTGACGTATCAAAACAAAACATCTGACGACCCATAAAGTGTCCCATGATGCACTAGGACAGTCCAATGAATGGCGTACAAAAATTCGGCAATTGAACTGTAAAGTAACATTTCTATTTAAAAAACCCAAATGAAAATTGAGATCTTACATATAGTTCGATGCAATATCCATTATTACAGTTAAAGCTG
The DNA here is from genome assembly GCA_030765055.1 of Mantis religiosa. NCBI lineage: Eukaryota > Metazoa > Arthropoda > Insecta > Mantodea > Mantidae > Mantis > Mantis religiosa. The sequence continues at coordinate 213,830,248 of CM060952.1, forward strand.
TAATTCTGTCCGACAGTTTAGATTTTTGAATGTAGTATAGCTTCACTTGATATTTTATATATTTAGAGTAAACTCTAATGTAAAACAAAAGACCATCATTCCAGTATTTTGATAAGCGCTTAATAAGTAACACATATTGCTATATACCTAGTAACTACAATCACCGCGTCATCTGTAGCCGCCTACGAGTACTTCGTGTTTCAGGAAACTTCCACTGAGAGACGCTGTGGTCGCAGAGAAGCACCAAGCGCGAGACAGTTGAACGGCGTTTTTTACCGGATTATTCTTCACAGAGAATTTTTGTGTTAAATATTACTTTCCGGACCACCTACATAAACAGGTAGAGGAAGAACTACTACTAACTTTAAATGTCGGGATTGCACGGGAAATATAAATTTTGTTACGACCCTGAACCTAAAAGAACGTCTCAGCGCGCGCGCGCGTGTGTGTGTTTTTTTTTCCAAAATGTCCATAATTGAAACACTGTGATTTTATTAGAAATCGTCTGTGATCTTTGAAAATGCTGAAGTTATGTACAAGTTTTATATTTAACCGACTTTCCACTTTTGAATTCTGCTAAACAAGCTTTCTTTTTTATTTAGATACAATATAGTTCGTGCTCTACTTGTTATGCATGTACGTGGTACAGAAATTGCTACATTAGCGCTAAAACCGCAGTTCAAATGTTCCGCGTGTTTCCTGATTGGCACTGACGACAGCGACCCTAAATGGAAGTCTCGCGAAACACGAAGTTCACATAGGACGCTAAAGATGACGCCAAAGTAGTATTCGCTATGTTTACTTCTATTTATCTTATTTTTAGCAATACTTTCCAAGTATTAGGATAATTGCGTCTTTCTTTGGCGAATTCCTTTAGTTGAATAAGGACAACGAGTAATTGGAGCTATATTATACAACAAGGATAACTTAGACTGACAAGGAGTATCATATTTCAGAACAAAAGTATGCAGATTGTTGTATAAGTTCAACAAATTCAATAATTTTTGTACACAACCTTTTTGAAATCGTCAGGAGTGTAAAGCTCCTCATTTCGTATTTTTGTACAGCGCACTCACCTGTGTACAAAGACAGCAGGTCGATTTCCTCTTAGTAATATTAACTACAACGTATATGGTACCATAACTTTCAAGGCACGTACCGCGCCGCCTCACTTCATCTCCTTATCATTTCACATCATCTCTCATCTGGTAGTTTCTTTCAGGGACAACGATCACTGAGGTCTACCCGAAAATCAAAAGACTCCGGCCTCTGTTACTCGGGAGCGATGGAAAACTCCGGGGGTGGTTCTTTGGGGCAATACCATGAGTCTATAAAGCCCCTCCCGCCATCGAGAACATCAAGACGGGTGGAAGTGAATACGCCACTTACGCGCGTCAACCCCGCAGGGAAGACTATCACATAACCTTGGTGGGGCCGCCTGGTGATCTAGCACACCTACTAGCTCTGCAGGCTAGCATCCGGGACTTTTTAGGCGACCTTCTGTCCACTCCGGGCGGCCGTAGCCTGGTCGGTGGTACCCGATTTCCTGCGGCTATCGGGAACACACTGCACCCTCGAGTCCAATCCGATCCGAACAACTCCCAATCAGGGAAGAGCTCGAATGTTCGGCCCGACGTTCCTCTAGTAACGTCAGGAGTACCACGAGTGCTAAGCGTCCGCAGCGCTTGCACCACGGCAGCTGAAGGGGAGGGATCTGGTAGTCTCTTTCAGGGAAGAAGTATTGCGGCTGTCTCGGCGTTGTATGGCAGGATGATATGCTCCATGTAAAGACTTCCTAATCCGGTAAGACGGTCTCCGGCCGACCTGATGCGCCGTTTCCTGACCACCTCAGGAGGGATCCTGGTTGTACTGACCTGATAGGGGAGTTTCCAACGAGTGAATAACTGGTTCCGTGCCTTATGAGCTATAGTGATTCCTTGGGTTTGTCTCCTGGCCTGATCCTTCCTCTTCGGAATGCCCCACTTGGGGATTGGGTACAATAAACTACAGGTTTTGATGTCAAACTCACTCCTCAATAACCCTAATAGTTGACAGAAGATTGAAGGATTTGCAGACCAGCGCCGGGACCCGACACATCTGCGCACGTCAAACCACGGAAGTACGACGGCACTTCAACGTTTAAAGTCTTTCGCCGCCAATTCGACACAGTGTGCTTGGTCTCTAGAAGAGGAGGCCACACAGTAAGAACCAAACTCCAGGGACGGGCTACAGAGTTGCTGAACGCGGTTCAGACAGCGGCGGCGCCCTAGGCCATCTGAGAGACCCTGGAGAAGCGGTTCGGAAACCACCGCTTAGCCGCAACCAACTAAAATTTAACACGCAGCAGACAAGGGGAGTGCAGGAGTTCACCCTGGCAATTGAACAGCTGGCCAGCAAAACCTTGGACGACCTCACACCCGGATTCCTATCCCGAGAAGCCACATATTCTGTCGTTGGGGTAGGAGACGCTGAGATACGTCAGAGTCTAATGCTCCAAGTTCTCCCCTTAATTAAACCATCATATAAGCCACAACCTAGAGAATACGTATGTCTGAGACAGATTTGTACTAAAAGTTCAGAAGTTAAGGAAGCACTAACGATGGCAGAAGATCTTTGGAGAGGATCTCTATTTGACAGAGATCATTCAAGAAAACATGGAAAATAACTTTAAAAAAAGTGTGAAACATATGGCATATATTATCAATAAAAACTCTTATTCTCAGCTGCTGCAAGTGATATATACTCAGGAGGATTACCAAAATATTTAGGTGAAGACAATTAAGTGATTGAAATACCAATATAAACAAAAAAATGAAATTTGTTTTAGTTAAATACGGTTTTGCAGACTTTTTTTCCCTATCTCTGCAATTCTTGTCGGTCTATATTGAAATTTTCATCTAAAGAGCTCCAATTTACTATTGCTCCTCTTTAGGAAGCGTTCTACTTCAAAACAAGGCAACATTTTTCAAATTTTTTGGGAAAGATTCCTAATAACTAACACATATTGCTATATAAATAGTAATTACAGCTGGCGCGTCATCTGTTAACAGACTACGTGTACTTCTTGTTTCGTGAGATTTCCGCTGCGTCGCTGTAGTCGCAGTCACTCTGGAAACAATGGGGTTAGTTGAACTGTAGGTTTGTCCTGGTATTTTTAGTATAGCTTTGTTTCATTGTTAAATATTACTGTTTGTAGTGCCAACATACAAACCCGGAAAGTTGGTAAATACCAAACTGTGTACAAGGATGATACACGAAACGTTTTGTACGAAATGTACAACTACACAACAACGCTACATGGAACTTCTATCGAATTGTCAAAAATTATTATAAAGCTTTGTTTATTATTTATTTAACATATGTCTATTACAAATGAAGTATATATTCTCAATGTCCTACAAATGTTCTCAGAAGTTTAAACTGACGAGGGCAAGTTTGGTTTGTATCTTTAGTTTTATTAAATATCTTAGTAAGGGAGAAGGAGATATTCAAAATCATTTTGAATATTAATAATTCAATTATTTTGAAATAGAAAGCTGTAACTCATTCTGAACGTTTAAATTTTATTATAAATAATTATATATAGCAAATGTTATTAAAACAATTGTATGTATTGTTATTAATAGGATTGGTTTTAATTATTTTCTGTTATGCTGTATTTAGTAAAGCAAGAAGTATTAGGATGTATTCATTTATGTAAATGACGTAATAAAGTAGCAACTTTAGTTATTGCTTGTTAGAGAACTTATGAATTATTTAGTTTCAAGTTATTTATTATATTATGTACATCCGGTATTTTATTTATTTGTATTATTAAGAGGTTTATTTACTGTCAATATAGGTATATAGTTACTCACTTGTCTTGTAACTGAAGCTGTGTTTTGTTAACAAGTTTACGTGTCTTGGCTCAATTTCGTATCAAGTAAGATTACCTTTAATTTTATTATGTTTTATTTTTTTAGTTAGAAGATATTCATTACTTGATACTTTATTATCAATTATCTGTTGGATATTTATTTTTGTGTCTCTGTAATGTTTGGTTTGTATCAAACTAATACGAGTACAATTAGGTTTTGTACAATTAGTTTCAATATTTAATGTCGAGTAAGGGAGGCCAGGATTTGATTTAATTATTTAATAATTATATTTATAAGTATAGTTATATGTGGTTTTTGCAATATCTACAATTAGACTTTGTTGTTTTTCTATATATTTGTTAGCAGACACTTTACAGCGATATTCATATGATAAATTAATACGTAACTCATATTTACCATTATCTTAAAGAGTTTTGTATTTGTGATTAAAGATTTTGTTAAGAAATAAGTTAACAAGAGACTTAAAGTACTTACGTGTCACCATTAACGTAGTTGTCTCATGTCTATATGATAATTGTTTACCGGAAAAATACGAGTCAGTTGGTCATGTTGTCATGGTAGCTCAGTGGCTAAGAGATCGGCAGATACGTGGTTCAAATCCCGGCTATGATATTGAATTTGTCAGTCTGCCTCTATCTTTTAAGTACTTTTAGTACAACCACGCCAAGTCTTTTTATAAAAAGTTTATTTTATTCACAGAACTTCAAAATATGCATTTCCACTAAAATCTAGATATTGAGTTTATGTGTGTAGCTCAATACATTTACAACTACAACTCAATATCGACTTTTGCACAAATCTGGCAGGCTGTTTGGTCAAATCGTGTACCTGCTCTGGGAAGAGCTTAACCACGTAGTGGCGGGATGTGGATGTTGCAGAATGACGGGTGTATTTTAAGTGGGTCAATATCGACTTGCATTTGTTTAAGCTATAAATATCTACTGAAACATTCAAGTAAATAACAAAGAAATGGTTGACTACACAAAAGATTTATCAGACACAAATTGTCTGTTACTACAAGATCAACTTTATATATGTAGTAAAGTAACACATATTAGGATAATACGCGTCAAATACGCTGAGGAAATGTGCGGTAAACTGTAGACAATATAGCTCGGTCGTAATAGAAGCTTACTACATTACCGAGGGAATCCTTATTTAAAAAAGGTGCGCGAGGAGCGCCCTCTGCGGCTTCAATCACAACCATGGAGTTGATAATCTGGTTCTAGCCGCATGTTTACTGAGTAACTGCTACTGCAGCGACACAGTAGAAGTCTCATGCAACACGAAGTACACGTAGTATGCTACAGATAACGCCTGGCTCCTAATTGCTATATGTATATTAATAAAGTTGATTTATTACGAGTTTTCTCTAAAAGTTTAAAGTATTAATGTTCTGCTTTCATCTAATACATATCGTAAATTTTCACGAATGCAGACTGAAGCTTAGTCCATGTAGAAACCCATAAATAGAAAGGCAACTTTTTTTTTATTTGGAATGAAAGTGTACAAAAGCTTTTATATGATCTTGTGATTGAATGGTTGCTGCATATTTGTTCTTTCAATTCCGTTTATGTCCTGGTGTAGTTTTGCATACCGTTAATACAATACAAGTACTGATGTATTTTTTATCTTTAAATGTGCACAGGGATGCGCAGTGGTATCACGAGTCCACTTCAGAAATGATGCAACTGGAGGGGAGGGCAGGTCAGTTGCGAGAAAGTGAACACGTGCAGAGCAACTGAGTGATACTACAGCTTGTTTCAAAAAGTGCGTGTTTCCTGGTTGCAAGAAAGCATTTAGAAATGGCGCCTCCTAGCAGCAAATTAGGAAATAGGGTGCTATATTCTCAAACACGAGAAGTAATAAGCATTGTGTATACAGTTATGAAAAAGGGTCTGGGTCTGCTCGGAAAATCTAGGGTATCAGAGGCAACAGGTGTATCTGTAAGTAGTGTAGGGACACGAACACCATTGATTCTGTTGCAACGACGTCATTTTCTACGCCAGGTAAACAAAAGTATAGAACATGCAAAAAATCTAATTTGGATGACTTTAATGAAGAGGTAGTTAGGCGAACTGTCAATAACTTTTACATCACAGAAAAGAAGCGACCAGCTCTGAATAAAGTACTTATGAAGCTTCAAAATTCCATTGACTTCCAAGGAGGTGTCTCAACATTAAGAAAAGTTCTTTTGAAGCTAGGATGTAGATGGAATAAAACCAAACGCAACAGACTAAGTTTAATGGAACTTCATAAAATACGGGCAAAAAGACTGAAATATCTGCGAGATATTCAAACATACCGCAATATAGTTTATATTGTAACGGGAGCGCTGGAGCACCCTGTGAACCAGCTGCGAACGGAAGGCAGGGGGGAAGACCGCGTTAGCCACACCTCCTCCTCGTTTGTCTTGTAGTGGTGACAGGCTGTGGTCAGGGGAAAAATGACTGTGTCGCCTGTTTTTCTCTACACCTGTTTCTCGATCTTTCGTTTACTGGAACATTCTCCTGGTCACTAGAAACCGGCGATATTCCGATATAAAGAGGGTTACAGACAGACGGAGTTAGTTAGTTAGTCAGTTGTTGGTTGAGTCAGTCAGTTGGTTAGTGTGTGAACGAGGACAGTTCTTGGTGTAAGAAGGCAGTGTTAGTCAGTGACGTGTTAATGAACGGAAATATTGTGCAACGGAAGACTGTACGTAACTGTGAGTGAGTACCGGAGCTTACGTAACCGCGAATACAAGGAAATTGTAACGGACGAACTGGTGAATTGTAATTGTTGCAGCACGTAATTCTGTGTAATTGGCAAGTGTTAAACTGTAAGTCGGTGGAAATAAAGAACATTGTTGAGTGGTGTAATTGGACTTTTCATTTCACGAACCCACAAAGTCACAATATGGATGAGACTTACATCAGTACAGCACATGCAACGCCATATGCCTGGAGTAATAACTCGCTACAAGGACTCTTTGCACCAATGTCGATAGGCCAGCAGTTGGTAATCGTGCATGCTGGAGGAGAACTGGGTTTTGTTCCAAATGTCTATGTGCGATTTAAGACCCAACAAAAGCCCGGAGATTACCACGACAATATGAATTATAACAATTACCAAAAAATGGATTCAAGAAAAGCTTATTCCTAACCTGGCTCCTACATCTGTGCTAGTTATAGATAGCGCCCCATATAACAACGTGCAAATTGAAAAACATCCAAATTCACGCTCTAGAACAGATCAAATGACAGAGAAACATGACTGAAGATTAGTTCAAGAACACTAATTTTTCGAACCTGAGAAACCCTGAAATTTATCAGCTTATTCTACCCCTAAAACCAGCACCTTCTGATAAAATAGATAAAATACTTGAGGGGCACAATCATACTGTCCTAAGACTACCTCCCTACCATCCGGAATTGAACCCCTTAGAACTAATATGGGCGACACTAAAAAACTGGGTTTCCAAACATAATGTTTCTTTTAAAATGGATGATATTATTAAACTTACAGATGAAAAACTGAAATCAATAACAGTAGAAGAATGGCAAAAAGCATGCAAACATGTAAGGAATGTCGAAGTGAGAACCGAGGGACTTCTAGATGCAGGAGAGGAGTTAGTTATTCACTTAAATGGTGACAGTGAACAGGAAGAAAATGATGGTGAAGCTGAACATCAGTATGAAGAGTATGAAAATGGGCCAGAACACCACCAACAAGCAGAGGATGAAGACGACGAATCGCCATTTGGTATCAGCGGAGTTGCTGTCTTAATTTAGAAGAGATGTGCAGCTAAATAAACATTCGTTATTAAATAAGCGTCACTTTATAAGAGAAACTCTGTATGCATTTACTGTTTAGGTCCATCCACAGATTAATACCAGATTCTCAACTCCGTGGTAAAGTTTGAAGCCGCATAGGGCGCTGTTTCCTGAACCATAAGACCTCGGCGACCTTGGGAACTAAGACCGGTAATGTAGTAAGCCTCTATTGCGACCGAGCTATGGCACATTCGCTTCCCCTCCTGTGCTCAGCGACTGATAGAATCCAACTTCTTTCGATATCACATCTCGCCACACAGGATCAGTTTACGCGTATTTCAACTTTCGCATATTAGCAAAATACGCTGAGGTAATGTGCGGTAAACTATTCATCAGTTTGCGAGATGTGACCTGGAAAGAAGTTGTCCAATGAATATGTAAAAGCATATCAAGAATCCACTGGAACTTTTACTGTTAAATTTGAGTAATTGACTTTCACAAAGAACTACATCTTTAATATTCCTGTTGCAAATTGATAATTTTATCTTTATAAACAAATTCAACTTTAAAAGCGAGAGAGTGAGATCACTCAAGATGCTGTTGAGATTATTAGAAACGTTATATCACCGTTAAAATTGTTAGCATTACAGAAATTGTGTACCAATATTACTCATAACTGGTAGCAAGTACATGTTGAGAACAGATGTACCACAGAATAATACATCAATGCTGTGCAAATATCACTATAACTTGTTATTTTTCTGAACCCGTTTGTCCAAATTGTGTTGCGATATATGAGGTGCTCAGCACTATGTGCATTTAACAGTAACCCTATGTTGCAGAACACCAAGTGTTAGGCCACGACACTGTTTATATCTGTGTGTGTGTGTGTGTGTGTGTGTGTGTGTGTGTGTGTGTGTGTGTGTGTGTGTTAACAAGGAAGGGGGTTAATAACCTATTATTTATTTTGAAGCTTTACTAATTTGAGATCAAGCCACACTGTGTTTAGGTCCTAGCTAGCTGACATTGTGCATCTTTTAAGAATAACTGGAATACTAGAAATAAAAGTAAAAGTGGCATAAAATGATGATGACACAATGACATTTTAATAATTTCTTGCAATGCACAATTACACTTAAAAACTTGTAAAGCTTTTTCAAATCAATTCTAACCCCACCAGATGTCTTCTAAGATGGTTATTCAGGTACATAATTTGGTGTAGTGTGTACAATAATATTGCATAGTGACTACTAAATTAAACAATATACAACAAACTAGGTTTATGGAATCTCAGATCATACTTTTAATTGTTGTTAAAAGCTGTGACATTCTTTATCAATGATGTAGATATACACTGATGAGTAAGGTTAAGGGAACTTAATTCTTCAAAATACTTAACACTGTAATTTAAGGAAGAAGTTTATAAAATTCGTATCAAACATCTCGCCCAAATATTTTAATTTAAACCACCCAGATTATACGTAAACACAGACGATGCCAATTATTATAAACAAAGAAATGCTACAGAAATCAAAGATAATTGAATTCTGTACAAATCCACAACCACAGTTTAGGTACATCTGAAAATTCACAGCTATTATTTCAGCAAGTTAAACTGGATACTACTTACCTTACATGGACTTATATATGACTCATCTATTTTAAATTAAAAACTACAAGTACAAACAAAAAACAAACAAACCCAATCAACTCTGTAAAATAACTTCACTTTTCAATGTTGGCCACAGTATTCCTCAAAGTTTTTGTTAAATTTTCCACTGATGTGAAATGAAACTCAAACTTTCAGAAATATTTGATATGCCACATAAAGTTGCTGTATACGCGGGAAAGAATGCGTTGTGCTACATTACTAATGTTCCTGAAGATCACTGCACATCACCAAGACAAGAAGTATACAAAATATCCAATAATCCTGTGGTCTCGATTTCTGCCATCGTATTCCTGGTAGCCTGAGATGATGAGCCATGAAAGACAAAAAACAGAAAACCTCATTATTGCAGTAACAAAGTAACAAGTTTAATGAAACTAATGCTTTTGTATGTAAAACACCCTTTTTCCATTATAAAGTTCTACATTAATCTAAAGAATTTAACTATACATGAATATGTATTAAGGCACAATTCAGGTTATGTCATATTAATTTTCGGTAATTAGCTACATGCTAAATCTTACTTACCAATAGGTCTATGTGAAAATCGATTCCTTTTCTTTCTGCTGCCCATACGTCCTCACAGGTCTTTCAAATCTTTACAATATCACAAATCGATGAAAATTTTACTCAGAAATTAATTTGGCTTGGCTTCCATACCGTTAAAGCTTCAAAAGTTCGTTCAAATATTTACAGGTAGCCAACGTTGTGTCTTATTCATATCGTACATTGAGCTCAAATAAGGTGGAAAATACGCCAATAATATTACGAAAACTACTTCACAAGTAGTAAAATAATACAATAGCTATTAAATTTTAAACTAAGCAGAAGTTATTTTATATATTAGTTAATATGCAACACGGCAGTCAAAATAATTATATTGGCGGCATTGAATCCGGTTGTTAGAGTACATGCAGCGCTCAAAGTGTACCTTAATGCGGCTTCTGTATTCCTATCTGAGTTATCAGACTCTGTGCACGACTTATATTACCCACGCACCTCTCCATCGCTGCATGTTAGGTTACTAACCGCATGTGCATGGGGAGACGATGTAGCCTCCAGGCGGACGATCGTCACCGTGGGCGGCGGGGGTGGAGCCGCCCCTATTTAAACAAAAATTATTAAAAAATCGTTTTCCGTATTTAAATATATTACTTCACCGTTGTTCGCACAGTTATGAAATGATAAATATAACCTTATAGCGTCAGAGATGTGCGTTTATTCCTGTGTACTACCCAGCAGTATTATGTTTTGAGACAAGTGCATTAATTTTGGCCTTACATTTGGCATCCCTAGTTGTTAAAACTGCAACTTGTTCTAACATTTATTTCAAAAAAAATCTTTAACTGAACTGCTATTTTCCCGTAATGGCCCATTGGAAAAAACAACTGGAAGATAAAAACTTAACACTACGTTTAGTATAATAATTGACAACAGCGCCTCTATAGGACTTACCTAGCAACAGTCCAAAAATAGAAGCTACTTAACAATAAGAAATTATTATTTCCAATTATAATTGTATTTCCTGTCGACTACCAAAGTTGCAGTTGTTACTTAACCGTTACCCAAGGTAATGGATAGGTCCAGTTAACATCTAACCGGAGATCACAATACTGGGATTGTCTCTATTAACAGTTCAGTATTATATTGTCCTAAACATACACCACGTGACTCAGCTGTAGCTCTGTACACAACACTGATCCTCTTAGTAAACAGACTTATTATAACATTAATAATTAAACTCCTGAATGAGAGTAAACAGCTGTGAAAGTCTTAACAAAAGACGGTTTTTCATAGATACAATGACAGAGCAATGTTCTCTCTAGGAACGAGACGCAAAACGTCGGTTATGTCTCAGTACATTAGCTCCAGGAATATAGTAATGGAAAGGAAATTCAAATATAATGTATCTAATTATTTTCCATAAAAGTAGTACTGGGTTATTATGTGGTTTTATTGAAAATGTTCTACTTTCATCTTTGAAAATACTTAAATTATATACACGTTTGGTATTTAACTGACTTCCTAGTCTTCAGTTTTGCTAGAAAAGCTTTCTTCTAGATTCAGGTGATCCCAAAATATATATTTACACTACAATCTTGACATTGACTTTTCGGGTATAATGCAGTTCCTCCTCTACCTTCTATGTATGTTCGTGGTACAGAAGTATTATTTAGCAGTAAAAAGAAGCTGTAGGGAGTAAATACTGGTACACAGCCGCAGTTCAAATGTCCGCGAGTTTGCTGAGTAATTGCGATCACAGCGACATAGTGGAGATATCATGTAACATGAAGTACACGTAGGATGTTTGAGATGACGCGCAGTTCGCAATTGTTATTTAAACGACAATAACTCTCGTCTATAAGGATCTTTTTCAAATCATTTATATAATTATATTTCCTTCTGGTACAGAACAACTTCTGAATGTGTAGGGCGGCAGATTGCAGATATATTGCTTACAAGAACTAATATAAAGAGAGAGAAGAATTATGTTGCTTTGGGACGAAATTCTCCAGTAGACAGTATAACAAATCAGTAGCCTTTGTTTATCCATTCTCTAAACTACTGCTCCTTCATTTGACTTTTTGCATATCTAGTACCGGTTCCCAACCTTAGACTAAGGTCAGGGGTGCTTAGCGATTGACTGCGGTCAAACTGACAAGAATTTAACGGAAATTAATTGTTCTTTCACACTAGCGTATGGAAAGATTGAGTCATACTAAAAAATTTAAATCATCTGTTGTTTAGGATACACTTAGGGTAATTCTTGACAGCGTTTTGTCTTTTACTGATATTGAGTAAAGCAGATTTAACATATTTGTGATATTGTATATATTACTGAACATTGTCAAGGCAAGCGAATGTATTTTGTTCGTATTATGTTGCATATTTCTGACCTCTTTGACAGCTAAGGGATTGAAAATGAAACGTGTACCAATATCCTTATTCCGAATAAAAAAATCTTACAATATTTATCTCTAAGCAGCTCCTTGAAAGTTCTATGAAACAAATAAACTGATGAAGAGTTGATAATGTGACATATCAAAACAAAACATCTGACGACCCATAAAGTGTACCATGATGCACTAGGACAGTCCAGTGAATGGCGTACAAAAATTCGGCAATTGAACTGCAAGGTAACATTTCTAATTAATAAATTAAAATTGAGATACTAGATATATTTCGATGCAATAATCCATTATTGCAGTTAAAGTACTACCAAATAAGATTTTATTCGTATTTGCAAAAGCTTAATAAATAATTCAAAACTTTTGTTTATAAAGTTGTAACTCTGTCCGACAATTTAGATTTTTGTATGTAATACAACTTCACTTTATATTTTATATATTTAGAGTAAACTCTAAAGCAAAACAAAACACCATCACTCCAGTATTTTGATAAACGCTTAATAACTAACACATATTGCTATATACCTAGTAACTACAACCAGCGCGTCATCTGTAGCCGCCTACGAGTACTTCGTGCTTCATGAAACTTCCACTGAGAGACGCTGTGGTCGCAGAGCAGCACCAAGCGCAAGAGACAGTTGAACGGCGTTTTTTACCGGATAATTCTTCACAGAGAACTTTTGTGTTAAATATTACTTTCCGTACCACCTACATAAACAGGTAGAGGAAGAACTACTACTAGCCAAAAGTTAAATGTCGGGATTGCACGGGAAATATATATTTTGTTACGACCCTGAACCTAAAAGAACGTCTCAGCGCGCGCGTGCGCGTGTGTGTGTTTTTTCTAAAATTTCCATAATTTAAACACTGTGATTTTATTAAAAACCTCGTCTGTGATCTTTGAAAATGCTGAAGTTATGTACAAGTTTTATATTTAACCGACTTTCCACATTTGAATTCTGCTAAACAAGCTTTCTTTTAGATTCAGATACAATATAGTTCGTGCTCTACCTGTTATATATGTACGTGGTACAGAAAGTGCTACATTAGTGCTAAAACCGCAGTTCAAATGTTCCGCGTGTTTCCTAATGCGCACCGACCACAGCGACCCTAAATGGAAGTCTCACGAAACACGCAGGCCACTACAGATGACGCAAAAGTTGTAATTGCTATGTTTACTTCAAATTATCTTATTTTTAGCAATTCTTTCCAAGTATTAGAATCATTGCGTCTTTCTTTGGCGAATTCCTTTAGTTGAATAAGGACATTGGGTAATTGGAGCTATATTATACAACAAGGTCAATTTAGACCGACAAGAAGTATCATATTTTAGAGCAAAAGTATGCAGATTGTTGTATAAGTTCAACAAATTCAATAATGTTTGTACATATCCTTTTGAAATCCTCAGGAGTGTAAAGTTCCACATTTCGTATTTTTGTATAGCGTACTCACCTGTGTACAAAGGAAGTAGGTCGATTTCCACTTAGTAATATTAACTACAACGTATGTGGTACCATAAGTTTCAAGGCACGTACCGGGTCGCCTCACTTCATCTCCATTATCGTTTCACATCATCTATCAGCTGGTGGTTTCTTTCAGGGACAACAAAGTTTTGTGGCTGACTCGGCGTTGTATGGCTGGGTGATATGCTCCAGGTAAACACTTCCTCATCCGATAAGACGGTCTCCGGCTTACCTGATGCGCCGTTTCCTGACCACGGCAGGAGGGATCCTGGTTGTACTGACCTGTTAGGGGAGTTTCCAACGAGTGAGTAACTGGGTCCATGCCCTCTTTGCTATCGTGACTCCTTGGGATGGCCACCCTCTGTCTCCTGGCCTGATCCTTCCTCCTCGGAATGCCCCACTTGCGGATTAGGTACAATAAGCTACAGGTTTTGATGTCAAATTCACTCCGTAGTAACCCTAATAGTTTACAGAAGATTGAAAGATTTGCAGACCAGCGCCGGGACGCGACACGACACATCTACGCACGTCAAACCACCGAAGTACGACGGTACGTCGCTGACAATTCGACATATTGTGCTTGGTCTCTAGAAGAGGAGGCCACGCAGCTAACAGCCAGCCTCCAGGGTCGGGCCACAGAGGTGCTGAACGCGATCCAGACAGCGGCGGAACCCGAGGACATCTGAGAGACCCTGGAGAACCGGTTTGGAAACCACCGCTTAGTCGCAGCCAACTGAAATCTAGGACGCAGCAGGAGTTTTCCCTGGCAATAGAAAAGCTGGACAGGAAAACCTTGGTCGACCTCCCACGCGAATTCGTATCCCGAGAAGCCAATACCCGTGGGAGATCGGGCACGTCTCCGGACGTGTTTGGGGGAAGCCGTATTTGCCCGCATAGCTAGTGGAAGTTGTGCTAGGTCACCAGGCGACCGTAACGAGCTAATCGTTAGCCTTCCCCTTTGGTGTTAGCGCTCGTATGTGGAATGTCCACTTCCGTCCCATAGGTGGGGGGCTCTTGTAAGTAAGCCTATGTCTCGATCTATGGAGAGCCCCACGGAGGTGCCGGATGCCCTTCGGGGACAGCTCACTGATCCTCCCAGGTTGAGACGGGGGCCGTATCACCGTGTGTGAATGCCCTGGTAGATAACCTCGCTATCGTTTATCTCGAGAAGCCACCTACTCCGTCGACGGGGTGCACGACGCCGAGATACGTGTGAGCGTAAGTCTCCAAGCTCTCCTCTTAATTAAACCGTCATATCAGCCTGAACCTAGAGAATACGTATGTCTGAGACAGACTTGTACTGAGCGCCATTATCAACTTATGCTCTCAATTCTTATAAGTGATATGTACTCCGGAAAATTCTTAAAATAAATAGCAGAACAACAAGTTATTGAAAAAACGAGATGATATTTAAATACGAATACAACCAAAGACGTTAAATTTGTTTTACTTATACGGGTTTTTGTAGACTTTTGTTCCTTATCTCAGCAATTCTTGTCGGTCTGTCATGAAATTTTTATGTAAAATAGCTCCAATTTACTATTGGAAGCCTTCAAGGTGTGTTTTACTTCGAAATAAGACATTACTGTTCTAAAGTTTTGGAAAAGATTCCTAATAACTAAGACATATTGCTATATAAAATGCAATTACAGCTGGCGCGTCATCTGTTAACAGTCTACGTGTACTTCATGTTTCTTGATACGTTCACTGTGTCGCTGTAGTCGCAGTCACTCTGTAAACAATCGCGTTAGTTGAACTGTAGGTTTGTTCTGGTATTTCTAGTAGAGCTTTGTTTTATTGTAAAATTTTATTGTTTGTAGTACCAATATACAAACCCGGAAAGTTGGTAAATACCAAACTGTGTACAAGGATGATACACGAAGTGTTTTGTAGGAAATGTACAACTACACAACAACTCTACATGGAAATTCTATCGAATTATCAAAACTTATTATAAAGTTTTGATTAAGTTATCATATATTTAACATATATTTATGACTAATGAAGTATATTTAAAATCATATACGCCTTATAGCGTCAGAGATGTGCATTTATTCCTGTGTACTACCCAGCATTATTATGTTTTAAGACAAGTGCATTAATTTTGGCCTTACATTTGGTATCGCTAGTTGTTAAAACTGAAACTTGTTCTAACATTTATTTCAAAATAAAAAATCTCTAACTGAATTGTTATATTCCCGTAATGGCCCATGAGATAAAAGAACTGGAAGATAAAAGGTTAACACTACGTTTAGTATAATAATTGACAACAGCGCCTCTACAGGACTTACCTAGCAACAGGTGCAAGATGGAAGCTATTTCACAATAAGAAATGATTATTTCCAATTCTAATTATATTTCCTGTCGACTACCAAATGTTGCAGTTGTTACTTAACCGTTACCCAAGGTAATGTTTAGGTCCAGTTAATATCTAACCGGAGATCACAATACTGAGATTGTCTCTATTAACAGTTCAGTATTATATTGTCTTAAACATATACCACGTGACCCAGCTGCAGCTATATACAACACTGATCCTCTTAGCAAACAGACTTATTGTAACATTAATAATTAAACTCCTGAATGAGAGTAAACAGAGAATGTGTTAACAAAAGACTGTTTTTCATAGATACAATGACAGAGCAATGTTCTCTCCAAGAACGAGACACAAAACGTCGGTTATGTCTCAGTACATTAGCTCCAGGAATATAGTGAAGGAAAGGAAATTCAAATATAATATATCTAATTATTTTCCATATAACTAGTACTGGGTTATTATGTGGCTTTATTGAAAATGTTTGACTGTCATCCTAGAAAATACTTAAATTACATACAAGTTTGGTATATAAGTCACGTTCCAGTTTAGATTTTTGCTCGAAAAGCCTCCTGTTAGATTCAGGTGATCCCAAAATATATATTTGCACTACAATCTCGTCCTTGAATTTACGGGTATAATGTTTCTCTATTCTCTAAACTATAGTCCCTTCTTTTGACTTTTTGTATATTTTCCCAACCTTAGACTAATGTCAGAGGTGGTTAGTGATTGACTGCGGTCAAAATGACAGGTCTTTTAACGGAAATTAATTGTTCTTTCACATTAGCCGTCTTTACGCAAAAGTATGGAAGGATTGAGTGAGGCTGAAAGATTCAAATAATCTTCTGTTGCTTAGGATACACTTAGAGTGATTCTTGACAGCGTTTTGTCTTTTACTAATATTGAGTAAAGCAGATTTAACATATTTGTGATATTGTATATATTACTGAACATTCTCAAGGCAAGCGAATGAATTTTGTTCGTTTTATGTTGCATATTTCTGACCTCTTTGACACCTAAAGGATTGAAAATGAAACTTGTACGAATATTCTTATTCCGAATAAAAATCTTGCAATATTTATCTCTAAGCAGCTCGTTCAAACAAGTTCTAAACTGATGAGCAGTTGATAATGTGACATATCAAAACAAAACATCTGACGACCCATAAAGTGTCCCATGATGCACTAGGACAATCCAGTGAATATCCTACAAAAATTTGGCATATGAACTGCAAAGTAACATTTCTAATTAATAAACCCAAATTATAATTGAGGTCTTACATATATTTCGATGCAATAATCCATTTTTGCAGTTAAATTACTACCAAATAAGATTTTATTCGTATTTTCAAAAGCTTAATAAATAATTGTAAACTTTTGTCTATAAAGCTGTAATTCTGTCCGTCAATTTAGATTTTTGTATGTAGTACAGCTTCACTTGATATTTTATATATTTAGAGTAAACTCTAAAGCAAAACAAAAGACAATCATTCCAGTATTTTGATAAACGCTTAATAACTAACACATATTGCTATATACCTAGTAACTACAACCAGCGCGTCATCTGTAGCCGCCTACGAGTACTTCCTGTTTCATGAAACTTCCACTGAGAGACGCTGTGGTCGCAGAGAAGCACCAAGCGCAAGGGACAGTTGAACGGCGTTTTTTACCCGATTTTTCTTCACAGAGAATTTTAGTGTTAATTATTACTTTCCGTACCACCTACATAAACAGGTAGAGGAAGAACTAATGCTAGTGTTTGCGCCATTATCGTCATTTGTTCCGGCGGGCGCATGAAAATTTCACTTGGTGCCGGTTATGGGGCCAGCTGATCATGTGACTCGCCAGTGCGCAAAAAAAGAGGCTTCTTCTTTATAGTTACAGACATGTTGAGACATGTGATGTGCTTCGTTGTGTGGCTGCGTGCAGTTGTTTTTGCAATGAAAGAACCGTTTTAGTTTATCTCAAGTATTAAATGTATTGTTTCTTTGGAGGATTACATGAGGCTGCAGTGAAATCTATGAAATATCATCTTCGCAGAGTAATGGGTACACAAGTACTGACCTATAAACAATTAACCACATTACTAATTCAAATTGAGGCTTCCTTGAACTCCCGTCCATTGCTACGCCTTACTGATGATCCTTTTGATACTTCCTACCTTTCTCCAGGTCATTTCCTCATTGGAGAACCATTGACTTCCATACCATTACCTTGTTCTGACAATCTGAATCAGTTATAGAAATGGCAAAAGCTCCAAGATCGTCTACAACATCTGTGGCAGCGGTGGTCAACCGACTATCTACATTCACTCCAGCAGAGGCAAAAATGGTCCAGTTCCAGTGAAAATCTTAAGGCAGACACCATGGTCCTACTAATAGAAGACAATTCTTCTCCTCTGCATTGGGAACTTGGAATCATCACTGAGACTCATCCTTGTGGTAAGGGTTTAGTGCGGGTAGCTACCGTGGGAACTTCTAAGGGTGAATATAGGCGTCCCATTGTGAAACTGTGTCCTCTGCCAGTTCAAGAACAACGGTGATATTTTTCAAAGTGTGTCTATGTTAAATTAAAAAACTGTTCAGTTTCTTGGGCCCCAGTATGTTTGCGCCATTATCGTCATTTGTTCCGGCGGGCGCATGAATATTTTACTTGGCGCCGATTATGCGGCCAGCTGATCATGTGACTCGCCAGCGCGCAAGAAAAGAGGTTCTTCTTTCTTTATAGTTAAAGATATGTTGAGACATGTGATGTGCTTCGTTGTGTGGCTGCGTGCAGCTGTTGTATCAATGAAAGAACCGATTTAGTATATCTCAAATATTAAATGTATTGTTGTCTTCTTCATGATTATTCACATAAGAAATGTAGCGTGTGCAATAAATTTATCTAGTGATATCAATACAGCTCTATCGAGTACAGTCCACGAAATCAGTTTCCTTGGTTACAGCTAAAATCAAGGTGACCCTCCACATTAAAATAAGCACGACTCGAACAACTAGTCTAAAGTTAAATGTCGCGATTGCACGGGAAATATATATTTTGTTACGACCCTGAACCTAAAAGAACTTCTCTCTCTCTCTCTCTCTCTCTCTCTCTCTCTCTCTCTCTCTCTCTCTCTCTCTCTCTCTCTCTCTCTCTCTCTCTCTCTCTCTCTCTCTCTCTCTCTCTCTCTCTCTCTCTCTCTCTCTCTCTCTCTCTCTCTCTCTCTCTCTCTCTCTCTCTCTCTCTCTCTCTCTCTCTCTCTCTCTCTCTCTCTCTCTCTCTCTCTCTCTCTCTATCTATCTATCTATCTCTCTCTCTCTCTCTCTCTCTTTCTCTCTCTCTCTCTTTCTCTCTCTCTCTCTTTCTGTGTGTGTGTGCCCGTCCAGGAAGTTGGTAAATACCAAACCTGTATATAAGTTCTCTGTGTTCAAAAACGAAACACGAAAAGTTTTAAGCAATTCTACAATTACACAACAACTTTACGTGGAATCTATCGAGATAATCTTTATTTTCTCAAAAATGGTTCTAAGACTTTGTTAAGAATATTATAATTTTAAGATATTTTAATAACAAATGAGTTATATATCTTCAGTTATCGGGAATGTTCTTAGAAGTTTAAACTGACGTTAGCCAGGTTGGTTTGTATCTTTAAGTTTATTAAATATTGTGGCGAACCCGATCGCGATAGCGGGGCTTGGTACACAAAAAGCCTGGACATAAGGAGTATGCCGGAAGAAATAATGATAGCGCGAGATAAAAGACCGATACGGTTACGCTTCTGGAAGATGATAGAACATTCGATTCCTGTTTGGTCCAGAAACATCTCGAATTTACGAAATAGGTATTTAAAGACGTGACGACTCGCAAAGAGTTGTAATTGTGAAACAGTTGTTGTGTAACCAGACAGCTGGAACTGTTATTGTAACGAGAGCTAATGTAATCAGCTGCAAGTGTTTGTTATTGCTGTTGACCTAAATATTCTCTAAAAATGAGTTATAAAAAACATTAAAATATAAAAAATGCACATAAAAGACAAAAAATGCCTAAAAATTAACAATTTCTTTCTTAATAATAAATTAGTAACTGTCACAAATAAATAATGGATATATGGTTGGATGAACCACATTTTAAAATTAACTTTCTTAAGTATATAATGCAACTATTGCTGCTAAATAATAAATTCAAAATTTATCAGGTTATTTACAATTTTATAAAATATTTGTCTCCGCCAAACTCTGAAACATAATGTTTCAAACGTCACGCAGTTGACTGTTTTTGTTTCGGCAATTCAATTCCACAACACAACAAATATACACACCTCACAAACTACTCTCCTTACTGCGACACTTCTAGCTCCTGAGATCCACACGTATTTCATGATGTAATCGGCGAGTCCTCGAATTGATGCGTCATAAATTGACCAACACTGTTAGGACGCTGACCTGTGTTAATTACATACTTATCACAATTACAAAGTCACTATTTCATACAAGATTATGAGATAAATTAACCTTTTTATCAGAGATAATTTAAAAAAACCAAAAAGCCCATGGGTCAGGGTCCGGTCGCCCACAGGAATCGAACCCGCGCCTCCCGAATGAGGGCTACAGATGAAAATCTCCAATAAATTCGTGAAAAGGCAAAATTTGACCGGAAAATGCATCTAATCGTTAAGAAAACTTTATTATGAAAATGTGTAAAAATACATTTTGATGATGTATAAAAACCATATAGATATATGTAACGTATTTGTTCTAGAATGTAATTAATCTCCAATAAGCATCGTCTGTGACTAATCACAAATAAAATATGACTTTTCATCAAAATGCGGGCCCTAGTCATTAATATTACATTGATTAACTTTAAATTTGTTTATTTTGTATTAACTTGGCTTTAGTTTACTTAATTAGTTTAAAATAAAATTATGGTTTTAGTGTTAAGTCATGATATATTTGTCTTTTGTTTTATTAGTTATGTATCAAGAGATGTTACTGTCAATTATTTATTTTAGGCTTTTATATTTGTTTTGTTATCTTTTTAAATATTAGTCGTAAGTTACTTAGTACTTCATTTGTTTGAGATTATTCTTATTGGTTAGTTATTTATTACTGGAATATAACAATCTTATAATGTCGAAATATTAACTCAAGTAGGACATGTAGCTATTTTGTAAATTAAATTATATTTATTATTTATAGCAAATGATTATGATTTATGTTAATTTTAATATTAGTTGTAGTAGCGCTCAACTCGGACCACAGTTCTATGTTAGGCTTTAGACTACAGTGACACGGAGCGGATGTCTCGTGAAATATGATCTAAATGTAAGAAGTTACAGATGTCGCTGAGTGTGTATATCAATATGTCTTAGTTGTTAACAAAATGTTAATTGAAGTACTGTGATTTTATTGAAAACCTCATCTGTGATTTTTGAAAATGCTGAAGTTATGTACAAGTTGTATATTTAACCGACTTTCTACTTTTGAAATCTGCTAAACAAGTTTTCTTTTAGATTCAGATAAAATGTAGTTCGTGCTCTACCTGATATGTATGTACGTGGTACAGAAATTGTTACTTTAGCCCTAAAACTGCAGTTCACATGTTCCGCGTATTTCCTGATTGGCACCGACTACAGCGACTCTCAACGGAAGTCTCACGGAACACAAAGTACACATAGTACGTTACAGATGACGCCAAAGTTGTAATTGCTATGTTTACATCAATTTATCTTCGTTGTTAGCAATACTTTCCAAGTAATACGATAATTAGTTCTTTCTTTGGCAAATGTCTTTGGTTGAATAAGGACGATGGGTAATTGGAGCTATATTATACATCAAAGTCAATATAGACCAACAAGGAGTGTCATATTTTGGAACAAAATTATGCAGATTGTTGTATAAGTTCAACTAATTCAATAATTTTATACATATATTCTTTTAAATCCAGAGGATTTAGGGGGACCATTTAGGCGACCTTCCTCCCCCTCCGGGCTGCCGTAGCCTGGTCGGTGGTACCCGATTTCCTGCGGCTAGCGGGAACACACTGCAACCTCGACTCCAACCCAATTCGAAGAGCTCACAATCGGGGAAGAGCTCGAATGTTGGGCCAGAGATTCCTCTAGTAACGTCAGGGGTAGCACGAGTGCTAAGGGTCCGCTCGCTCGCACCACAGCAGTGGAAGGGGAAGGATCTGGTAGTCTCTTTCAGGGAATAAGTATGGCGGCTGTCTCGGCGTTGTATGGCAGGATGATATGCTCCAGGTAAACACTTCCTAATCCGATAAGACGGTCTCTGGCCGACCTGATGCGGCGCTTCCTTAATACGGCAGGAGGTATCCGGGTTGTACTGAACTGTTAGGGGAGTTTCCAACGAGTGAACAACTGGTTCCGTGCCCTATGAGCTATAGTGATTCCTTGGGGTGGCCTCCCTCTGTCTCCTGGCGGTTCCTTCCGCCTCGGTATGCCCCACTTGCGGATTAGGTACAATAAATTACAGATTTTGTTGTCAAATTCACTCCTTAGTAACCCTAATAGTTGACAGAAGATTGAAGGTTTTGCAGACCAGCGCCGGGAGGCCACACACCTGCTCATGTCAAATCACCGAAGTACGACGGTACGTCAACGTTTGAGGTCTTTCGCCGCCAATTCGACACAGTGTGCTTTGTCTCTAGAAGAGGAGGCCACACATCTAACGGCCAAACTCCAGGGACGGGCCACGGGACTGCTGAACGCGGTCCAGACAGCGGCGGCGCTCTGAGAGGCCCTGGATAACCGCTTAGCCGCAACCAACTGAAATTTAGGACGCAGCAGACAAGGGGAGATGCTGCTGAAGTTTGCCCTGGCAATTGAGCAGCTGGCCAGCTAAACCTTGGTCGACCCCCCACCCGAAATCGAATCTCGAGAAGCCACATACTCCGTCGACGGGGTACCTGATGCCGAGATACGTCAAAGTTTACTTCTCCAAGTTCTCCCCCAAATGAAACCGTCATATCAGCCTCAACCTGGAGAATGCGTATGTCTGAGACAGATTTGTACTAAAAGTTCAGAAGTTATGGGAACACTAACGATGTCAGAAGATCTTTGGAGAGGACCCCTTTTTGACAGCAACCATCCATGAAAACTTGGATTTAACTTTAAAAAAGTTTGAAATATATTGCATATATTATCAATAAAACCTCTTACTCTCAGTTGCTGCAAGTGATATATAATCAGGAGGATTACCAAAATATTTAAATGTAGCTATTTAAGTGATTGAAATACCAATATGAACAAAGAAAAGTATAAATAAAAAGTATAATATAATATAAGGTATCCTGTACTCATTTGAACATCATATCAATCATCGTCCGATATGACTTAACGTTGGAGGTTTTCTCTTATCCTGAAAGATGAATGTCTGGTAACTCTAAGCTCTATGTGCCCTGTACTCATTTGAACATCATTTCATTCATCGTCCGATATGACTTAACGTTGGAGGTTTTCTCTTATCCTGAAAGATGAATGTCTGGTAACTCTAAGTTCTATGTACCCTGTACTTATTTGAACATCATTTCATTCATCGTCCGATATGACTTAACGTTGGAGGTTTTCTCTTATCCTGAAAGATGAATGTCTGGTAACTCTAAGCTCTATGCACGCCGTACTCATTTGAACATCATTTCATTCATCGTCCAATATGACTTAACGTTGGAGGTTTTCTCTTATCCTGAAAGATGAATGTCTGGTAACTCTAAGCTCTATGTACCCTGTACTCATTTGAACATCATTTCATTCATCGTTCGATATGACTTAACGTTGGAGGTTTTCTCTTATCCTGAAAGATGAGTGTCTGGTAACTCTAAGCTCTATGTACCCTGTACACATTTGAACATCATTTCATTCGTCGTCCGATTTGACTTCTTATACTTAAAGATGAATGTCTGGTAACTAATAATTTCATTATTAGTCGCAGTAGCGCTCAACTCGGACCACAGTTTTATGTTAGACTTTGGACTGTGTAGCATGTTAGCGACTACAGCGACACAGAGCGGATGTCTCGTGAAATATGATTTAAATGTAAGAAGTTACAGATGTCGTGGAACGCGCATATCAATATGCCTTAGTTGTTAACGAAATGTGTTTATATTTGCATTTCATTTGTCATAAAGCTATTCTAAAATTGTGTATTAATTAAAATCATTCAAGCATTTTTTACAAAATCAAAATTATAGATAAAGTTGTTATATAAGTAGTACTGGGTTATTATTGAAGTCCTCATCTGTCATTCTTGAAAATACTCAAGTTATATAAAAGTTTGGTAATTAACCGACTTTCTAGTTTTAAATTTGAATAGAAAGACCGTCTTTTAGAAACAGGTGATCTCAAATTATATATATTTTCAGTAAAATGTCAACATTGAATTTCTCGATATAATACAATTCCTCCTCTACCTATTTCGCGATACAGAAATTATTATTTAACTGTAAAATAAAGCCCAGACGGTAGAAACTTGCAGTTGTAATGTCCCGAGTGTTTGTTGATTGATGGCGATCACAGCGACACAGATTGGAAGTCTCGTAAAACAACAAGTACACGTAGGATGTTCTAGATGTCGCGCATGTTGTAATTTCTGTGTATATGTCAATGTGTCTTTGTTATTCAGAAATTTGTGCAAAAGATTAGAGCAATACTTCTCGGTTTTGGTGTGAAACATATCGCAAATGTCAATGATTGTAAATTGTGATTAAATTTTATTTCAAACTTCATATAGATCAAAGAGTACTGATGTGTATCGGAATACTTACCTTCAAAAGGTTATATAAGGCTACAAAATGCAATAAGTTTTGTGTTTAGCATTTCCCAATATGATATTTTTTGTCCTTTATTTGAAAGGAAGGAGAAACGTCTGTTCTTTGCTAAATACGTGATGCTCGTGTAAAACTTATTCTTTGTTACATCGAGAATTGCACTGTCAGCGAAAATCTGTCTCAGACTTACTTATTGTCCAGGTTGTGGCAATTATGATGGTTTACTTACGGGTGAACTTAGAGCATTTATCAGGTATGTTGGTTTATCTTGTCCGGTATTTTGAGTGAGTGTGTGGTGTTTTAGGGCTCGGGATTTTGATATTGTCGAGTGTTACGTATAGTGTCAGATGGGTTTTAACTCGTATAGGCTTCATTAACATTGAGAGAGAAAGAATGTTCAAACACATGATGACTTTTGTTGTAGTTATCACTCTGTATACAATGTTCTTGCTGAAAGTGGCTTAGGTTATAAATAGAATACTTTTTGTCACGTCGTCTGTGACAGCATAGCTCAGTATGGATGAGGTAATCGCTCTGATCTGTTGTCCATTAGCTGGAGAAGCCACCGCCTTCCTTACGTCACGAAGTCACGGTCAGGACGTATTAAATACTTGTAATGTAGAGTATAGTTCCAGAGGACTCGAATATTGTAACAACCTGTAGCGCGGGGCAGGTCTATATAAAAGCCGGTACGACGTCGGGTAAGACAGAGAACTTAGTTTGAGTATTTTTTGTGTGTATTTCGAATATTAATCGGCGACTGCGACTCCGTGGTGAGACGTTACGTAGTTCACGAGCCAGTAGAGCTTTGTGAGTCGATAGAGAAGTGTAGTACGTTCCAAGCTTCGTGGTGAAGGGTCGGCAGGTCGTGGTAAGGGCAAGAAGCACTTCACGTGTCAATTAGTGCGGCTCTGTGATGTGTAATCGGTGGAACAGGCAATGAAGCAGTTCACGAGTGAGTATGGCAGATCTCACAAATGCCTGTCTCTGCAATTCATCTCATTACGCTATTCAGTTCACTTTTCTTCCTGGTTGGCTGTAAAAATCGGTTTCCCGTAAGCACGGGGCTTGAGCAACGTCAGTACGTAAGTCACCATCGTGGAGTTTCAATCGCTGGTCGTTGGGGAACTTGCCCTCTGTGATCGTCTCTCCTCAGTAGTGCCAACCTCACCTCTCTTTCTCAGAAGGGAATCTTCCAGGTAAAGTTCTACTATAAGTCGAGTTGCTCTGTTCCCTCCAAACGCTATCAATGAATCAATGACGTAATAAAATTAACAACATTGAATTCTTAAAATAACAAAAATGACCGAAACGTTACGTTGAATATGTAATGTAGAACATCTTCATAATCCTTTGCGTTGTCAGTAATAAATTGTTTAGTGAATGTTATTAATGTTCAAAGACTGCAAATGACTTTGTGGAACACTCTGTATCAACAACAAATATTGAAAAGTGTTAAATTATATACAAAGCTTTCATTGCAAACACGCTCTGTGTTATTTTCCCTGAAGATTAAACGTAAGCATTCCATTTCTCATAAATATATTTTAAACATATAATAATCTAATTAAAATCATTAGAATTATTGTAGAGACAATCAAAGTTTTCTAAAATTTCCATAATTGAAACACTGTGATTTTATTGAAAACCTCGTCTGTGATCTTTGAAAACGCGGAACGTATGTACAAGTTGTATATTTAACCGACTTTCCACTTTTGAATCCTGCTAAACAAGCTTTCTTTTAGATTCAGGTACAATGTAGTTCGTGCTCTACCTGATATGTATGTACGTGGTACAGAAATTGTTACTTTAGCGCTAAAACCGCAGTTCAAATGTTCCGCGTGTTTCCTGATTGGCACCGACTACAGCGACTCTCAATGGAAGTCTCGCGAAACACGAAGTACACATAGGACGCTACAGATGACGCCAAAGTTGCAATTGCTATGTTTACATCTTTTTATGTAATTTGTTAGCAATACTTGCCAACTATTAGGATAATTAGGTCTTTCTTTGGCGAATGTCCAATAAGGACGAATAAGGACGTATCATATTTTATAACAAAAGTATACATATTGTTTTATAAGTTCTACAAATTGAATAATTTTTAATTATATATTAATTAATTCCACAATAATGTAATTCATATTTACCATTATCTTAAAGGATTTAGTATTTGTTATTAAAGATTTTGTTAAGAAATAGGTTAACAAGAGACTTAAAGTACTTACGTGTCACCAGCAACGTAGTTGGCTCATGTCTATATGATAATTGTTTACCGGAAAAATACGAGTCTGTGGTCATGGTAGCCCAGTGGTTAAGAGATCGGGAGATACGTGGTTCAAATACTGCTACGGCATTGAATTTGTCAGTCTGCCTCTACCTTTTAAGTACTTTTAGTACAATCGCGCCAAGACTTTTTATAAAAAGTATATTTTATTCACAGGACTTCAAAATATGCATTTCCACTAAAATCTAGATATTGAGTTTATGTCTGTGACACAATACATTTACAACTACAACTCAATATCGACTTGTATTTGTTTAATCTATAAATATCTCTGAAAAATTCAAGTAAATATCAGAAATGGTTGACTACACAAAAAATATATCAGACACAAATTGTCTGTTTTTACAAGATCAACTTTGTATATGTAGTAAAGTATCACATATTGGGATAATACGCGTCAAATACGCTGAGGAAATGTGCGGTAAACTGTTCATCAATGTACGAGAAGAAATTTTATCAGTCATGGAGTTGGCTAGAGGGGGGAGGGTAGACAACATGGCTCGGTCGCAATAGAAGCTCACTACATTACCGAAGAAATTCTTAGTTACAAAAGGTGCACGAGGAGCGCTCTGTGTGGCTTTAACCATTGAGTTGATAATCTCCTATTAATCTGTGGTTCTGAGTAAGTAGCCTTGAGCGAGAACAAGTCTTTCGGATGCTCCCGGACGGTGGACAGAGCGCCATGGTCCGCTGAACGGATTTACCCGTGCGGTTTTAGGCATTTTGTCTTTTGTAAGATGATGGACATCATTCGATCTCTGCTAGTGCTCCTGGCGGCGGGATGACCGTCCAGGATGGAAGCCAGTGCCCGATGCCGCCACGACAGAAACGACCTGCTTGCACGGTCCGTCCAGTGTGGCGGGGCCAGAAGCGGGATGTCGGAGGTCAGTCTAAAGGCAAATCCAGCCCCAGTATGGCCGGGACAGACGCAGTTTGGCAGTGAAGGGACGAAAGGCTGGACTCACCGCCCAAGGGCGTCCTTGGGCGATAGAGTATTTGTTATTAATATTACACTGATTACCTTTACATTTGTTCATTTTGTATTAATTTGGTTAATTTTCTTTTAAATCTTTATTACTAATTTCTGTTTTAACAATATTTATACCAAAATTAGGAACTGAATTCGAGTGTGATTTATAAACTAATCATTGGTTTATAAACTTTAAAATATAATAACGAGAATCTTAACAATGATTACTGCTGATTAGACTTCTTATTATTTTAACTTATGCCCTACAGTTTATCAGTTATACAAAAGTCATACAGAATGACCAGAACTTTTAAGGAAATTAACAGAAAATGCAAGATTTATACTTCATTTGTCGTAAAAATATTTTTAATATTTAGTAATTTAATTAAAATTATTAGGACTATTTTTGTCGAAAACAAATTTTTCTAAAAGTTTCCGTTTAAAGGGTATTTGGTTATGACGTGAATTTCATCAAAATCTTAGGCTTCATCCTTGAAAATTCTGACATTATATACAAGTTTATTATTTAACAAACTTTTTAGTTCTGAATTTTGCTCAAAAAGCTCTTTTACTGTCAGGTGATCCTAAAATATATATTTGCAATACAATCTCCATTGTAAATATGGAAAATAATAAAATTTCTCCTCTACCTCATATGTATGCTCGTGGTACAGAAAGTATCTGTTGTCTTAAAGTTAAAGCTAAGAAGTACTGCAGTTTTCAGAATTGCTGCGACCACAGCGACACACAGTGGAAGTGGCGTGTAACACGATGTACTCGTATTACACAAGGGATGTCGCCCAAGTAGCAATAGCTAAGTATATATCAATATTTCTTAGTTATTAAACATTCTCTCCATATATATAAGAATAATGAGGTTTGGTTTTGATGTAGATCTTGCTCAAAGTGTGAATGTCACTACTTGAAGCTATATTGGCTACAAATTTTAATATAAACTAACAACATATATCGTACCTTGGAGCAAAAGTCTGTACAATGTTGTATAAGTCCAACAGCTTCTGCAGCATTGATGTTAAATGAAATTAAATTAGGCAATCACCAGCCTTCTCAACCTTTGTGACAAATTAAATGTTTATGTCGTAACACAATTACAGATGAAATATTAAAATCTTTGTGGTTTCAACGTCTCCCTTTGTCCGTACAAACTGAACTCGCAGTCAGGAGTGAAAATCTGGAGAAGGTAGCTACAATGGCTGACACTGGTCTTCAAAACTCACATTATGTTAACGCAGTTGTCACTGATATCAACCCAAGTACCAGTGATTTATCACGTCTCAGTAACACTCTGGAAGATATTAATTCACGTTTGGAGTCTTATTATCAACGCGGCGATCATCAAGTCGCAGCAGACGTAACAAAAGCAGATCCTCAACTTTTTCCAACACTCCTTCTTGCTGGTATCATACTAAATTCGGGGACAATGTCATCCCCCAAATAACTAGCAACCCAATCACAGATGGCGGTATGCGAAAGTGGGAATTCAGCCCGCCTATTTGTCACAGATAAAACAACAAAGGTTAGATATGTTATAGATTCAGGGGCTGAGTTATCCGTTCTGCCAACATCCCCAAAAGATAAGAAGAATGGTCCTAACACTTGACACTTTTCACTGCAAATGGTGCTCCATTAGCTACATACGGAGAACGATTAGTAAATCTCAACCTAGGTCTTAGTGGCAGCTATTGTTGGTCATTTGTTTTAACAACAGTTAGTCATCCTATCACAGGATTATATAATAGACATAAGGAAATCTGGATGTGGGGAACTTGTACTTACGTTAAGGTGTCATGCTGCTGTTAGGAAATTCCTTACTGAATGAACTCCGGCTTTGCTGCGGATTTTAACGAGAGATAAGCAAACGCCCGGGGTCATAAGGTCAAACCTTGGCAATATCACAGCTGAACTTACTTCGTGGGTTTAACAATTT
Organism: Mantis religiosa; assembly: GCA_030765055.1. NCBI lineage: Eukaryota > Metazoa > Arthropoda > Insecta > Mantodea > Mantidae > Mantis > Mantis religiosa. The sequence continues at coordinate 213,860,206 of CM060952.1, forward strand.
CCTTATGGGGGGGGAGCATTGAATTACGTCACGGAGGTCCTTTGTATTCATGTCCCCAAGTGAGACATCCCCGGGAGGAAGGATGAATGTCTGGTAACTCTAATTCTATGTGTCCTGTACTCATTTGAACATTATTACATTCATCGTTGTATATGACTTCTTATCTTGAAAGATGAACGTCTGATAAATCTAAGCTCTATGTACCCTGTACTCATTTGAACATCATTACATTCATCGTTATATATGACTTCTTATCTTGAAAGATGAACGTCAGGTAACTCTAAGCTCTATGTATTCTGTACTCATTTGAACATAATTTCATTCATCGTCCGATATGACTTCTTATCTTGAAAGATGAATGTCTGATAACTATGAGCTCTATGTACCCTGTACTCATTTGAGCATAATTTCATTCATCGTCCGATATGACTTCTTATCTTGAAAGATGAATGTCTGATAACTATGAGCTCTATGTACCCTGTACTCACTTGAACATAATTTCATTCATCGTCCGATATGACTGCTTATCTTGAAAGATGAAAGTCTGATAACTCTAAGCTCTATGTACCCTGTACTCATTTGAACAAAATTCTTCGAGAGTTTGCCTCAACATCAGAGCGTCCTAGTCAGATCCTTTGGGGATTATGTACCTCGTAAGCGTCGCTTAAAGCGATACAGGTTACCCCGCATGTCTTGCGGTCATTACCGGTAACCACGTGATCTCCATTCCAGCCTAAATTAAATTTCAGCTAATCCAAAATTGTTATTATGGAATATTCAAAATTATACATATCTTCTTCCTAGTTTATTAACTAACCCACCAGCGGTGCACGCTGTCTGTAGCACCCGGTTCATCATTCCCTGAGGAGCAACAAGCTACCTCCCTTCACTACCCCCACTTAATGTACACCCGTCATCCTGCAACACCCACATCCCACCACTACGAGGTAAAGCTCTTCCCAGAGCAGGTACACGATTTGACCACCCTTCGGGCTGTTCCAAACAGCCCGCCAGCATGGAGTTGAGTTGAGTTGATCCGAGTACATTTATTATTACAGAATTGCTTTGACTATTTAATGTAAAGTATTGGAGAGAAAGATCCGAGTTTGAACTAAATCTTAAAAAATTGTAGTTATAAGTATATTAACTAATTTTATATTGTTATACTCCCTGAAATTAATTTAATTAGTATTGACAATTAATTTTTATTGATATTTTATGTATTTTGTATCAGTTTTATGTATTTTATATATGTTTGGAGATACCTTACCCAGATAGGAGCTGAGATGAATATGTTTATGTTAAGTAACACTTTAATTATTTATTTATCTATAGGCTATTGTGAGTATTTTTATTAATATTACATATTAAATTGATTACCTTTAAATTTGTTCATTTTGTATTAAATTAATGATTTACTTTTACATTTTGATTACTAATTTCTGTTTTAACAATATGTATACCAAGATAAGAACTGACTTTGAGTGCGATTTACAAAATAATCATTGTTTTATAAACTTTCAAGTATAATAACGAGAATCTTCACGAGGGTTACTGCAGATTTGACTTTTTGTTATTATAACTTATGCCTTACATTTCACATAAAGAGTCCGTGGTTATGACGTGATTTTCACCAAAATAATACAAGTTTATTATTTAATACATGCTCTAGATTTGAAGTTTGCTCAAAAACTATTTTATTTTCAGGAGATCTCAAAAAATATATGCTAGCAGTACAGTCTCGACATTGAATTATTGATATAATATAATTCCTCCTCTACCTCATATGAATGTTCGTGGTACAGAAAGTATCTGTTTTCTTAAAGTTAAAGTTAAGAAGTACTGCAGTTTTCAGAATTGCTGCGACCACAGCTACACACAGTGGAAGTGGCGTGTAACACGATGTACTCGTATTACACAAGAGATGTCGCCCAAGTAGCAATAGCTAAGTATATATCAATATTTCTTAGTTATTAAACATTCTCTCCATATATATTAGAATAATGAGGTTTAGTTTTGATGTAGATGTTGGCCAAAATGTGAATGTCACTAACTGAAGCTATATTCCTTACAAATGTTAATATAAACTAACAACAACATACATCGTACCTTAGAGCAGAACTCTGTAGAATGTTGTATAAGTGCAACAGTTTCAGTTCGTTTCTTGCAGCATATTTCTAAACGATCGTGTGTACTAGTAATTTTTAAGAAGATGGACTAAAAATTATACGTTTGCAGCATTAGAGATGTGCTCTTTGTTCATTTGTACCATCCAGCATAATTATATTTGGTCATACATTTGGCATCCCTAGTTAAAGCTTGTTCCAAGTATTCTCATTTTAAAAAAAAATTTTTAACCCACATGCATATTTTGCCGTAATGGCCCATTGGGAAGAACAACTCGAAGATAAATAGTTAACACTACGTTTATGATAATAATTGACAACAGCGCCTCTACAGACTTATCTAGCAACAGGCGGAAGATAGAAGCTACTTCACAATAAGAAATGACTATTTCCAATTCTAATTGTATTTCCTGTCGACTACCAAATGTTGCAGTTGTTACTTAACCGTTACCCAAGGTAATGGTTAGGTCCAGTTAACATCTAACCGGAGATCACAATACTGAGATTGTCTCTATTAACAGTTCAGTATTATATTGTCCTAAACATATACCACGTGACTCAGCTGTAGCTATATACACAACACTGATCCTCTTAGCAAACAGACTTATTGTAATATAAATAATTAAACCCCTGAATAAGAGTAAGCAGCTGCGAAAGTGTTAACAAAAGACGGTTCTTCATAGATACAATGACAGAGCAATGTTCTCTCCAAGAACGAGACACAAAACGTCGGTTATGTCTCAGTACATTAGCTCCAGGAATATAGTGAAGGAAAGGAAATTCAAATATAATATATCTAATTATTTTCCATATAAGTAGTACTGGGTTATTATGTGGCTTTATTGAAAATGTTTGACTGTCATCCTAGAAAATACTTAAATTATATACAAGTTTGGTATATAAGTCACGTTCCAGTTTTGATTTTTGCTCGAAAAGCCTTCTGTTAGATTCAGGTGATCCCAAAATATATATTTGCACTACAATCTCGACCTTGAATTTACGGGTATAATGTTTCTCTATTCTCTAAACTATAGTCTCTTCTTTTGACTTTTTGTATATTTTCCCAACCTTAGACTAATGTCAGAGGTGCTTAGTGATTGACTGCGGTCAAAATGACAGGTCTTTTAACGGAAATTAATTGTTCTTTCACATTAGCCGTCTTTACGCTAAAGTATGGAAGGATTGAGTGAGACTGAAAGATTCAAATAATCTTCTGTTGCTTGGGAAACACTTAGAGTGATTCTTGACAGCGTTTTGTCTTTTACTAATATTGAGTAAAGCAGATTTAACATATTTGTGATATTGTATATATTACTGAACATTCTCAAGGCAAGCGAATGAATTTTGTTCGTTTTATGTTGCATATTTCTGACCTCTTTGACACCTAAAGGATTGAAAATGAAACTTGTACGAATATTCTTATTCCGAATAAAAATCTTGCAATATTTATCTCTAAGCAGCTCGTTCAAACAAGTTCTAGGAAACAAATAAACTGATGAGCAGTTGATAATGTGACATATCAAAACAAAACATCTGACGACCCATAAAGTGTCCCATGATGCACTAGGACAATCCAGTGAATATCCTACAAAAATTTGGCATATGAACTGCAAAGTAACATTTCTAATTAATAAACCCAAATTATAATTGAGGTCTTACATAATTTCGATGCAATAATCCATTTTTGCAGTTAAATTACTACCAAATAAGATTTTATTCGTATTTGCAAAAGCTTAATATATAATTGTAAACTTTTGTCTATAAAGCTGTAATTCTGTCCGTCAATTTAGATTTTTGTATGTAGTACAGCTTCACTTGATATTTTATATATTTAGAGTAAACTCTAAAGCAAAACAAAAGACCATCATTCCAGTATTTTGATAAACGCTTAATAACTAACACATATTGCTATATACCTAGTAACTACAACCAGCGCGTCATCTGTAGCACCCAACGAGTACTTCGTGTTTCATGAAACTTCCACTGAGAGACGCTGTGGTCGCAGTGAAGCACCAAGCGCGAGAGACAGTTGAACGGCGTTTTTTACCGGATTATTCTTCACAGAGAATTTTTGTGTTAAATATTACTTTCCGTACCACCTACATAAACAGGTAGAGGAAGAACTACTACTAGCCAAAAGTTAAATGTGGGATTGCACGGGAAATATATGTTTTGTTACGACCCTTATCCTAAAAAAAGGTCTCAGCGCGCGCGCGCGTGTCTCTCTCTCTCTCTCTCTCTCTCTCTCTCTCTCTCTCTCTCTCTCTCTCTCTGTGTGTGTGTGTGTGTGTGTGTGTGTGTGTGTTTTTTCTAAAATTTCCATAATTGAAAGACGGTAATGATGTAATGTAGAACATGTTCATAATCCTTTACGTTGTCAGGAATAAATCGGTTGAGTAAATGTTATTAATGTTCAAAGATTGTAAATTACTTTGTGGAACACTCATTAGAATTACTTTAGACACAACCAAAGTTTTCTAAAATTTCCATAATTGAAACACTGTGATTTTATTATAAACCTGTGATCTTTGAAAATGCTGAAGTTATGTACAAGTTTAATATATAACCGACCTTCCACTTGTGAATTCTGCTAAACAAGCTTTCTTTTAGATTCAGATACAATATAGTTCGTGCTCTACCTGTTATGTATGTACGTGGTACAGAAATTGCTACATTAGCACTAAAACCGGAGTTCAAATGTTCAGTGTGTTTCCTGATTGGCACCGACCACAGCGACTCTCAATGGAAGTCTCGCGAAACACGAAGTACACATAGGTCACTACAGATGACGCCAAAGTTGTAATTGCTATGTTTATATCAATTTATATTATTTGTTAGAAATACTTTCCAAGTATTAGGATAATTGCGTCTTTCTTTGGCGAATTCCTTTAGTTGAATAAGGACAATGGGTAATTGGAGCTATATTATACAACAAGGTCAATTTAGACCGACAAGGATTATCATATTTTAGAACAAAAGTATGCAGATTGTTATATAAGTTCAACAAATTCTATAATTTTTGTGCATATGTTTTTTGAAATCCTCCGAAGTGCAAAGTTCCACATTTCGTATTTTTGTATAGCGTACTCACCTGTGTACAAAGGAAGCAGGTCGATTACCACTTAGTAATATTAACTACAACGTATGTCGTACCATAAATTTCAAAGCACGTACCGGGTCGCCTCACTTCATCTCCATTATCATTTCACATCATCTCTTATCTGGTGGTTTCTTTCAGGGACAACGATCACTGAGGTCTACCTCGGTGGGGTCGCCTGGTGATCTAGCACACCTACTAGCTCTGCAGGCTAGAATCTGGGACTTTTTTGACAACCTTCTGTCCCCTCCGGGCGGCCGTAGCCTGCTCGGTGGTACCCGATTTTCTGCGGCTAGCGGGAACACACTGCAACCTCGACTCAAACCCAAACCGAACAGGCCACAATCAAGGAAGAGCTCGAATGTTGGGCCCGAGGTTCCTCTAGTAACGTCAGGGGTACCACGAGTGCTAAGGGTCTACAGCGCTCGCACCACACCAGCTGAAGGGGAGGAATCTGGTAGTCTCTTTCAGGGAAGGAGTATTGAGTCTGACTCGGCGTTGTATGGCAGGGTGATATGCTCCAGTTAAACACTTCCTCATCCGTTAAGACGGTCTCCGACTGACTTGATGCGCCGTTTCCTGACCACGGCAGGAGGGATCCTGGTTGCACTGACCTGTTAGGGGAGTTTCCAACGAGTGACTAACTGGGTCCATGCCCTCTTTGCTATCGTGACTCCTTGGGATGGCCACCCTCGGTCTCCTGGCTTGATCCTTCCTCCTCGGAATGCCCCACTTGCGGATTAGGTACAATAAACTACAGGTTTTTATGTCAAATTCACTCTGTAGTAACCTAGTTGACAGAAGATTGAAGGATTTGCAGACCAGCGCCGGGACGCGACACATCTGCTCACGTCAAATCATCGAAGTACGACGGCACGTCAACGTTTGAGGTCTTTCGACGCCAATTCGACACAGTGTGCTTGGTCTCTAGAAGAGGAGGCCACACAGCTAAGAACCAGCCTCCAGGGACGGGCCACAGAGATGCTGAACGTGGTCCAGAGAGCGGCGGCGCTCCATGACATCTGAGAGACCCTGGAGAACCGGTTTGGAAACCACCGCTTAGCGGCATCCAACTGAAATCTAGGACGCAGCAGACAAGGGGAGTGCAGGAGTTTGTCCTGGCAATTGAACAGCTGGACAGCAAAACCTTGGTCGACCTCACACCCGAATTCCTATCCCGAGAAGCCCCATACTCCGTCGACGGGGTACGTGACGCTGAGATACGTCAGAGCCTAATACTCCAAGTTCTCCCCTTAATTAAACCATCATATAAGTCACAACCTAGAGAATACGTATGTCTGAGACAGGTTTACACTAAAACTACAGAAGTTAAGGAAACACTAACGATGGCAGAAGATTTTTGTGAGAGGATCTCTATTTGACAGAGATCATTCAAGAAAACTTGACAAACAATTTTAAATGAGTGCTAACGTTTGAAACATATTACATACATCATCAGTAAACACTCTTACTCTCCGTTGCTGTAAGTAATGTGTACTCAAGGATAATTACCAAAATATTTAGCTGAACAAATTTAAATTATCGAAATATCAATATAAACAAAGACTTTTGTTCCTTATCTCTGCAATTCCTGTCGGTCTATAATGAAATTTTCATCTGGATAGCTGCAATTTACTACTGCTCGCCTTTTAGAAGTGTTTTACTTCAAAACAAGGTAACATTTTTCTAATGTTTTGGGTAAGGTTCCTAATAACTAAGACATATTGTTATTTAAGTAGCAATTACAGCTGGCGCGTCATCTGTTAACAGTCTACATGTACTTCATGTTCCATGAGACTTCCACTGTGTGTCACTGTAGTCGCAGTCACTCTGTAAACAATCGCGTTAGTTTAACTGCAGGTTTGTGCTGGTATTTTTAGTAGAGCATTGTTTCATTGTTAAATATTACTGTTTGTAGTACCAACATACAAACCCGGAAATTTGATAAATACCAAACTGTGTACAAGGATGATACACGAAATGTTTTGTAGGAAATGTACAACTACACAACAACTCTACATGGAGTCTCTATCCAACTGTCTAAAATGATTATAAAGTTTTAATTAAACCATATATTTTAGATATTTTGACCTTGTGGGCTCGTAGAATTAAAAGGCCGAGTTGCGGAAATTAAAAATCTCCTTTATTTTCGTAGAAATACTCCTTTAGATTACAGTAGCATTACGTTACGTCACCATTAGTCTACCAAGGTCGATCACAATAACACTTCCAGCTGTCTCTCGTTTCACTACTGACTCACTTTGGGAAAGTGAACCAAAACATCGTAAGCATGCAGGCATAAAAATATTCTAATGCCATCGTTACACCACAATGTGCGCCCAAGTCCTTCCGGCCCAGACCTTTCCCCATATGCAGAGGCCGCCGCCAAAGCAGCCCAGGAGACAGCAGCACGCTACCGCACGGAGCAGTGTAAATGGTGAAGTGTGTGTGTAAATAAAATCTCAAAATAAGCGCTTGTGAATACTGTACATAACAAAAACAAAAAGGACACTGAAAGACACTAACTTAATAAAACTGTTCTCGGTGTGCTAAGAAAGGTCACCGTATGGGTTTTATATATACCCACGTAGACAATAAGCATTTAATTACTAACTATAACCTGAATGAAATTTTTATTCTGTAGGTCGGGCCCGTTTGTACCGGCAATAGGCCATGAAACAGAAAATAAAAACCTGAAACCTGGTTCATATTTGTTAATTCCAATGCTAACTAGGGTTTTGTATTGTTAATGAACTTTTGCACGCTATCAATTCTATGTGATGTGCAGTTAAACACACATTCGTTATTAAATAACTTTCACTTTACAAGAGAAGCTGTGTAAACATTTACTGTTTAGGTCTGTCTTTGATAAGGCTTGCCGTTTAACAATTATTGTGCGAAATAGATTTGATATACGTAGAATCGTGATGGAATATACTTTGTTACGACATGAACCTAAAAGAATGTGTGTGTGCGTGTGTATCAGTTTTTGTCTATTTTGTGGTATCAAATGCATTCCCCGTTACATGGTAATATAACATACACTACTATACATAATTTCATTTTTAATTTACAGATTTAATTTTAATTTTATAGGCATAAAGGTCTTACTTCCTAATTTATATTTCACATATACAACTTTGCACTTTTGCTGCGTATATCTTTGTAGTTCCTTTCTCTAGTTTATTAGCCAATTCTTACATTGCATTGTTTTATACTGTCCTTGCAGTCTTTTTACTAATTCAATTATTATATTTATAAATATATTGAATTTAAATTAACTATTTTTATAAGTTAATTGAATGAATATGTTTGCAGAGTTGTTTCAGGTATTGTGCGATAAGTACCTGATTACTTGTGGGTCATTTTCCTCCTTGTTTGTGCAGTTCTGCCACAAATAGAGGTCTCTGCTGTTGTGTGTGTTTACATTCAAAGATTAAATGGTTAACTGTTTGTCGGAGGTTACTGCATGTACATTTTTGATCATCAATAATGTGGAACCTGTATAGGTAGTCCTTAGTTTCTCCATGACCTGCAGTAAGTTAGCAGTAAGTTCTGGTGTAATGGGAAGTTTTATATTTAATCTATCTTTGACCGTTGGGAGAAAAGTTATACAGAGCCCTTTTGTTTGTGTCGTTCCACCTAAGTTACCATTGTTCATATCTTCTTTCTTTTACGGCTGCTTTGATCGTCGATCTGGGAACTTTATTGTAAATGATTGGCAGTCCTTCATCTTGAACAGCTGCCTTGGCCAATTTATCAGTCATCTCGTTGCCAGGTATTCCTACATGGACTTTCACCCATTTGAAGTGGATCCTCCAATGAGCTTGTTGCTGCAATGTCCTCCACGACTGAGTTGTGCTTGATGTTGTTTACCAGTGTGTCCAGCGTTACCTTGCTCTCTGAGTAAATTGCTGCTGTCGTTTCTTCAAGTGCTAAGTCTATATTGTTTTGAAGCTCTTGTAGCACTTTCAATATGGCTATTTGTATTGCTTGGTTATTTGAACACTTTCCATCCAATCTATATATTAGTTGAACAATAAGTGCTTCATGTTTGAACAACACTGCTGCAGCTCCAAACTTGTCCGCTTCCTCAGCTTCTCTAATTTCAGTAACATCTGTATCTCTCTCTCTGTGTGAGTGTGTGTGTGTGTCGAATGTGTCTGTTTAACGCCCGCTTGTACTACACCTGGCACCGCAGGCGATGACACTGATGATACATGCGATGAAGATGGGGCACTGGTGGAATGAGATGTCGGCGGAAACCGGAGATCCCGGAGAAAATCCGCCCACCGCGCCGTGTTGTCCACTACACTTTGTCTCACTTTGCGTGTTTGTTGATCGTTGACGATCACAGCGACACAGCGTGGAAGTCTCGTAAAACACGAAGTACACGTAGGATGTTCTAGATATCGCGCAAGTTGTAGATGCTGTGTATATGTGAATGTGTCTTTGTTATTAAGAAAATTCTCCAAAAAATAAGATTCGTGCATCTAGGTTTTAGTGTAAAACATATCGCAGATGTCAATGATAGTAAATTGTGACTAAGTTGTATATAAATGTTCATATAGACCAACAAGAACTATTGTGTATAGGAATACGTACCTCCAAAACCTTATATAAGTTTACCAAATTCATTAAATTTTGTGTGTATCGTTTCCCATTCGTTTCCCATCGTTTCCATGATGAGTATCATCATTTACTAATTTGTGCTTTGTTTGAAAGGTGACAAATGCTAAATACATGATAATCGTTTAACACATATCCATTGTAATATGTAGAACTGCCCTGTCATCACAAATTTGTCTCTGACATACGTATTGTGACTGCCTCATTTGAGCATCATTTCACTCAATTCATATAACTTCAAGTAAAAAAAGGATAAAAAAACGTAAATAAAAGAAAAATAGAATCTCATTGCTGAAAGTGACTTAGGTTATAAATAGAATACTTTTTGTCACTTCGTCTGTTACAGGATAGCTTAGTATGGATGAGGTAATCGCTCTGATCTGTTGTCCATTGTCTGGAGAAGCCGCGGCCTTCCTGACGTCACGAAGTCACGGTCAGGACGTATTAAGTACTGATGTAGAGTATAGTTCCAGAGAACTCGAATATTGTAACAACCTGTAGCGCCGGGCAGGTCTATTTGAAATCCGGTACGACGTCGGGTAAGACAGAGAACTTAGTTTGAGGATTTTTTGTGCGTATTTCGAATGTCAATTGGCGACTGCGACTCCGTGGTGAGAAGTTACGTAGTTCACGAGTCAGTAGAGCCTTGTGAGTCGACAGAGAAGTGTAGGACGTTCCAAGCTCCGTGGTGAAGAGTCGGCAGTTCGTGGTAAGTGTAAGAAGCACTTCGCGTGTCCGCGGCCACGCCGTGGCTCAGTGGTTAGACTGCTTGGCTCTCACCAAGGCGGCCCAGGTTCGATCCCAGGCGACCGCAAAGTGAGATTTGTGGTGGACAACACGGCCCTTGGGCGGGTTTTCTCCGGGACATCCAGTTTTCCCCGCCATCTCATTCCACCGGTGCTCCATCTTCATCTCATGTATCATCAGTGTCACCGCCTGCGGTGCCGTATGTAGTAAAAGCGGGCGTTAAATACTACACATTTTTATTTCACGTGTCAGTTAGTGCGGCTCTGTGATGTGTAATCGGTGAAACAGGCAATAAAGCAGCTCACGAGTGAATATAGCAGATCTCCCCAAATGCCTGTCTCTGCAATTCATTTCATTACTCTCTTCAATTTACTTTTCTTCCTGGTTGGCTGTAAATATCGGAGAAAGTTTGGGCTTTGCATGGCAAGGAACTTTTTTTGTCTGAAAATCCTCTTATTCAGTATCGGTGTTCCGGTATATACAGAGTTTGAGCAAAGTCGCTAGTAGGAATCACCATCGAGTAGTTTCAATCGCTTGTCGTTGGGGAACCTGCCCTCTGTGGTCATCTCTCCTCAGTAATGCCAACCTCACCTCTCTTTCTCAGAAGGGAATCTTCGAGGTAAAGTTCTACAATAGGTCGAGTTGCTCTGTTTCCTCCAAACGCTATCAATGAATCAATAACGTAATAAAATTAACAACATTGAATTTTTAAAATAACAAAAATGTCCGAAACGTTACGTTGATGATGTAATGTATATCATCTTCATAATCCTTTACGTTGTCAGCAATAAATCGGTTGAGTGAATGTTATTAATGTTCAAAGATTGCAAATTACTTTGTGGAACACTCTGTATAAACAACACATATTAAAATGTATTAAATTATATACATAGCTTTCAGTGCAAACACGCTCTGTGTTATTTTCCCTGAAGATTGGCCGTAAGCATTCCATTTCACATTAATATATTTTAAATATATTATAATATAATTACAATCACTAGAATTATTTTAGACACAAACTTTTCTAAAATTTCCATAATTGAAGTACTATCATTTTATTGAAAACCTCGTCTGTTATCTTTGAAAATTCTGAAGTTATATACAAGTTGTATATTTAACCGAATTTCCACTTTTGAATTCTGCTAAACAAGCTTTCTTTTAGATTCAGATACAATGTAGTTCGTGCTCTACCTGATATGTATGTACGTGGTACAGAAATTGTTACTTTAGCGCTAAAACCGCAGTTCAAATGTTCCCCGTGTTTCCTGATTGGCACCTACGACTGCGACCCTAAATGGAAGTCTCACGAAACACGAAGTACACATAGGCCACTACAGATGACGCCAAAGTGGTAATTGCTATGTTTATATCAATTTATGTTATTTGTTAGCAATACTTGCCAACTATTAGGATAATTAAGTCTCTTTTTGGCAAATGTCCAATAAGGACGAATAAGGGCGATGGGCATTTGGAGCTATATCGTACCAAACGGACAATATAGACCGACAGAGAGTATCATATTTTAGAACAACAGTATACCTATTGTTTTATCAGTTCTACAAATTGAATAATTTTTAATCCAAAGATTGGGATTTTCATTCCAAATTAGATCAATGAGAGGATGTTTAACAGTGTAGTTTAATGTCACATGTAACACTTCTGTAGTTTACGCTAGTAATGTTATATCACCCTTAAAATGGTTAGCATTACAGAAATTGTGTACCAAAGTTACTCATAATTGGTGGCAAGTACATGTTGAGAACAGATGTACCACACAATAATACATCAATGCTGTGCAAATATCACTTTAACTTGTTATTTTTCTGAACGTGTTTGTCCAAATTGTGTTGTGATATATGAGGTGCTCAACACTATGTGCCTTTAACAGTAACCCTATGTTGCAGAACACCAAGTGTTAGGCCACGACACTGTTTATATATATATCTGTGTGTGTGTTAACAAGGAAGGGGATTAATAACCTATTATTTATTTTGAAGCTTTACTAATTTGAGATCAAGCCAGACTGTGTTTAGGTCCTAGCTAGTTGACATTGTGCATGTTTTAAGAATAACTGGAATACTAGAAATAAAAGTAAAAGTGGCATACAATGATGATGACACAATGACATTTAAACATTCCTTGCAATGCACAATTACACAAAAAAACTTCTAAAGCTTTTTCAAATCAATTCTAATCACACCAGATCTCTTCTAAGATGGTTATTCAGGTACATAATTTGGTGTAGTGTGTACAATAATATTGCATAGTGACTACTACATTAAACAATATAAAACAAATTAGATTTATGGAATCTCAGATCATACTTTTAATTGCTGTTAAAAGCTGTGACATTCTTGATCAATGATGTACAGATACACTGATGGGTAAGGTTAAGAGAACTTAATTCTTAAAAGTACTTATCATTGCAATTTAAAGAAAAAGTTTATAAAATTCATATCAAGCATCTCGCCCAAATATCTTAATTTAAGCCACCCAGATTATACGTAAACACAGATGATGCCAATTATAAATCTTTAATTTTGAATTATTTGTTATATTATGTACAAAATCAGAACTCTCTGTGAATTTCGACTTTGAAGATTGGATGTAAGACAATTCCTCCTCTACCTGCTATGTATGTTCGTGGTACTGAAAGTATTATTACAACTCTAAAATAAAACCGAGCCCTCCAAAAGAAAGCAATACAAACCTGCAATCCTAATGTCCCATGTGTTTGTTGATTGTTTGCGATCACAGCGACACAGAGTGGAAGTCTCATAAAGCAGGAAGTACACGTAGGATGTTGTAGATGTCGCGGTAGTTGTAATTGCTATGTATATATTAATGTGTCTTTATTATTATGAAAGTTGTGCGAAAGGGTAGGACGTAGTTGCTTAGTTTGAGTGTAAAACAGATCTAAAATGTCAATGATAGTAAACTGTAACTAGACTGCGTACAAAATTTAATGTTGATAAACAAGAACTATTCTGTTTCAGAACAAAGTACTGCAGAAACTTGTATAAGTTTAGAAAATTCAATGAGTGTGTGTTTCTGAATTCCCATTCGTCTTACCTCGTGACGCATCTACTACACATATTTTCATAATTGTGCTTTGTTGTAAGGACTGAGATACAGATATATGGTTGATACATAAAATGTTTTGCAAATATGTGAAATCTTATAAATTGGATAATTTGATAATCCGGATCTTCCTCTAACCTCAACTTTAACTGCGTGCAGACCTGCCAGCGAATGTCCTTTTGTTCGCGAATCAACAGTCTTGGAACCCATCGCGCACAAACACGTCTCATGTGTAATGTTTCTCTCACCAACGTGTTGGTGTCACCAAATGAAGTGTTTAGTATTTCTGAAAGTGATCTTAAGGTAATTCGTCGATAATCTCTACAATGGCACATCATATTTCTGAACCAACCTGATTCTCACAGGCGGGAACCAGGAGTACCAACACTGAAACTACCACGGCGTGTTCGTTTCACGTTAACTTAACGGAATATAATAAGATTGTATTTCAGTGCAAAAAACTATGACATTAAGAATTATGAACGTTCGTTACTGAACAGACCTCGTATATCCAACAGAACCTTACAAATGAGATGTTGAGGCGTGTGAACCGTTTAGGTCCAACTTCGATATAGTTTTACCCTTTGCTAATTATTGTGTACAGTAGATTTGGAAATAACAGAAATAAAATAATTAAGATAAATTTTGAGACAGGTACATGATATTTGTTTGTTTTATTTTATATATCTATGTTTTAGTTCACACATATTTCGTATCAGCCACAATATTTGACTGAACTGGATATCTTCCTTAATGTCCCAAAAGAACAAATGAAACTAGAGGCGGAAGAAGCAAACCTCTAATTAGGGTTAATATAACTGACAACAGCGCCTCTATAGGACTTATCTAGTAACAAGCGAGAGATGTAACCTACTTCTCAATAAATGAAGTCTAGTTATATATTCTAACGACTAACAAATTTATTTATTAAATGTTGTACTTATTTATTTGTTTGTTTGTTTACCATTATTATTAACGTTTATATCTCTTTGTAGTAACTTCAATTATTACCTTATTTTTAATATACAAGGTATTACTTTCTATTTATATTTGAGAATTATTTTATTATTTTTAGTTAAAATACGTGTACATGTATAACTTGGTACATGTGTAAGCTCATGTTAAGGGGTTATGTATTATTACTAGTATTTAATAGTAATTACAATAGTTTTAATATATTTTGATTGTCTATTGAACTGGTAGGAGCTGAGATTAATATGTTTACGTCAAGTAACACTTTAACTACTTATTTATCTGTAGGCTCTTGTCATGATTATTTGTTATTAACTAGGCCAGGAAGTTGTTGACCTAAAATTGTCTAAAAATGAGCTATAAATGACATTAAAATATAACAAATGCACATAAAAGACAAAAAGACTTAAAATTAACAATTTCTGTCATAATAAAAAATTAGTATTTGTCACAAACAAATAATGTATATATGGTTCGAATAACCACATTTTAAAATTAACTTTCTTAAGTAAATAATGCAATTATTGCTGCTATATAATAAATAAATTCAAAGTTCATCAGGTCATTTACAATTTTATAAAATATTTGTTTCCGCAAAACTCTGAAACATAATTTTCGATATAATGCAATTCCTCCTCTGCCTATTTCGCAATACAGAAACTTTTATTTTTACTGTAAAATAAGGCCCGGTCGGTACAAACTTGCAGAGATCTTTGAAAATGCTGAAGTTATGTACAAGTTGTATATTTAGCCGACTTTACACCTTTGAATACTGCTAAACAAACTTTCCTGTAATTTCAGATACAATGTAGTTCGTGCTCTGTCTGATATGTATGTACGTGGTACAGAAATTGTTACTTTAGCGCTAAAACCGTAGTTCAAATGTTCCGCGTGTTTCCTGATTGGCAGCGACCACAGCGCCTCTCAATGAAAGTCTCAGGAAACACGAAGTAGACATAGGACGTTACAGATGACGCCAAAGTTGTAATTGCTTTGTTTACATCAATTACTTTTAGTTGTTAGCAATACTTTCCAAGTAATACGATAATTAGTTCTATATTTGGCAAATGTCTTTAGCTGAATGAGGATAATGGGCAATTGGAGCTATATTATACATCAAAGTCAATATAGACCGACAAGGAGTATCGTATTTTAGAACTAAAGTTTGCAGATTGTTGTATAAGTTCAACAAATTCAATAATTTTATACATATATTCTTTTAAATACAGAGGACTAATTTTTTGAAATCCACAGGGATGTAATTTTACACATTTCATAATTTCGAACAGCCTACTGACCTGGGTACAGAGGAAGCACGTGTATTTAGTGGAATATATGAGAACCGAGGGACTTCTAGATGCAGGTGAGGAGTTAGTTATTCACTTAAATGGTGACAGTGAACAGGAAGAAAATGATGGTGAAGCTGAACATCAGTATGAAGAGGATGAAGATGGGCTAGAACACCACCAACAAGCAGGGGATGAAGACGAGGAATCGCCATTTGGTATCAGCGGAGTTGCTGCCTTAATTTAGAAGAGCTGCAATATTGGCTACGCAGATCTTCGACAGTGAGCCTTGAGTTGTAGAAGATAACCGTAGTTTTTAGCTTTTAGTCGACCTGTACAGCGTACTCCCCTCTTGTAATCTTACCCGTGTGACGCATTGTAGCGAGAGGTGTCTATCCCTTCCACATTTGCTACTCATCCCTACCGTACAGGATTCCTGTCAAGATAAAATAATACATCTGTAGTTGAGATGTGCAGCTAAATAAACATTCGTTGTTAAATAAGTGTCACTTTATAAGAGAAACTCTGTATGCCTTTACTGTTTAGGTCTATCCACAGATTAATACCAGATTCTCAACTCCGTGGTAAAGTTCAAAGCCGCATGGGGCGCTCTTTCCTGAACCATAAGACCCAGGCGACCTTGGGAACTTAGACTGGTAATGTAGTAAGTCTCTATTACGACCGAGCTATGACGCATTCGCTTCCCCTCCCGTGTTCAGCGACTGATAGGATCCAACTTCTTTCGAAGTCACATCTCGCCACACATGAACAGTTTACGCGCATTTCAACTTTCGCATATTAGCAAAATACGCTGAGGTAATGTGCGGTAAACTATTCATCAGTTTGCAAGATGTGACCTTGAAAGTAGTTGTCCAATGAATATGTGAAAAGCACATCAAGGATACACTTTAACTTTTACTGTTAAATATGAGTAATTGACTTCAACAAAGCATTATATCTTTAATATTCCTGTTACAAACTGATAATTTTATCTTTATAAACAATTACAACTTTAAAAACGAGAGAGTGAGATCAGTCAAGATGCTGTTGAGATTATACAAGACATCTGTATCCCCTTTCCCTCAAGCTTCTTACTGTAATACTTACAATAAAGATAACTTAACACTAAAATAATGATTCTGTAGATAAAGGAAAACAGGAAAGGATATAATAATGTTATGTGTAATGGAATTTCTTTGTACACGGAATGTTGAAAAATTCCCTGGAATAAAAGTGAGGAAACAAAAACCCTAAAGAAATATGTATATAAATTTTAAATGAGGACACCAACAACCATGTACAAAAAATGGCACCATCTCTTTAAATGACAACAAAGCAGCTCTGCTAATTTTGTATGTTTAATAAGAATTTTAAAAGCGCAATAGTACATACATTATTTTCAGCACAAGTATACTGAAGTATATTCAGAGAAAAACCTGAAATTTGTGATCGATTCATATAAGATTAATAATGTCAAATTAGTACATGAGTCAGTGTCAGCAACTGATGACATAAATTTAATAAATTGCGCTGTTTTATATACTTCCAATCACTTTAGTTGAATTATTCTTCACGAATGCAGAATAAATTATGAAAAATAATAATTGCTCTAAAGCTGTATGATGCATTTAAATTGTCCTAAGCTTAACTTTGTCTTCACAACACAAGAATATTAGAGCGTTGAATTTTTAAATGCTTCAATGGCATGCATATGCACAGTAATGAATGCTGAAGAAGAAAATGTGCAGCTTTAAAAATAAATTTTAATGCACAGTGTATCTTCCAATAAGAGATTATTTAAAGTAGTTATCTGACTGTGAAGTATAATTTGCTTAATATGCACTTAATGTTAATTATTGTAACATTAATATTTAAACTCTTGAATGCGAGTAAACAGTGAATGTGTTAACAAAAGACGGTTTTTCATAGATACAATGACAGGGAAATGTTCTCTCCAAGTACAAGACACAAAACGTGGGTTATGTCTCAGTACATTAGCTCCAGGAATATAGTGAAGGAAAGGAAATTCAAATATAATATATCTAATTATTTTCCATATAAGTAGTACTGGGTTATTATGTGGTTTTATTGAAAATGTTTGACTGTCATCCTAGAAAATACTTAAATCACATACAAGTTTGGTATTTAACCGACTTTCCAGTCTTCAGTTTTGCTAGAAAAGCTTTCTTTTAGATTTAGCTGATCCCAAAATATATATTTACATTACAATCTCGACATTGACTTTTCGGTATAATTTGCATTTTTTTGTACTTTTAGTACCGAACCTATAGCGCTGAGGTCAGAGGTGTTTACTGATTGGCTGCGGCAACAATGACAAGTCTTTTTATATCAGCTATTATTTGGAATACACTTATAGTGATTTTTGACAGCTTTTGTCTTTTACTAATATTTAGCAAAGCAGATTTAAGATATTGGAAACATTGCATGTCAAGCGAATTAATTTTGTTCTTCTTATTTTGCATATTTCTGTACTGTTTAGCGTACAAAGGATCGAGGATGAAACTTGTACCAATATTCTTACTCCGTTCCAACTATGTTAACATTGTCCATGTCCTCTTACTTTTATGGCTGCTTTGATCGTCGACCTGGGAACTTAATTGTAAATGATTGACAGTCCTTCATCTTGAGCAGCTGCCTTGGCCAATTTATCAGCCATCTTTAATTTCTGCAATCCGGCCTTCTAATTCTACGGACCAACAAAGTACGTATGCCTAAAGCAAACTAATTAAGCAGAATTAAAAGCAGCAGATATACAATTTGTAAACATGATTGTAAATAATTATTGATAGTAAATGTTAACAAAACAATTGATTGCGTTGATATTAGTGAGATTGGTTTTAGTTATTTTCCTTATAGTTGGAGCAGATCTTTAATTTGTTAGAGAGAGAAGTGTTAGGATATATCCATTTACGTAAATGACGTAATAATAATTATATTAACTTATTTTGCAATGAACATATATATTTTTAATTTGGAATTATTTGTTATATATGTTATATTATGTACTCGGTGAATTTCGATATTGAATTTTTGGATATAAGGCAATTCCTCCTCTACCTGCTGTGTATGTTCGTGGTACTGAAAGTATTATTTTAACTCTAAAATAAAGCTGAGCACTCCAAAGGTAAGCAATACAAACCTGTAGTTCTAATGTCGCACGTGTTTGTTGATTGACTGTGACTACAGCGACACAGAGTGGAAGTCTCGTAAAACACGAAGTACACGTAAGATGTTCTAGATGGCGCGCAAGTTGTAATTGCTACGTATATACCAATCTGTCTAAGTTATTATGAAAGCTACGGAAAAGAGTCGAGTGGAGCTGCTTAGTTTTGGTGTAAAAGAGATCTAAAATATCAGTGATAGTAAACTGTAATTATATTGCACGGAGAATTTAATGTAGACGAACAAGAAGTATCCTGTTTCAGAACAAAGAACTGCAGAACTTTTTATAAGTTTAAAAACTTCACTGAGTTTGTGTTTACGCATACCAATCCTTCCAGAGTTACTAGTTTTGTGATGTGTGGCCTACACATATTTAATAATTTGTCCTTTGGATGCAAAGTCTGAGGTAATGATGTTCCATGCGTTGTAGATACATGAAATGTTTTGCAAACATATGAACTCTTATAGATTGGATAATTCCTTTAATTCTATGTTTTGATATCGATACTGATGGATTGTAAATTCCTAAAACCCCCAGAGAAAACCTTATCTTCCCGACACAACAGAGTCGGGCACTGAAGAGCGTGTGGGAACAGCAGTTTATATTTGTAATAATTGAAGAGAGAATTAAATTTAAGCTAATCAATATTTACTCAGCAGAACGTATTCCATTCGAACAGCTACCACTTGCTTTATTCTCTTCAAAATAAAGAAAAGTCTTATATTTTCTCATTCTTACTGTATTTTGAGTAAATTAAGAGGATCCATCTGTTAGGAAAGCATTAGTATAATAGAAAGGGAAATAAAACAGAAAATAGCGGAAGTATTAGTTATCAAATAAATGTTGATCCCTGGACACACTATATCATTATAAACTGTAAAGTGATGTATTGACAAAGTAGACAAGAAATGAGGATATATTGATAGATATTAAACTCAAGATATGTGTGACACAAATTAAAGAAAGATGTAAGAAGAGAAGGAATGATGTACAAGACATTTTTAAGATTAGATTAACTCTCTTACTACTGTACAAAGTGATGATCCATATTGTCACCCAGTTAGGGAAAGGGATGACCGGCGACCGCTGGAAGGACCCCGAGACAGCTGGCCCACGCCCACTCATCAGTCTCTGTCACTAACTGAGGGGGAAGTTTGGGAGAAGTGTCGCTTGCGCTGCCGGCCCCTTCCCTCTCTTCCACGGCCATCTGGAACCTTCCTTTGGAAACTGGAGAAGTCGAGAAAGCAGTGACATTCCTATAAAAAGGGTTTCAGAGAGACAGTGAGTGACAGTTCTTGGTGTAATAAGGCAGTGTTAGTCAGTGACGTGTTAATGAACGAAAAGATTGTGCAACGGAAGACTGTACGTAACTGTGTATGAGTATCGGAGTTGATGTAATCGCGAGTACAAGTGAAATTGTAACGGACGAACTGGTGAATTGTAATTGTGTGCAGTACGCAATTCTGCGTAATTGGCAAGTGTTTAACTGTAAGTCGGTGGAAATAAAGAACAGTTTTGAGCGGTGAAGTTGGACTTTTCATTTCACGAACCCACAAAGTCACAATTGGTGTCAGGAGTGCGACATAACACAATGGAGGCAGCATTAGAAAAGATTTTAGCGGAACTGAAACAAATGAAGACGGCCAACGACAACATCACCGGGAAGATGGAAGAAATGAAGGCCGAATTAACAACAAAAACGGAAGCGGCAAATAACAGCCTGGCCGCGAAGCTGGAGACTACAAATAACAACCTGGCCGCGGAACTGAAACTAATGAAGACGGCTAACGACAACATCACCGAGAAGATGGAAGAAATGAAGGCCGAGTTAACCACAGAAACGAGAGCAGCGAACGGCAGTCTGGCCACGGAAATGAAGGCGGCAAACGAGGCTCTCGCCGCAAAGTTTGAAGAACAGTTGACCAGCGTAAAAGAGGACGTCACAGAGTTAGGCGAGCGCGTCGAAGACCTGGCGAGCCGCGTTAATGAGCTGGAAGGAAGGGCCGACAACAGCGCCAAGTCCCTGAGCGCCATGGTGGAGGACGTCGTCGGCAGGAGGTTGAAGGATTTGAAGGCCGATGCACCGGGACGCGACATAATATCGCCGCGCGTCAAACCTCCCAAATATGACGGCGCGTCAACGTTTGAGGTCTTCCGCCGCCAGTTCGACACAGTGGCCAGGCACAACGGATGGTCACTGGAGGAGGAGGCCACACAGTTAAGAGCCAGCCTCCAGGGAAGGGCCGCGGAAGTCCTAAACGCGGTGCAGACGACGGCGGCGCCCAAGGACATCTGGGAAGCCCTGGAGGATCGCTTCGGGAACCACCGCTTAGCCGCAGCATACCGCAGCCAGCTAAAGGCAAGGTCACAGCAGCCGGGGGAGACGCTGCAGGAGTTAGCCATAGCGATCGAGCAGCTAGCTAGCAAGGCCTTGGTTGACCTGCCACTGGAGTTCGTATCCCGCGAAGCCGCCTACAATTTTGTCGACGGGGTACGGGACACGGAGATTCGTCAGCGCCTAATGCTCGGGGAATATAAAACCATGCACGAGGCGCTGACAGCGGCATTAAGGATGGAGGCGGCCAAATAATATCCATTCCGACGTCGAGAACGAGGAGTGTCCGCTACGCCGGAGACAGAAGACCAGCTGAGGGACGCCGGCGAACACCTAGTGGCCTGTGTTGGGGGTGTGGACAGCCCGGACACCTGCAGAGAGACTGCCCACACCAGGAAGAGCAGCCGGAAAACGAGTAAGGGCCGTCGTGGAGAGGGGCACGTCGGCGCCATCACCACCATCCCCTCGAGTGACACTGCGCGCCGTCAGCCGGCGTATGGATGACAGCCTCATCGCGGACGGTTGGGTAAGAGGGAAGCCGTGCCGCGTGCTGGTGGACACCGGGGCGGCCGTGACCATCATCGGACCTGACGTGGCGAAGGGTTTGCCGACAAGGAAGCCAAGCCGGCCATACCAGCTTGTCACGGCATCGGGCGACACCTTGCCTGTAGGAGGCCCTGCTGGAGCTGAACTTGGGACGGAGTGCCGTGCGTCTGTGGGTGTTCGTCGCGATGGTGGCTGAGTAGGTGATCCTGGGACTGGATGCCCTCAGGAGCCATGAGGCGACGGTCGACGTCGTCAAGAAGATCCTGCGGCTTAACGGAGAAGAGGTTATACTCCGTCAACCCGAAGAGCGCCTTGGAATTTGCAGGGTCGTCTTTGACGAAGACGTGGTTGTCCCCGCGAGGAGCGAGGTGGTGGTGACGGCACGACTGGAGGGCCAGAGAACCAGGAACATGATGCTGGATCAGAAGACGCATGTACACGGACTGTGTGTAGCCAGGACATTGCTGCCGTGCCGAGAGGAGGTGCCAGTGAGACTGCTAAATCCAACGGCCACCGATCACGACATCCAGGCCGGGACGGAGTTGGGAACGTGCGAGCCTGTAGTGAGCGTAACAGCAGTCGACAAGACACAGGAGCCGGCGCCGAAGCAACACCTGGGGCCCCGGCTAGAAGGCTTACTGGAGAGGGCGGCCGACCACCTGACCGCAGAACAGCTGGAGAAGGTTCGACAACTACTGACGCGATACGAGCGCGTCTTCAGCCAAGGCGATAGTGACTACGGCCGCACGGACAAAGTGCTTCACCGCATCGACACCGGAGACGCCCGGCCTATTCGGCAACCACATAGACGCGTTCCGCTGGCGAAGCAAGGGGCGGTGCGAGACATGCTGGAGGACATGAGATCCAGGGGAGTGATTGAAGAGTGTGACAGCCCCTGGTGTTCCCCTGTAGCCTTGGTGACGAAGAAGAACGGCGAGCTGCGCTTCTGCGTAGACTACAGAAAGATGAACGCTGTCACCCGGAAGGACTGCTTTCCCTTACCCCGGATTGACGACACCCTGGACACGCTAGCTGGTGCACAGTGGTTCTCGACCCTGGTCCTGAAGTCGGGCTACTGGCAGGTAGCTCTAGAACCAAGAGACAAGGAGAAGACCGCATTCTCGACAGGCCAAGGGCTCTGGCAGTTCACGGTTATGCCCTTTGGCCTCTGCAACGCACCAGCTACCTTCCAGCGCCTAATGGAATCAGTGATGAGAGGGCTGACTTACGATGCCTGCCTGCTATACCTGGACGACATCATCATCGTCGGAAAGACTTTTGAAGATCACCTCGAGAATCTGAGTAAGGTGCTACAGAGACTGCAAGCGACCAACTTGAAGCTGAACGCGAAGAAGTGCCAGCTCTTCCGCAAGGAAGTTAACTACTTGGGCCACATAGTCTCAGCAACCGGAGTGGCCACAGACCCGGAGAAGACAAAGGATGTGAGAGATTGGCCTCGCCCAAGGGATAAGAAAGAGTTGCGCAGTTTCCTGGGGCTGTGCAGTTATTACAGGCGCTTCATAAAGGGGTTCTCCAGCATCGCTAAACCCCTCACCCGACTGACGGAGGAGCACCGGCCTTATGTGTGGACGGAGGACGCCGAAAATGCTTTCCAGCACCTAAAGGAGACCCTGTGCAGTGCTCCAATTTTGGGTTTCCCACAACCGGCTGGCGCCTTCATTGTGGACACCGACGCCAGCGACCATTGCATTGGAGGTGTCCTATCGCAGATCCAGGATGGCCATGAGCGGGTGATAGCCTACTACAGCAAGACGCTATCCAAGGCAGAGAAGAACTACTGCGTCACCCGACGGGAGTTACTGGCGGTAGTAAAGAAGTTGGAGCACTTCCACAAGTACCAGTACGGTCAGCCATTCCACCTGAGGACTGACCTACCGCCCTAACCTGGCTATTGAGCTTTAAGAACCTGGAAGGCCAGACAGCACGTTGGGTCCAAAGGCTACAGGAGTACGACTTCACCTCGGAACATCGTAGAGGGAAGAGCCACGGTAGCGCTGACGCCATGTCCCGAACACACTGTCCGGAAGAGTGCGGCCCGTGTACAGGAGTGGAGGAGAAGGAGCGTGCCGCAGCAGTCCGAGTAGTCACGGCAGTGCCTGCGGATGGCTGGGATAGTGCAGGCCTGAGGAGGGAGCAGCTGGCGGACGCAGACTTGGGGCCACTCTTGAGGGAAGTGGAGGCAGGGACGAGACCAACCTGGGAGGACATCGCACCAAGGAGCGCCACCTACAAGTCGTACTGGGCCCAATGGGACTCGTTGAAGACCAGAGAGGGCGTGCTGTTCCGGGTATGGGAGTCACCCGATGGGAAGTCGCAGAGAGAACAGTTGGTAATTCCCCGGAGTAAGGTCCCGGAAGTCTTGGAGGAAGTGCACGCCGGTACTTCAGGAGGACACCTGGGAGCCAACCGAACGATTGACAAACTACGGCAGCGCTACTACTGGCTGAGACTCCGAGCTGATGCTGAGAGGTGGTGCCGTCAGTGTCACGTGTGCGTGGCGAGTCGCGGCCCCCAGACTAGGAGCCGGGGTCTCATGCAGCAGTACAACGTCGGAGCGCCATTCGAACGGATCGCCGTTGACATTGCTGGACCGTTCCCAGTTTCCGACCGAGGCAAAAAGTACCTAATGGTGGTCGTGGACTACTTCACCAAGTGGCCGGAGGTGTATGCCATCCCAAACCAAGAGGCAAAGACAATCACAGACTGCCTCGTGGAGCAAGTGTTCTGTCGATTTGGGGTGCCGTTAGAGCTACACAGTGACCAGGGTACCAACTTTGAGTACAACCTAATGAAGGAGGCATTACAAAGGCTTGGGGTGAACAAGACCCGCACGACGCCTCTACATCCCCAGTCGGATGGCATGGTCGAAAGATACATCAAGACCTTAGAGCAACACCTGAGGAAGGTCGTGGCCAGCCATCAGCGAGACTGGGACGTCAAGGTGCCACTGTTCTTGCTGGCCTACCGCTCGTCTACACACGACACAACTGGGATGACGCCAGCCGCTTAATGTTCGGTCGAGAGTTACGCCTCCCTTGTGACCTGGCTTTCGGAAGTCCTCCGGAGGCGAAGCAGCCGGTGACCGAGTATGTGGAGAACCTGGTGGACCGCCTCCACGACATGCACGAGATGGCTCGCCAGAACATCCAGAAGGCGAGCGACCGCATGAAGACCAGATATGATAGGCAAGCCAACAGCCAAGGTTTCCAGCAAGGTGACCTGGTCTGGTTGCACCGTCCTACCCGGACCAAGGGACGCTGCCCGAAGCTCCAGCAGCCATGGCAAGGACCGTACCGGGTGGTGAAGAGGATTAACGACGTGGTCTACCGCATCCAGAAGGTTCCCCGAGGGAAGATGTTGCTGGTACACCTGGATCGTCTAGCCCGCTACAATGGTGCTGTTCGGGACGACCAGCTTTCAGGAGGGAGCAGTGTCACCCAATTAGGGAAAGGGATGACCGGCGACCGCTGGAACGACTCGGAGACAGCTGGGCCACGCCCACTCATCAGTCTCTGTCACTAACTGAGGGGGAAGGTTGGAAGAAGTGTCGCTTGCGCTACCGGCCCCTTCCCTCTCTTCCACGGCCATCTGGTACCTTCCTTTGGAAACTGGAGAAGTCGAGAAAGCAGTGACATTCCTATAAAAAGGGTTTCAGAGAGACAGTGAGTGACAGTTCTTGGTGTAAGAAGGCAGTGTTAGTCAGTGACGTGTTAATGAACGAAA
Source organism: Mantis religiosa (assembly GCA_030765055.1). Lineage (NCBI taxonomy): Eukaryota > Metazoa > Arthropoda > Insecta > Mantodea > Mantidae > Mantis > Mantis religiosa. The sequence continues at coordinate 213,885,953 of CM060952.1, forward strand.
AGATTGTGCAACGGAAGACTGTACGCAGCTGTGTATGAGTATCGGAGTTGACGTAATCGCGAGTACAGGTGAAATTGTAACGGACGAACTGGTGAATTCTAATTGTGTGCAGTACGCAATTCTGCGTAATTGGCAAGTGTTTAACTGTAAGCCGGTGGAAATAAAGAACAGTTTTGAGCGGTGAAATTGGAATTTTCATTTCACGAACCCACAAAGTCACAATATTGTAGTTGTACAGAGATGTGTTAATTGTTAGTAGTATTAATAAGAAAGCAAATGACAGTTGACTACACTTATTATACAAAGAACAATTACATAGAACTATCAGAGTTACTAATATTATAAATTACAAACCTGAACTAAGCTTTAGACAAATTATACCCCAAATGAAGAAGGTTTGAACTTTCTAGATCGTCTATAAATAAATAAAGAAGAAGAGATAAATCTTAAGTCATTATAAATTCCTGTAAAGCTGTTTGCTATGTGATAAAGTGTAAATTTCGCTTTCTGGACATCCCTGTAGTATTGAACAGTTACTGATGTATGTGCAGGTACAACATTCTGATGAACCATTTCATGAATATCAAAGAATGAGATGACCATAACTTTGCCAGCAGTAGCAACCACTTTTGCTTTATTGGGGGTTGGTGATAAAGGAGATTTCCACACTGAGCTTTGCTGTTTGCTCTCAGGATCAAAATGATGTAACCAAGTTTCATCAGCATTGATTACGTCTGAAAGAAACTCCGGATCTTCCTCTAACATCAACTTCAACTACATGAAGACGTGCATGCGAATGTCCTTTTGTTCCGGAATCAACAGTCTTTGAACCCATCGCGCACAAACACGTCTCATGTGTCATGTTTCTGTCACCAACGTGTGGGTGACACCCAATGAAATGTTTAGTGTTTCAGAAAGTGATCTTAAGGTAATTGGTCGATCCTCTCGCACAACGGCAGCAGTGTTGATGTTTACTTCCTTAAAAGCAGTAACTGGAGCACCGGGTGCACCTTCCTTTGGAATTGATTGTCTCCCCTCTTTAAACATTTTAAACCACCTTCGAGCTGTGCTGTAGGGAAGAACAGACTCTCCATAGGTCTCCTGTAACATTGTATAGGCCTCAACTGAAGATTTGTTGAGACGAAAGCAGAATTTCAAAGCCGCATATTGTTCCTCGCGTGTTACCTCCATTGCAGCGGTAGACGATGCTGAACATGCCTGCACTTCTCTGGTTGTCACATGCGGGAACCAGGAGTACCAACAATGAAACTACCACGGCGTGTTCGTTTCACGTTAACCTAACAGAATATAATAAGATTGTATTTTAGTCCAAAAAACTATGACATTAAAAATTATGAACGTTCGTTACTGAACAGACCTCGTATATCCAACAGAACCTTACAAATGAGATCTTGAAGCGTGTGAACCCTTTAGGTCCAACTTCGATATAGTTTTACCGTTTCCCAATTATTGTGTACAGTAGATTTGGAAATAACAACACAAATAAATACATTGAGATGAATTTTCAGACTGTTACATGTGTTATATTTTATATATCTATATTTTAGTTCACACATATTTCGTATAAGCCACAATCTTTGACTAAACTGGATATTTTCCTTAATGTCCCAAAAGAACAAATAAAACTAGAGCCGGAAGAAACAAACCTCTAATTAGGGTTAGTATAACTGACAACAGCGCCTCTATAGGACTTATCTAGTAACTAGCGAGAGATGGAACCTACTTCTCAATAAATGAAGTCTAGTTGTATATCCTACCGAGTACCAAATATATTTATTAAATGTTGTATTTATTTATTTGTTTGTTTATTTACCATTATTATTAATGGTTATATCTCTTTGTAGTAACTTCAGTTATTACCTTTTAATTGAATTACTTTCTACTTATATTTGAGAATTATTTTGTTAGTTTTAGTTAAAATACGTGTACATGTATAACTTGGTACATGTTTGAGCTCATGTTAAGAGGTTATGTATTGTTACTAGTATTTAATAGTAATTACAATAGTTTTGATACATTTTGATTGTCTATTGAAGTAGTAGGAGCTGAGATTAATATGTTCACGTCAAGTAACACTTTAACTAATTATTTATCTGTAGGTTCTTGTCATGATTATTTGTTATTAACTAGGACAGGAAGTTGTTGACCTAAAATTGTCTAAAAATGAGCTATAAAAGACATTAAAGCATAAAAAGTGCACATAAAATAAAATAAATGCCTAAAAAATTAACAATTTCCTTCATAATAATAGATTAATAACTGTCACATACAAATAATGAACATATGGTTCGATTATCTTTTTAAATATTAGTCGTTAATAACTTAGCACTTCATTTGTTTCAGATGATTTTTATTGTTTAGTTATTTATCACTGGAAAATGGAATCTTATAATGTCAAGTAGGAGATGTAGCTTTTTTGTAAATGAAACTATATTTATTATTTATAATAAATGATTATGATTTATATTTAATTTCATTATTAGTTGCAGTAGCGCTGAACTCGAACCACAGTTCTATGTTAGACTTTGGACTGTGTAGCTTGTTAGCGACTACAGGGACACAGAGCGGATGTCTCGTGAACTGTGATTTAAATGTAAGAAGTTACAGATGGCGTGGAATGCGCATATAAATATGCCTTAGTTGTTAACGAAATTTCTATTTGTATTTGCATTTCATTTGTCATGAAACTATTCTAAAATTGTGTATTAATTAAAATCATTGAAGCATTTTTTACAAAATCAATATTATAGATAAAGTTGTTATATAAGTAGTACTGGGTTATTATTGAAGTCCTCATCTGTCATTCTTGAAAATGCTCAAGTTATATACAAGTTTGGTAATTAACCGACTTTCTAGTTTTAAATTTGAATTGAAAGACCGTCTTTTAGAAACAGGTAATCTCAAATTATATATATATTCAGTAAAATGTCAACACTGAATTTTTCGATATAATACAATTCCTCCTCTACCTATTTCGCGATACAGAAATTATTATTTAACTGTAAAATAAAGCCCAGACGGTAGAAACTTGCAGTTGTAATGTCCCGAGTGTTTGTTGATTGATGGTGATCACAGCGACACAGATTGGAAGTCTCGTAAAACAACAAGTACACGTAGGATGTTCTAGATGTCACGCATGTTGTCATTGCTGTGTATACGTCAATGTGTCTTTGTTATTCAGAAATTTGTGCTAAAGATTAGAGCAATACTTCTCGGTTTTGGTGTGAAACATATCGCAAATGTCAATGATTGTAAATTGTGATTAAATTTTATATCAAACTTCATATAGATCAAAAAGTACTGATGTGTATCGGAATACTTACCTTCAAAAGGTTATATAAGGCTACAAAATGCAATAAGTTTTGTGTTTAGCATCTCCAAATATTATTCTTTTTGTCCTTTATTTGAAAGGACGGAGAAACGTCTCTTCTTTGCTAAATACATGATGCTCGTTTAAAACTTATTCTTTGTTATATCGAGAATTGCACTGTCAGCGAAAATCTGTCTCAGACTTACTTATTGCCCAGGTTGTGGCAATTATGATGGTTTACTTACGGGTGAACTTAGAGCATTTCTCAGGTTTGTTGAGTGAGTGTGTGGTGTTTTAGGGCTCGGTATTTTGATATTGTCGAGTGTTACGTATAGTGTCAGATTGGGTTTTAACTCGTATTGGCTTCATTAACATTGAGAGAGAAAGAATGTTCAAACACATGATGACTTTTGTTGTAGTTATCACTCTGTATACAATGTTCTTGCTGAAAGTGACTGTTACGTCGTCTGTTACGGGATAGCTCAGTAAGGATGAGGTAATCGCTCTGATCTGTTGTCCATTGGCTGGAGAAGCCACGGCCTTCCTTACGTCACGAAGTCACGGTCAGGACGTATTAAATACTTGTAGAGTATAATTCCAGAGCACTCGAATATTGTAAAAATCTGTAGCGCGGGGCAGGTCTATATAAAAGCCGGTACGACGTCGGGTAAGACAGAGAACTTAGTTTGAGCATTTCTTGTGTGTATTTCGAAAGTCAATCGGCGACTGCGACTCCGTGGTGAGACGTTACGTAGTTCACGAGCCAGTAGAGCTTTGTGAGTCGATGGAGAAGTGTAGTACGTTCCAAGCTCCGTGGTGAAGGGTCGGCAGTTCGTGGTAAGGCCAAGAAGCACTTCACGTGTCAGTTAGTGCGGCTCTGTGATGTGTAATCGGTGGAACAGGCAATGAAGCAGTTCACGAGTGAATATGACAGATCTCACAAATGCCTGTCTCTGCAATTCATCTCATTACGCTATTCAGTTCACTTTTCTTCCTGGTTGGCTGTAAATATCGGTTTCCCGTAAGCACGGGGCTTGAGCAACGTCAGTACGTAAGTCACCATCGTGGAGTTTCAATCGCTGGTCTTTGGGGAACGTGCCCTCTGTGATCGTCTCTCCTCAGTCATGCCAACCTCACCTCTCTTTCTCAGAAGGGAATCTTCCAGGTAAAGTTGTACTATAAGTCGAGTTGCTCTGTTCCCTCCAAACGCTATCAATGAATCAATTACGTAATAAAATTAACAACATTGAATTCTTAAAATAACAAAAATGACCGAAACATTACGTTGATGATGTAATGTAGAACATCTTCATAATCCTTTACGTTGTCAGTAATAAATTGTTTAGTGAATGTCATTAATGTTCAAAGATTGCAAATTACTTTGTCGAACACTCTGTATCAACAGCAAATATTAAAAAATATTAAATTATATACATAGCTTTCAGTGCAAGCACGCTCTGTGTTATTTTCCCTGAAGATTAAACGTAAGCATTCCATTTCTCATAAATATATTTTAAACATATAATAATCAAATTAAAATCATTAGAATTATTGTAGACACAATCAAAGTTTTCTAAAATTGCCATAATTGAAGTACTGTCATTTTACTGAAAACCTCGTCTGTGATTTTGAAAACGCTGAAGTTATGTACAAGTTGTATATTTAATCGACTTTACACTTTTGAATCCTGCTAAACAAGCTTTCTTTTAGATTAAGATACAATGTAGTTTGTGCTCTACCTGATATGTATGTACGTGGTACAGAAATTGTTACATTAGCGCTAAAAACCGCAGTTCAAATGTTCCGTGTGTTTCCTGATTGACACCGTTCACAGCGCCTCTCAATGGAAGTCTCGCGGAACACGAAGTACACAAAGGACGCTACAGATGACGCCAAAGTTGTATTTGCTATATTCATGTCAATTTATCATATTTGTTAGCAATACTTTCCAAGTATTAGGATAATTAGGTCCTTTTTCGGCGAATGTCTTTAGTTGACTAAGTATAATGGGCAATTGGAGCTATATTAGACATCAAAGTCAATATAGACCAACAAGGAGTATCATATTTTAGAACAAACGTATGTGGATTGTTATATAAGTTTAACAAATTCAATAATTTTCATACATACATTCATTTAAATCCAGCGGTTCCTAATTTTAAACATTTGTTATTTACGAATAGTGTACTGATCTCTGTACAGAAGAAACACGTACATTTACCGTTCCGGTCGATTTTTGAAGTCGATTTCCCGTTTAGTAATACCAACTACAACGTAAGTGGTAACATAAGTTTCAAGACACGTACCGGGTCGCCTCTCTTCATCTCCATTATCATTTCACATCATCTCTCATCTGATGGTCTCTTTCAGGGACAACGTTCAGTGCGATCTACCCCAAAGTCCGCAGACTCCGGCCTATGTTACACGGGAGCGATGGAAAACTCCGGGAGGGGTTCCTTGGGGCAATACCTGGAGTCTAAGAAGCCCTTCCCCATCGACAAAGACGTCAAGATGGGTGGAAGTGGATACGTCACTTACGCGCGTCAGCCCCGTAGGTAAGACTAGCGAAAAACCTTGGTGGGGCCGCTTGGTGATCTAGCACACCTTCTACTAGCTCTGCAGGCTAGTACCCGGGAAATCTTATGCAACCCTCTACCCCCTCCGGGCGGCCGTAGTCTGGTCGGTGGTACTCGATTTCCTGCGGCTAACAGGAAAACTGCACCCTCGAGTTCAACCCAATCCGAACAACTCCCATTCAGGGAGGTAACGTCAGAGGTTTCAGGTCATGTCAGACTGCTAGGGATCTGCAGTGCAGCTGAAAGGGACGGATCCCCTCTCCTACAGGGAGTCTCTTTCAGGGAAGAAGTGTCGACGGGGTACGCGACGCCGAGCTACGTCAGATCCTAACTCTACAAGTTCTCCTCTTGATTAAACCGTCATATTAGCATCAATCTAGAGAATACGTGCGTCTGAGACAGATTTGTACTGAGCGGTTAAGTTTAAAATGTATTATCATTAACAACGTTACCTTTAATTCTTGCAGATGATACATACTCCAGAAATTTTTTAAATTAATCACCAGGTGATGGAAATGCGAATACAACCAAAGACGTTAAATTTGTTTTACTTATTAGGTTTTTGTAGACTTTTGTTCTTTTTATCTCAGCAATTCTTGTCGGTCTATAATGAATTTTTCATCTGAAGAGCTCCAGTTTACTATTGCTCGCCTTTAGGAAGTGTTTTACTACAAAACAAGACATAATTGTTGTAATGTTTTGGAAAAGATTTTTAATAACTAAGACATATTGCCATATAAATAGCTATTAGAGCTGGCGCGTCATCTGTTAACAGCTTACGTGTACTTCATGTTTCGTGATACTTCCGCTGTGTCGCTGTAGTCGAAGTCACTCTGCAAACAATCCCGTTAGTTGAACTGTAGGTGTGTTCTGGTATTTTTAGTAGAGCTTTGATTTATTGTCAAACATTACTGTTTGTAGTATCAACATACAAACCCGGAAAGTTGGTAAATACCAAACTGTGTACAAGGATGATACACGAAGTGTTTTGTAGGAAGTGTACAACTACACAACAACTCTACATGGAAATTCTATCGAATTATCAAAACTTATTATAAAGTTTTGATTAAGTTATCATATATTTAACGTATGTTTATGACAAATGAACTATATATGCTTAATACTCTAGAAGTGTTCTCAGAAGTTTAAACTGACGAGGGTTAGTTCGGTTTGTATCTTTAATGTTATTAATTAGTACGGGAGAAGGAGATAATTAAAACAACTTTTTAATATTAATAATTACAATATCTTCAGATACAAATGTGCAACAGAATCACAACATGTAAATATGATTATAAACAATTATAGATAGCAAATGTTATTAAAACAATTGTATGTATTGCTATTAGTTAGATTTCTTTTAATTATTTTCTCTTATGTTTTATTTATTAAAGCAAGAAGTATTAGGTTATATTCATTTATGTAAATAACGTAATAAAGTAGCAACTTTAGTTATTGCTTGTTAGAGAATATATCAATTATTTAGTTTCAAGTTATTTAATATATTATGTACATCCGGTATTTTATTTATTTGTATTATTAAGAGGTTTATTTACTGTTAATTTAGGTATATAGTTACTCACATGTCTTGTAACCGAAGCTGTGTTTTGTTAAAAAGTTTACGTGTCTTGGCTCAATTTCTTATGAAGTGAGATTACCTTATATTTTATTTTGTTTTATTTGTTTAGTTAGAAGATATTCATTAGTTGACACTAGTAGTAGGTAAGCGCGGTTTTTGGAACAGCGAATCTTTGTTCCAAAACCCGTTCAATGCATTTTAAATGGAATATATATTGTTCCAGAAACCCTGACGGATTTTGGAACAGTCGTATCGTTTGTTTGAAACACCCTATGCATGAGTTAGGCGGAAGTGGTGTTGCGCGGTGGAAAAGGGGTCTTAGTCCACCGTTGTGTACGTGTGTGAGCAGGATACGCCCCAATGTTATAGGAAATTAATGCTAATGGTTATTATTGTATGTCATGACTTTTACATTTTGACGAAGGATGAGCAGGTATGTGTAAACTTTCGTTTTGAGGTCAAGTACATTTCTCTCTGGACATGTCCAGAGTGTTAAATGAAGCTCCTCTTATCTATCTTGTATACATGTTAAGTTGCACGGTGAAAAAAAGGCTAGCAGGATGATAAATATCGATGACTTATAACTTTCTGTCGAGGACGGGGCATGGTTCTCCTCTAAAATCTCATGTATATAATTAACTTTCGGATGTAAGGAGAAACATTTATTGAAGGCGGATCTCTCGATCCTAACGATGGGCTGAGAATGTGCCCACTCTTTCGAGTCATGTTTAAAAAAACAAAATAGAAAAAAGGGTACATTTCCAATTAAGGCGAGTTGACCTCCCTCCGGACATGGTTCTTCCTGAGAAAGTTTGTAGGCGTATCCTCTTGAATCTGATGTATATAATTAACTTTCGGCTGTAAGGAAGAACATTATAGAGGGCGTATCCTCCTATCTATACGGTGGAATGAGGAAATTATTAACGCGTTGCATTTAGATAATGGGTCCACTATTTCGAACCGCATTTAAAAAAATTATAAAAAAGGACATTTACAGTTAAAGTGAGTTGCCCCCCCCCCCTGCAATCTACCTGAAGTACCTTGAAGAAGGTAATGTGTATAAGTACAAAAAAAGAATTATCCAATAGAAATAGATATGCGTGCGCATAGAGAAAGCTTTTCTGTATGGTGGGGTGGAAGTTCCCGCCTCCATATGGAAAAGACTTTTGAGTATAAAGACACTGGTCTTAGTACTTTAGACTTTAGTATCAAATTTTGAAATGTAAGAGCATTATTAGGTAGAGACTCTTAAATTATGGCCGGAGTAGTTTCAAGTGTGTCAAGGCTGGTTCCGTAGGTAGTGGGGGGATTTAACTTGTTAAATCCTGTAAATCTGATCTGCGTGTGTGTCTTCATGTTCCTGATAATATAAAAGAAGCCTCGACTGAAATGAAACATCTAATTCAACTGTGACCGCAGATATACACGGAAGGAACGAGCAATGGCTGGTAAGTACTTGAATATGTTATGTGTTTGAGAAGTATAATCATTTTGTATGTATATCATCTTTTTTCAATATTATAATAGCGTGCTTTTTTCAAAAAACATATACGTTCTGTTTCCCTTCTATATTAGCTTATTCATGCATGTGTTTCGTGAAAAAAAGTGTTAATAATTGAAATTCTTTACCTCGTTTTTGTAAGTTTAAACGTTTCAATTATGATCGAAATTACCAACTTAGTTTGATCTATATAAATGGAACACTTTCAATTATTTTTTTGTCAATCATTGAACAGGAATCATGTTTAACCACATATATCAGTATTCGAAGTCTTCAAAAATATGTTCTTAATATCTGTAAATTGGACTGTACATATATATATTCTAGACTAAAAGAGTTTGTTTTAAATCGTTATGTTACAGATCAACTCATGCAAGAATTAAATGAATTGGCGGGAGGATGTAAGATTCTTCCAACAAGAAAGCTGAGGGAAGTGGATCAAAATACGCCATTTCAAATCAAGTCACTGAAAACAGTAGCGACCAAATATGGAGACAGGATCGTCTTAGAGCTAGACGAATTCCAAATATTTCTACCGGAACGCTTTAAGAATATGACTGATGTTCAGAAGAAGACAATAAATGAGGGAGGTGTTCAATTGGTCTATATGGGGCAAGAGGCCCTATCCACGGGATACAAGAGGCACAGGATTACTTTTTTACAAGCAAAGGTATGTGTTATGAAAAGAAGCAGTTTTATATACAACACCTGTAAAAACCATGGTTCAAAATTGCTAATAATGCATTTTATTATTTCAGACATCTCAGTAAAGTCAGACGGAGGAGTTTCACACAGCGTCACAGCAGTACCATCATACCGTCAAGGTAAGACATAAATTACAAATCTACTTATTTATTGTTTTTTTTTAAAATAACGTTATCTTTTTTCACATTATTACTTCTTTTTTTAAAAATAAAAGTATCTTGCTTTCATTAAGTTTTATATAAATCATCTTAATACATAGTATATAAAAAAAACAATAATTTTGTACTTAAAAACATATACAGTTAGAAAATAGAAGTCATAATCAACATTACATATCAACATGTTTAAATTTTGATGTCTGTAATGAGCACAATCGTAGAAAAACTTTCCATTGAGATTTATAATTAATATTGGTTATTATTTATATTATTATCATTACTATTATTTCTGTTTATTATTATGTTGTTGATGTTATTGTTGTTAAAAAACATTAGATTGATTTCTTATATGCATTTGATAAAACATACACCATATATAATATGTGAAGTATAATATTAACTTTACAAATTTATCTTACCATAAAAAATTATTAAAAAGTTATAATGCATGCACACCTTATATATTTCAGCATAAGAAACAAGACATGTTACTGCATAATTCGCTTCTCTTTACCTATTAGGCAGGATAATAAATGTGTTTAGAGAAGGTCATAATGCATGCATATCATATATATTCCAGCTTAAAAATAAAAAGACATGTTAATGCATAACACGCTTTTCTTTTCAGATTATAGCGGCTAGTAATGTCAAAATATACTAATAAGATTTGTATTATTTCAGACAGTGTTACGCAGGCTCCTGTTATGTCTGGAACGAAGAGAAAATCCTTGGAAACCGATGGGACCTCTGCAAAGATATCTAAAATGGAAGCGGTGAGTAAGCAGAGAAAAAGGGATTTGACATGTAACATTATAGAATCAGCATTTAAAAATCGCATTTACACAAGTCAGATAAACAATACATTGAATATGATAGATCCCGAGTTATTTTTGAATGAATGTAAGCCTCTAGTTACCAATGAAATTAGGAATAATCTGACACGATACACTTCGGGAATAAAATTTTGTGGTACGTTAGTATGCCAGTATATAATACAGACTCCTGATGATGAAAAAATTGAATCATTTAATTTTCATAGCAAAATGGAAGCTATATTAAAGAGTACAGATATTACTGAATGGTATGAGAGTAAACTTAAAGAACCTATTCTTTCAAGTATCGATACATTCGAATCAAAAAGTAGTTCCAAATCTCTATATCAGATAAGCTCGTTAGTGCTAAATGCCTGTCAATATGATCCTTTAAATGCAGGATGTTGTACAAAGCTTCCGGAATACATAAAGAACAAAAAGGCGGTAACTAATATAAAAAATGAAGAAAGCAAATGTTTCGGCTATTGTCTGCTTGCATCTAAATATCCTGCAAAGACTAATAAACATAGAGTTAGATCTTACTCTAAGTATGACATGTTTAAAGAATTTGATTTCAGTGGAATAACATTTCCTGTATCTCTTGATGATATTGAAAAATTCGAAAAGCAGAATCAAAATATATCTATTACAGTATACGGCCTAGACGACCATTCAATAACTTTGCTCTATCATACCAGAGAAATAAAAAAACATCATGTAAACCTGTTAAGAATAGGCAATGATACCAAATCACACTATTGTTTAATAAATGATATATCGCGACTGTTGTCTAAACAGATAAATAAAAGCAAACAGAAAATGTGTATATGTGAAAGCTGTTTGAGAAATTTTTCAAATGAGACAAATTTAGCCAAACATAAACTTAAATGCGAGAAATCTCAAGTTTTAACTATGCCTGAAATAGGTGTGAGTGACAGAATTGAATTCAATGCATATTCCAAGTGTACAGCGGTTCCATTAGTCATTTACGCTGATATCGAATCGATACTTAAAAAGGTTCACTCATGTCAGCCATCTGATGACAGCAGTTGGACAAGAACGGTGCAGAGACATGAAGCGATTTCAATATCGCTAAAATTAGTATGCGAGTATGATGATTCCTTATCAAAATTCAAAATTTTTAGAGGCCCCAGTGCGATTCAAGATTTTTTCAAGGAACTTACTGTAATTGCCGATGATGTCATGGAGGTATATTCACATAAAAAAGAACTGAATATGTCCGATGAGGATGAAACCAATTTTCAAAATGCAAATCAGTGTTACCTATGTAAACATGACTTTGAGACTAATGTGACAAAAGTCAGAGACCACTGTCACATTTCGGATAAATATTTAGGGGCAGCACACAATTCTTGTAACTTGAACAGAAAACTACCAAACTTCATTGCAATTATTTTCCATTGTCTATCAAATTATGATGCTCATTTTCTTGTAAAAAATCTAGCTTACGATCAAGAGCCTATAACATGCATCTCGCAGACATCTGAGAACTATCTTTCGTTCAGTAAGAGATATACCTCAGGCGGGAAAACCATATATTTCAGATTTCTTGACAGTTATAGATTCTTAGATGATAAATTGAGCACCTTAGCTGACATGCTAAACCCCGAGAACTTTAAAATTATTAATGAAGAATACAAAAATCCTATACATCGAGAGTTGATGACGCGGAAGGGTATTTTTCCATACACTTATCTAGATTGTATAGAGAAATTGGATGAAAATGCATTACCGGATGAAATATTCTTTGACGACATAAGTCATGAAGATTACTTGCACGCTCAAACAGTATGGAGAACATTCAATATACAAACTTTAGGAGAATATAGTGATTTATATCTTAAAACTGACACGTTATTGCTCGCAGACATTTTTCAACAATTCAGAGCGTTATGTCTAAATTTATACGAGCTGGACCCTTGTCAATATTATACCATACCAGGATTGGCATTCGATGCGATGCTTAAGACGACAGGCATTCAAATATCACTAATTACCGATAGAGAGATGATGGAATTTTTCGAATCTGGCATAAGGGGAGGATTATGTACAGTGTCTAAACGTTACTCTAAAGCAAATAACAAGTATATGACTAATTATAATCAGTCTTTACCGTCTAAATATTTATTCTATACAGATGCAAATTCACTTTACGGTTCTGTTATGAGACATGAAAATATCCCTTATGGCGAACTTAAATGGTTAACTGAGGTAGAAATTAACGAGATCGATTTCTTAAAAATACCGGAAGACGCTGAAATAGGATATGTATTAGAGGTCGATCTGGAATATCCTAAAGAAATTCACGATGCACATAACGATCTACCACTATATCCGAGGAGTGAGATTCCTCCCAATGATAAACATAAAAAGTTGCTAGCTACACTGTCAGATAAAGAGAAATACATTATACATTACCGCAATCTGCAACAGTGCATACAGTTGGGTTTGAAATTGAAATGCATACATATAGCGGCAGCTTATAAGCAATACATTGGTTGAAAAAGTATATTGATCTAAATGCTAAAAAACGAGCCCAGGACAAGTCTAAATTTGGTCGGAATCTATGGAAAAAAATGAGCAATTGTGTTTATGGGAAATTTATGGAGAATGTCCGTTCTTATAAGGACTTCAAGCTCGTTACGAGCTGGAAACAGGCGAGAAAGCTCATATCGCGCCAAACATTTCAACGTTATATAATTTTTGATGAAAATCTTGTCGGAATCGAGTTATTAAGAGAGGAAATCCATATGTGTAAGCCTATATACATCGGTCAGGCGATTCTTGACTTATCCAAATTTATCATGTATGACTTTTATTATAACGTTCTGAAAAAGAACTTAAATGATTTAACTTTGAATTATATGGACACAGATGCATTTGTTTTTGAAACAAGTACTGATATCTATGAATTTATCAAAACTCACATACAGTATTTTGATACATCAAATTACCCGTCTGATAACGTATATGCAATACCTTTGGTAAACAAAAAAGTGCCCGGACTTTTTAAGGATGAACTCTCCGGTAGAGTAATGACTGGATATGCAGGGTTACGATCAAAATTATATGCTTTTCGTTATGACGGTCAGCTTGTTAAAAAATCAAAAGGAATTTCAAAAATGGGAATGCGCTCAATCACATTTGAAGATTATTTGTCATGCCTGCACGACATGAATGCAACACATTTCTCTAAACAAGTGTCTTTCAGGAGTTATAAACATGACGTTCACACGGTAGAAATGAATAAAGTGGCTCTGAGAGGCTTAGACACGAAGCGTTATATGCTCAAACAATCTCATTCAACTTTAGCTTGGAATCATTATTCTATTGACACAAATACCTTTTCCTCTGAGCATGTCTGAGAGTATTAAGTTAAAAAAAGAAATAAAGAAACAAGATATTTAATGTAAAAAAGGGAGATTATTTTTTGAAAAAATGTTTATAACCAATGAAATTAAAAGGGAGATTATTTTTGAAAAAAATGTTTATAACCATTGAAATTTTTGTGCAGCTTAAATATACATTGTCATGTTGAGGGGAGAGGACTAAAATAAAATGAGATGGAGAGAGGGAAATATTTACTCTTAAGTGAAAGATGCTGACACAGTCAGGGGAATAAATGCGTGTTACATGCTTAAACAATTTCATTTAACTTTATTAAATCGTTTTTCATCTGCTCATGACTGAGATATTGTAATATACCTGTATGTGTGTGCCTGTGTGAATTTTGTAAAAAAAATTGTGCACATTCAGTGAAAAATTGAATTTTTTGTAAAAAAAAAACTTAAATAAGTGTAGCTTTTTATGCATCAAACAAAAGATGCTAGAGGGGAGGGTGGATTTAAAATAAAGAAAGAGAGAAAGAAATATTTTCTCTGTTCTCTTCACATTTAACGCATGGATGCTGTGTGTCATAGTTATGTTTTCAAGATTTGATGTCATGCTAAAGTGAAACAGTTTGAACACTGAGATGCTGTGTTCCCATAGTTAAAAGTCTCTGCCTAATATGGGCTCTTACATGTCAGAATTTGATACTCAAAAGACATTTATAAGTACTTTCGTTTATATACATTATATCTTGTAACAGTATAAACTTTAGATTAATGTTTTTATGTGGCTGTGGGGTGTATAGCAATACATGATGTGATTGATGGTGGATGGGAATATGGATAAAAATAATATAAATTGAGTACAAGTACTTTCACTTTACACACATGATATATCATTTAATAATTGTAAAAGTATCAATTATAGATTAATACTTTCATGCAACACTGTGGAAAAAATTGTGCAACAATTAAAGTTTGATTATATTTTTTGGAAATATATAGTTAATATTCCTATGATATGATGGGGTGGGGCTTCCAGTCATAATGTTTTTAAACAGGGGCGACATAGGGGTGGGAGGGTTTTAATTAAAAGAGAGAAATAACATTTTCTCTTAAGTGAAACAGTTTGTTTCACATTTTTAACATCGAGATGCTGTGTGCCGTAGTTTAACATGTCTTCCTAATATGACATGTCAAGATTTGATACTAAAAGATGTATAAGTACTTTTATTTTTATATAATGATATATCATTTATTAATTATATTTTATAATCATTGTCAAGATAGAATTATAGATAAATGTTTTATGCGATGGTGGAGGGGGAAATATAATTTTATTTTAGGAAATATATTATTATTTACATGATGGTTGGGGAATGTGGGGTAACAAAAAAAAAATAAAACTGAGGTTTATTTGAATAACGTTTCTTTTTATTTCATCCCAAAGATCAAATATACAAACACATCCCGAAATCCTTCATTTTTTTACAGCTTTTTTATTGCAGCTACACTACAGCATCATGTTCTATCCACTCAGCTTTAGGGAAACCTAACCACTTAACAAGTAACTTATTCCTACGTCGGCGCACGATTTTTTCAATCAGAAAGGTATCAGGGTACTGAGTTTTTAATAATTCATGACCATAAACTCCTCCCTGTATTTCCACTCCATCACTGTCTTGAAGAACATAAGTAACTGGAATTGTATTCCTTATCCTAATAATACGAAATATTTCAGTGCTCCAATTGGGTGTGTACCCTTTCTCCAGTACGCCCTTATGTCTAGATATTCTGACAAAATCTCCGATGTTGAATTTCTTGGCCTTCCTCTTCTCTTTACCGAAATTGTCACTACGATACACGGTGAGGAGCAGATCATTGTTGCTGACGTCGACAGGTCGCATTCTGATCGTCGAATGGTAAGTATTGTTGTAGGTATTTACGATTCCCAGTAGGAGATCAAGCCATTTATGAGAACCTCTAGCCAAAAATTCTCTATGCATCATACCTTTAAGTGTTCGTATTAAACGCTCGACAGAAGCAGCCTTTATGACACTGAATGTACTATAATGATTAATTCTATGTTTAGCCATTAATTGCCTGAAGTGTCTATTGTAAAATTCTTTGCCATTATCCGATTGGATATTCTTTGGTGCCGAATCCAATTGGGCTAATATATTACTCATAGCTTTTGTAACATTAATCCCACTCTTGTCCTTCAGAGGTCTTGCATAAGCCATTTTTGAATAAAAATTAATGGCAATAAGAATGTACTTATAGTTCCTATTTTCTTTTGCATATGGAATCATTTCTATAAGATCTATTTGCAATAGGTCATTAAGACCTTTACTAATTATTTTTCTGCGAAGGAACCTCCGTCTGGCAGGGGAATGTAACTCGCCAACGATGTTTCGTCTGATCATGCTATTACCTTTGTGGTTTTCAATTCCGTGACGATCTCTTGAATTTCAGATGAATGATTTAAATTTCCAGCCTGCTGCGATGCGATAAGTAATTTGAGTCTCTTGACCAGAATGTTAGGGTCAGACCATTACACATAATCCAGACCACTTTCGGGCACGTGTTCCTTCCATTTGAGACCCGATCCAGTCCTACTTGCAATTAGACCTCGTATTATATTTTTATATTTATATCCCTTGCTCGATCTCAGTCGACTGCTTCTGTTGTATCCCTGTCTGTGAACTAGAGTTTTTTTTCAAAATCTCTGAATATGTATCCAGATCATCTTCAGTATACGCTGAACTTCGAGGTACTCGCTTGAATAACAGCAAATTTAATGTCTTTGTTGATATTGTGACTTTGTGGGTTCGTGAAATAAAAAGTCCAATTACACCACTCAACAATGTCCTTTATTTCCACCGACTTACAGTTTAACACTTGCCAATTACACAGAATTACTTGCTGCACACAGTTACAATTCACCAGTCCGTCCGTTACAATTTCACTGTCCTCGCGGTTACGTAAGCTCCGGTACACATTCAAAGTTACGTACAGTCTTCCGTTGCACAATCCTTTCGTTCATTAACACGTCACTGACTAACCCTTCCTTCTTACACCAAGAACTGTGCTCACTCACACACTAACCAACTGACTGACTCTCTCTGTCTGTCTGTAACTCTCTTTATATAGGAATATCCTGCTATTCTAGAAGTCTCTGGTGTTTACAAGATTGTTCTAGTAACAGAAAGATCGAGAACCAGGTGTAGGAGAAACAGGCGACACAGTCATTTTTTCCCCTGACCACAGCCTGTCACCACTACAAGACAAACGAGGAGGAGGTGTGGCTAACGCGGTCCTCCCCCCTGCCTTCCGTTCCTAGCTGGTTCACAGGGTGCTCCAACGGTCGCGTTACACTGCTCCCTCCTCAAAGCTGTTCGCCCCGAACAGCCCCAACGTAGCGTGCGAGGCGGTCCAGGTGTACCACCAGCATCCGCTCGGAGTCTCAGCCAGAAGTAGCGCTGCCGTAGTTTGCGAATCATTCGGTTCGCTCCCAGGTGTCCTCCTGAAGTACCGGCGTGCACTTCCTCCAAGACTTCCGGGACCTTGCTCCGGAGAAGTACCAACTGTCCTCTCTGCGCCTTCCCAACGGGTGACTCCCATACCCGGAACAGCACGCCCTCTCTGGTCTTCAACGAGTCCCATTGGGCCCAGTGCGACTTGTAGGTGGCGCTCCTCGGTGCGATGTCCTCCCAGGTCGGTCTCGTCCCTGCGTCCACTTCCCTCAAGAGTGGCCCCAAGTCTGCGTCCGCCAGCTGCTCCCTCCTCAGGCCTGCGCTATCCCAGCCTTCAGCAGGCACTGCCACAACTACTCGGACTGCTGCGGCACGCTCCTCCTCTTCCACTCTTGTGCGCTCGTGGCCGTCCTGGATCTGCGATAGGACACCTCCAATACAATGGTCGCTGGCGTCGGTGTCCACAATGAAGGCGCCACCCGGTTGTGGGAAACCCGAAATTGAAGCACTGCACAGGGTCCCCTTCGGGTGCTGGAAAGCGTCTTCGGCGTCGTCCGTCCCCACATAAGGCCGGTTTTCCTCCGTCAGGCGGGTGAGGGGTTTTGCGATGTTGTCGGCCTTTTCCTCTAAATCATTAAGGCGGTCGTCTACTTGACCCTTCCGTTTGCCCAGGTTCGCGACGTCATCCCTCACGCCGGCCAACCGTTCCTCAAACTTTGCGGCGAGAGCCTCGTTCGCCGCCTTCATTTCCGTGGCCAGACTGCCGTTCGCTGCTCTCATTTCTGTGGTTAACTCGGCCTTCATTTCTTCCATCTTCTCGGTGATGTTGCCGTTGGCCGTCTTCATTTGTTTCAGTTCCGCGGTGATGTTGTCGTTGGCCGTCTTCATTTGTTTCAGTTCCGCGGTGATGTTGTCGTTGGCCGCCTTCACTTGTTTCAATTCTGCGGTGATGTTGTTACTTGCTGCTTCTGTTTTTGTTATTAACTCGTTCATCTTCGCCAAAAGCATTTCCAATGCGGATTCCATGGCTGTAGTGTTCGGTGATGTTATCTTCCCGCTTCCTGACACCAGTGTGACTTTGTGGGTTCGTGAAATAAAAAGTCCAATTACACCACTCAACAATGTTCTTTATTTCCACCGACTTACAGTTTAACACTTGCCAATTACACAGAATTACTTGCTGCACACAGTTACAATTCACCAGTCCGTCCGTTACAATTTCACTGTCCTCGCGGTTACGTAAGCTCCGGTACACATTCAAAGTTACGTACAGTCTTCCGTTGCACAATCCTTTCGTTCATTAACACGTCACTGACTAACCCTTCCTTCTTACACCAAGAACTGTGCTCACTCACACACTAACCAACTGACTGACTCTCTCTGTCTGTCTGTAACTCTCTTTATATAGGAATATTCTGCTATTCTAGAAGTCTCTGGTGTTTACAAGATTGTTCTAGTAACAGAAAGATCGAGAACCAGCTGTAGGAGAAGCAGGCGACACAGTCATTTTTTCCCTGACCACAGCCTGTCACCACTACAAGACAAACGAGGAGGAGGTGTGGCTAACGCGGTCCTCCCCCCTGCCTTCCGTTCCTAGCTGGTTCACAGGGTGCTCCAACGGTCGCGTTACAATATGTATCCAGATCATCTTCAGTATACGCTGAACTTCGGGGTACTCGCTTGAATAACAGCTCGTACAGCCCAGGGCTAGCCTCATAGGTCTCTTCTCCTATTTGAATAGTGTCGTCTACAAATATAATTCTTTTATTACCTAACTTATAATCACCATTTTCGTAGCGTACACCATAGGTGGCATCCATATCGCTGGAGCTAGCTGTACGAACCTTCTGCAAATACTTTGAGAGATCGTCATCATCATAACCAGCAGCATCATCTTCTTCTTCTTCTTCTTCTTCTTTAGGATTTTGCTTCTCCTGATTCTTGATTATATTATTTAGAGGATCGGTTACAGGCTGTAGCACCTCGGACATTATACGCTGAGTTTCGAACTTGAGACCCTTTAGGGAACGTAACTTTTCCCTTATTGCCTTACTGTGTCGGGCGATGGATAGTTTGAGTCTGATACCTTCAGCATCCATCTTTATATTGAATGAATATTTAAATATGTGATGTCAATTTATAGGAAATTTTCAGTTCAATACTTAGAATATGCCCATCTTTTGCACGATTGGGTGGAGCAGTGAAGCTTAATTTATCACCTGTCTGAATGGGTGGCGGATAACTTTCAATAATTTCATCGTTTATTGAAAATATCGTATCTGATCTCGTATAGGGATGGGGTGGAGATATCATACTGCAGTCGATCACCTCTCCATTTACAGAAGACTTGTAGTATTCAAGTCCTGATGTTAAGGTGTATCTTTGCGAACTTCCTCTGTACGGTTTCTTTGCAGTTTAATAATGAGCTGTCCCCTCATTTGATCTAAAATAGCATTTATAACATTCACTTGCGATTTAAGCACACTGACACTATCCATTGTTGAGGTTATGTATTTATCCAGGGAGGACTGACGATTTACCAGAGACTCGATATTTTTGTCTACTGCCGAAGCAATATCATTAGCCATGGAAGATAGAGCTCTGTTTAATGCAGGCTGCGATTCATTTTGTTTCTTTACAACAAATTGTTTAACAAATTTTTTGGTTTCCGCGTCGCTATCGTCCACAGGATCGGCTACCTCCCTGATTCGTTTCTTTTGAAAAGAAACATTACCGTTCGAATCCTGAATGGGCGTTCCTGCATGTATATAATCTAGCATGTATTTTTTATTTGGAACATCGTCGTCGTCAATTGGAGGCAGTAGGACCTTCATTCTTATCGTGTCCAGAATAACATTGTTTTCGGCATCACGTTTGAATGCATATTTACTTAGAAATTGCATTAGGTTTTCATATTGTGCATCGAGTGAGGTTTGCACATGGTTCCTAAGCATAGCTTCAAAGTCACCCATGTGCTGATATGAAGTCTTTTCGGCGAAAGTTTGCATCCGAGTTTCAAAAACAGCCGTAAGCGTATCCACATAGTGTTTAGTCGTTGCATCAGCGGCTTCTTCAGGATCCTGGATGTTGCACAATCGTTTCTTACTGAACTGATAGTTTCCCGAGCCATCTCGACTTACGATATAGCGGTTAAGCACACCCCTAGAGGGTATGATTCTCCTAGATCCGAATCTATCGATACTCATAGCTGGAATGAATGACGCTGCTTATTTATTCACTCTGATAAAGACGTCAAAACCGTGCCGGTATCGTCCTTCATTCAAAGGAAATTCAGGTACTATCACAACGAAAGGTCTCGTGTTCGATCCCTGATTACTCTCCCCCACTTGCTTACACAGCTCTTTAAATTCTGTATAATTCATATCAGTATTTACGTAATCATCATATATATGCTTTAAGTTGAGATTGTCCTGTCTGAAGAGTACTATCATATTTGCATTATCCCTAATTAAGTGTTTGGGTACTTTTGCATATGACTGTGCCAGGTATACTGCATCGACGTTACGATGTCTACCCATGCTGTAATACGATGCTATCTTACCCTGTTTCTCATTGATGACATCATCGAATACAAATATCAAATTTTCCTTAGCGTCAGAGGTCGGGAGCACTTTTTCGCCGTCCTCAAAAGTATATACTCCTATATCGGGTATGGTTTTCAGTACTTTGAGTAGATATTGATATTTCGATTGATGTAACCATTTCGAGTAAATGTAGAGATTTTCAAACCTTAGGCCATTCTCGTGGATTAACAGATTGAGTAGTACGTTCGTCTTCCCGGCATTTGAGCTTCCCAGTATGAGAGCTCTGACGTTGCTCGGGAAGAGAGATCCATGTCTTCCGACGCGGATGTCATCGTCAAAATCCAGGACTTGTATAGGCAGCGAACACTTTTGCTTCACTACTTCCATCTTGCAACTAAGGTTATAAGCCATATCTATTGATTTTTATTTCATAGTATACGATGAACTCTGGGCGAGTTCGGAAGTCTAGCAAAAAAGGTTCTGGAATAATTAATTCATTAATTAACTCTCTTCCTTTTGAGGCTCATTTGCCAGGGTACAGATTCTGCGGTCCTGGAACAAAACTACGAAAGCGTTTACAACAAGGCGTCGAACCCCTTAACGGACTGGACACCGCCTGCCGCGAGCACGACTTGGCCTACGCTACACATCGGGACACCGGTTCGAGACATTCGGCTGATAAGGTTCTTATAGAGAAAGCTTGGAAGCGAGCACATTCCGCTGACGCTTCTTTGGGCGAAAAGCTTGCTGCTCGATTTGTAACCGCCATCATGAAGGGAAAGCTAGCCTTAGGTGCAGGGTTGCGTAAGCGTCGAAAGAGGACACTGCCGCCAGCCGCTAGGGGAGGGTTTTTACCCTTACTCCCATTGCTGGCTGCCTTGGGTGCAGCGGGTAGCCTGGCCGGGGGTGCTGCTCAGATCGCTACATCTGTGAATAAGAATCGCGCTGCAGATAAGCAGCTGAACGAGATGATTCGTCACCATCAACAGCTGGAGGCTTCAGCAAAGGGTAGAGGTCTTAAGCACGGACGCAGGCAACTGAAGAAGAAGAGGATGGGTAAAGGACTCTATTTGCGTCCAAAAAACTCTGGGCGAGGCCTGTACATATCCCGGAAAACGCGTTAAGCGGAGCAGAGATTGAAGCCTATGCTAAACGTCTACGTATTCCCAACTTTAGAGGTGTGTACATGCTAGATAAACTACCTGCTATACCTAGACATACAGAGAGGATTGTCATTAACTTGGACACTTCGTATAATCCGGGAACTCACTGGGTTGCCATACGCAAGGATGGAAATTTAGCATTTTATTTTGATAGTTTCGGCAATCTGAAGCCTCCGGGGGAGATTGAGTCATATCTCGCAGGAGTCAGAATCATGTATAACAGACAAAGGTATCAAGATTTCGATTCTGTAGTTTGTGGTCACTTGTGCTTGCAGTTTCTCTCATAAAACGCTTTAGCTACAGTGTTTGCATGGTCAAAATGAGTTATACTATCACTGTGAGCGGTTCTGATTCCAGCCTCTCTACTTTTCTAAATCCGCCACTCCATCTAGATCCTGATGGAGTTTATGAGATTGCTCTTTTGAATTTTGAGACATTTTACTCGATACCAAATATTGATCAGAGTAATAACCGTTTTCATTTCGTTCGCGATGGAAGGCTGGAGACCATAGTGATTCCGCCTGGCACGTACCAACTGGATGATATAAACAGTTTACTCAAGGAAAGGCTGGAGGTTGGCGATGACTTCATTCTACGCCCCAACAATAACACTATGAAAGCAGATATTCGATGCCCTTACGCTATCGATTTTACTCAAGAGAAATCGATCGGTTCTATTCTCGGTTTCACCGGGGGACGAATGGTGGAGCCTCATATTCTGACAGAGTCTGATGAACTGGTGAACATCTTTAAGGTTAGCATAATACGCATCGAGTGTAGCCTTGCAAGCGGTTCCTTCATCGACGGCAAAAGCGGTCACTCTCTTTACGAATTCTTCCCATCTGTCCCCCCAGGCTACCACATCTCGCAGGAACCATCCAATCCTATATATCTACCAATCATTGACACAAATCTCATTGATCATCTCAATATTCGAGTGGTAGATCAGAACGGTGATACCCTTGACTTTAGAAACGAGACTATTACCGTGAGACTACACATAAGACGGAATGGGACTAAATTTTAAGAGATCTTGCTATAATAAAAAGCTTATCTCGAGGATGAAGCCTACTCGCTCTTCAGCACGCAAACTGCTAACATCATCTAATCGGAAGTTCCTCGAGAGGTTAGGCTTCAAGGTTCTGTAATGGATGTTTTAGATGTGACGGGCGTTCCAGCATTTGACGATAAGATTAGTAAAGAGGAGGAACACATATTCTTACCTTACAACACATCAGCCCCTGAAGCGAATGATGAAATTAGAATACCTTGCCAAGCTGAAGATATGTACACGCTTCCTAGCAGAAGTTATTTGTACATAGAGGGAACTCTTGCTAAGCCTGAAGGAGGACCCTCTTCTTCAAAGCTGAGCAACAATGCCATGGCGTTTCTGTTTGATGAAATTCGATTGAATATGAATGGTACTACTATTGATAGAACTAGAAATCCTGGCATTTCTTCAACCATGCGCAACTATGCAGCTCTCAACATTCTGGATTCCAATCGTTTGCAGTACGCAGGATGGACCCATCCTGGAGACGATGTTGACATTGTGAACGCATCGAATGGTATCTTCAACGCTATCGTTCCTCTTTCGATGCTTTTGGGTTTTGCCGATGATCACAGGGAAGTCATACTTAATAGCAAGTTTGAACTTGTTCCCATTAGATCGAAAAATTCTAATAATTGTATAGTGGGCAATGAACCGACTGTTATTAAACTAACCAGGATCGAATGGAGGATGCCAGTACTGCGATTTTCCGATGCCGAGAGAGTGGAGAAACTTAAACTCGTCAAGTCGGATCAGCCTCTACACGTGGCCTTTCGAACGATGGACCTTCATACTCAACCTGCAGTACCACAGACTAAAGCTTTCACTTGGAACGTTGCAACAACAACAAAGCTTGAGAAACCTCGATTTGTCATAATTGGTGCACAAATCGACAGATTAAATTATCTCGCTAAAGATAGCTCTCTCTTTGATCATTGTAATATCACAAACCTGAAACTTTATCTCAACAGTGAATGTTATCCCTATCATGACATGAATTTGGATTTCGCAAATTCAAAGTTTGCTTCTCTATATGATCAGTATTCTAAATTTCAATACTCTTACTACGGTAAGGAGAATTATACCCTTTTGAAGAGAAGTGACTTTCTGAAATATGCACCGCTATTTGTTATTGACTGCTCTCACCAAGCTGAGGAGACAGTTACTGGAGCAGTTAACATCAGACTAGAAGTTCAAGCATCAGCAAACTTTCCTCCACAAACATCATTTTTTTGTTTAATTATTCATGACAAATTGTTCACTTACAAACCTCTAACTCATGTTGTTCAATCTATCATATAGGAAAAATGTTTTATTTTCTTTCTTTGGCTGTCAATAAAAAATACATTACAAATTATATGATCTTTTTATTGATTTTAGCATACATCTCCTTAACCTTTTTCCTGATACTCCTACCTGAAATGTCATATGAACAGCCTGATTTATGAACTTCATGCAATTGAAATAAATGTCTTTCAATGTATGGAATTAGTCTCTTGAGTCCAACTATTGCAGCTATGTCTAGATTTATAATATTTTCGTTTAGACAAGTATTTCTCAAAACTATTTCACTGATTTTATTCATATGCAATATTATATTATAACCATATATTATATTTTCACTGTATGAAACACTTGGGAGCCTACCGTGTCTAAGATATGTTTCAATCACTGACATATTTTCAAGTATTATCACCCAGTCTTCTTTTGTTATGTATACGAATGTCTCGTCAGCTGCTATGATGTATAGGGTGGGGAGTTCGTAGTGGAGCCCTACATTCACATGACAGTTCACACTGATGGAGATGTTGTCAAGCATATACACGCTATTTGGATTCACCTTTCAAGGGCTTTTCTGGAATGGCATCGAAGATAAGTACTATAATATTATCCAGAACAGCGTCGTCCACCTTCTTCTTGCTGACGATCTTCGGTTTGCTCCTCTTCTTGTCAGGCTTCTTATCAGACCTGGAGAAATATATACAGACGATTAAAAATGAAAATAAAACATAGCTTGCTCTTTTGCCACTATGTCTGTCTTGTTTCTTGGTACTAACCTGCCTTCTTCTTCTTCTTCTTCTTCTTCTTCTTCTTCTTCTTCTTCTTCTTCTTCTTCTTCTTCTTCTTCTTCTTCTTCTTCTTCTTCTACACATTCTTTCTCGTCCATGGGCTGCACGGTTCTTTCAGGCACAGGCTTCGAACGATCCACATCCTGATAGGGTGGCACATCCTCACCTTCATACATTCTGCAATTACACAGTTTGTATTGTTTTAGTTCTGATACCTCATATAGTAATATCAGTCAAAAATATATTTTTTGCATTATCTTACTTACCCCTTTAACTTATGGTACACATCGCAGTATTCTCCACAACGAAAGAATGTGGTCATTTGATCATGTTGTGAAGGTTCCTTGCAGATGATGCTATGCGTATCACCATTAAAATGTTCCTCATGCTTTTCCAGACAGTGTTGCTTCATCTTCTCGTAATCGGCAAGATTCACCCAGCATGCATTGTCGCTCTCGATAGCACTTTTGATTATTTCACTGTTCATCTTGACGGCTCACAAGTAACTGTGCACACAATTCGATCATACTTTCACCCATCAGACGCGGCTGGATAGGAGGCGATTTAAACATGTTCATTCTTGCATCAAGGTAGGGATGGTGGGGAGGAGGACGTTCTCTGTACACGTGTATAACTTGATGACCTCCTTTTTGTTGACCTTTTTTCGGGCACGGATTGCTCATAAAGATATAAGAGCAATTTGGATGGAATGGGAAATGATTTGAACATGTTGATTCTTGCACCCGGGAACGGCAGTGTGTGGGGGGCCGATCTTAGTTTTTTTTTCTTGTTTTTTTTTCAAAGCGAGGATTGTACATGAAGCATATCTTTTCAACTGCCATCTCTCATGATCATACACACAGGCATACGACTCCCTAAAAGATGATGATAATTCTTAATTTTTAATATATTTATGTCATTCCTTACCCACATAAACCGATTTACACACTCCAGCATTGCAATGATTTTCATACAGATTAGCACAATTCTCTTCATTCACATTTCCAAACTTTCCGACCCGAAAAACATATCGTCCCGCCTACTCTAGCATAGGATTTTTTTTCTACTCTAAAAGAAACAGCAACAACGATTCGACGGTTCCAAAATCCACCCAAGGGATTCTGAAACAATGTTTCAGGCATCTGCGCATCGCTGTGATGCCTTCCTCTCGTATATGGTGTTTCAAAAACAACGATACGACTGTTCCAAAATCCGTCAGGGTTTCTGGAACAATATTTATTCCATTTAAAATGCATTGAACGGGTTTTGGAACAGAGATTCGCTGTTCCAAAAACCGTACTTACCTACTACTGACACTTTATTTACAATTAGCAGTTTGATGTTTATTTTTGTGTCTCTGTAATGTTTGGTTTGTATCAAACCAATACGAGAACAATTTGGTTTTGTACAATTAGTTTCAATATTTAATGTCGAGTAAGGGAGACCACTATTTGATTTAATTATTTAATAATTTTATTTATACGTATAGTTATATGTGGCTTTTGGAATATCTACAATTAGTCACTGATCCGTACAGGATCAGTGGCGGGATAATCAAACGCTACACTCGTAGTTTGAGGCGAGTGGGCATGGTTGACCGGAATATGAGGTACAACTGCCTGAGCGCAGCGTGGCCGAGGCTAACTTTCTCAAGGACATGTGGAGTGAAGGTGAGGCCGCGGACCAGTCGGACACCCAGGTATTTGGCGGATCAAAACGAAGGGAACCTTCTCCGCCTCAACCGCAGGTCTCCTTCCGGGCGCCAGCGCTGGACGTTGCCCAACAGAAGGGCAGGGCTCTTCTGTGGGCTAACGGCCTTCCTCCACTTTTCACTGCACAAGCCCCTGGCCCGGAGTGATCGCTGCAGTGGAGGGAGACAGTAATGGACGTTCTTGTTTTGTGCCAAGACGAGGAGGTCATTAGCATTTTGGCACAGGACAGTGCGAGGTTCTGTTGGTAAGTCAGACAAGTAGGCAGTAAAGAGTATCGGTGACAGTAGATTGCTTTCCGGAACTCAAGCCTTTATGGGTCTGACGGAGGAAAGTTTACCTTTGACCCGCTCCCTGTAAGTTCCATCCCGCAGGAAACTGCTAATCAGGGAGAGGTATGGGGTGGGG